>DF239215.1:347629-467290 GCA_000507305.1 Breviolum minutum Mf 1.05b.01 | reverse complement strand
TTCCTTCATTCCTTCATTCCTTCATTCCTTCATTCCTTCATTCCTTCATTCATTCACTCCTTCACTCCTTCACTCCTTCCTTCCTTCCTTCCTGCCTGCCTGCCTTCCTTCCTTCCTTCCTTCCTTTGTTCCTTCGTTCCTTCGTTCGTTCCTTGGTTCATTCATGCATTGATCAGTGCAACATCACTCAACCATAATTTATTTGATCAACATGCCCACGTGTGGTTACGGCTGTCCATGGACTCGTGCACCCGACAGGGGGTGGACTATGGAGTCATGGCCTTAAGTTGGTTGTCAGCAGTGAAGGTACTCAGTAGTCGAAAGTGGTACCCCTAAAACGAAGATTCGTTGTTTGATCCCAATATATATAGTATACTCCCAGCATCCCTTAGAAAACAGGAGGGTTTTTGGACCATCTAAATTCTTTTTTGGGGATACTAAGCATTTTCATTGATTTTCAGATTGGCCCTGTGACAATTTTGCCCAAGGCCATGGCTGGATCTGGAGTGCCCCCACCGGCAAGGACCTTAGACCTCCATGAGGTATCTAGGAGGGATTCCCTTCTGAACTCCATTATCCAAGCAACTATCCAAACCAACAATCTGACAATTTTTTAATTTTGGTGCAATCTTGGAGTTTGACCTTCAGCGACAAGTTGACCACAAGTTGAGGTGACAACTGATGTTCCATTGGAATCTTCCCACTTTAGACTCAATCTGTATATCACTTTAGGTCTGTATATTCTTGGGTTACGCAATGATATTTCACCCAGATAATGAGAGGATTTAAGTTGATATCTCAGCTGGAAATTTTGAGTCTAGACTAGACGCATAATACGAAACAGTCGTTCTAGGAGTCTTTCCTGGTTCAAATGTGTTTCCTCCAAGTGCAAAATGTTTGTCTCATTTTTCATTTTGCTGGTGTTGACCCTCCTCAAACAGTCTACAGTAGTCCTTCTTCAAAGAAAGGAAAAGGATGAAAGGATCATTTGTCGACTGTGTGTACTCTATGCACTGCAGGAAAATTCCCAATATCATTGCTTTCAGTTTGTTATTTGCTCAAGTCACACATCAACGACTTTTTGTTAGGAAGTACAACTGAAACTGAATTTTGTGTTTTGTCGGATTTTCCTGGTGACCTTTCATTTGTGTTCGATTCAAACAGTCTTTTTGTGTTGATATTTATTTCCATCTCACCATGGGTCCTGTGTCGCTTGATGACACCCTGAGGCCACGATCAATCATGTCCACAACGTGCACAACACCCATGTGAATCTGGACCGGCGAAATGGATGGAGCGATATAAACCTGACATGTGACATGAATGGCAAGTGGATTCATACTTTCAATAGGGGTTTTCATGAGAATTTAACGCAGGATTCATTTTAGGTACACATTTTGTGAAGAGTGAGTGGCGATTTGATTGCGTTTGAGAAGTTGCATGTGTGGATTTGTAATTAGCTGCCTACACTTCAAGTGATTGGTTCAAATTGGTTGCATAATAATGTTGGCATGTTTAGCATGGCTACCATGATCTATGGTGGCAACCTTGGCAACTTGGAACATGGATTGGATGTGAATTGGATGTCCCTAGCTCAACAGCTATCATAGCGTAGTTCTACCATTTGGTGATAATAAAGAACATGATGACAACGACAGGGCTGATCATAGATAGAAGTGTGATGGGTTTGCGTTGATTAAACTATTTTGAATTATTTTGTTTTCCCTTGCTGCAGTGTTTCATTTCAATCACCTGGGGCAAGATGGTTGAAGCTACCTCTCCCGACCTGTTTGTTTTGCTCAATCGCCAGTTTTGCAGGACAACCATAAAGAGCATGTTCACCAACATCAGGAAGTGGTGAATCAGCATCAAGAAGTAAATCACATTGAGGACAGTTCCTGATGGTTCGCATCGCCTGGTGGTTGTTGTTGTTGTTGTTGTTGTTGTTGTTGTTGTTGTTGTTGTTGTTGTTGATCAGCGCGTCAAGGCTGTCAGCAAGATGATTTCGAATGAATTCATGAAGATCTTTTGGCACCCTCCCAAACCACATTAGCCTCTCATGCAGGGATACCAACACGCTTCTTAACTGGGGATGTAGGTGTGGGAGATTCTATGTAGGGTAGCGGTTGACCAATTTTTGCAAGCGAGTCAATGCATGGCAAAAAGTAACGTGTTTGAGTTCGTAGGACCAGACGGTAAATCTTTTAGAGGGAACAAAGCTCTTTGGGAGATCTCGCAACCAATTTCGGTTTCAGCATAGAGCTCCTATATGATTCATCAAGGGTTTTCAGATATCTCGGAACGTATAGGAATCCTGTTTCTCCATAGCCCTTGCACACTCAGAGGCCCGTTGGGTTTCTTTCTCCAGGTGCAGCTCTCATAACCTTCCAACAAAAACAGAATGGAAGCCTGGAGGCTTTGATTCCTTTTACAAATCGTCATGACTTCAGCTTCCAGTTGCAATGGACCATTGATGGACCTGATTATGAAATCCAACAAATAGTTTTGAAATTACGGTAATAAAATAACTGCATATCAGTTTGCAGGAGTTCAGCTATCAACAGTATCATACATGATCTGAATGATCTGAATTTGATCCGTGAAGCATAAATAATGCATGTAAAACTCATGTTTTGCTGTTGAAAACACCTGGTCGGGCTGGTTGAGGACAACTCTTTGCACATGCATGACGAGGTGCCGAAGATTTCCTGGAGGGATTCGGAACGGAAGTCGAAGCTGCCGAGTGAAAGTTGTGTAGTGGTTGGAGTGCAAAAGAAGTTATGCTTCGGTCTATGATGCTGATGTATATATATATATATTCATAACATATACACTGTACACATATGATACATTACTATATTATATTCCATTCTTACCTGCCGAAGATGAACTCTCGGCTTTTTTCCTACCAAATATGAGCAGGTAGAAAAAGTCAGTGTTTTTTTCCAGGGTCAGATCAGCAGGATAGTACTATGTTACATATATGCATACAGTATTGCAGTACTTTATCTAGATATATTCTTCTTGATGTGCACTGTTGATGGAAGAAATCCTGTACCCCCTGGGTGGTATTACTTCTGAAGTGGTGCAGTATCAACGATACGTTCATGAACACATACCAATGAACAAGAAAACCCTGGAAGTGTGAGGACGAGATCTTTTTTTCATATTTTTTCTTTTTTTGGTTGTGCATGAAATCGGGTCCAAGAGATTGAATTCATCTCTTTTTTCAATGCATTCGGTGTCAATACTCCATGTCAGGAGCACGATCACGAGGAAGAGGAGATGGCTGAATCATCACCATCAAAGGAGGAAGCTGTGCACGTCAAGCCTGAGCCGACACCAGAAGAGAAGGAGCCCGAGATCCAACCCTTACAAAATGTGACTTTCCCACTGGCCTGGGTGGTCCAAATGTCATATACTGTCATATGTCTGTTGTATATAAGTTGTTTTTTGAATATGTATTGCATGTGTATATCTGTAATATATCTATATTTATATTCACACATAAGAACATTATCATATACGCATGTTTTGTCACAACTTTGCTTCACATACGCTATACCTTTGATCCTGAAGAAATTACAACTATTTTGCCATTGGGAATTGTTTGGTCTTCCCATGTGCGACTAGTCTTTTCAAAGAGAGGCAACCATGCCATTGCTGTGCAAGCATAAACCCTGAATACAGCAACCACTTGCCAACATCTTAGATTGACGACGATATACTACATTTGATGGCAGCAAGCAACTGCAAAAGAATCCTGGAACCCCAGAATGCAAGAATTCAACAAGAGAAGGGTTGTCACAAGCCACTGTGGAACTATCACCCCGTAAATAGGATAGGATAAAGTTGTCTTTGCTGCAGCTCATGACATACTGACCCTGACACGCATGGTCACGGAAAGATAGCGCTTCACAGTCACAAAGTCTGCAAGTTGGAAAATGGATGGGTGGGGTGCTATAAATCATACTGTTGCATAGCATTCACGGCAGGTTTCTGCACCACTGTTGATGTTACATATGTTACCACTAGCTACAAGATTGGATGTATAAATCCTGTAAATCATAGGGTAAATGACCGCATTCAAATGGTGCAGGATTTTAGCCATCAGTACGGATCTACGCCATGAATATAGACTCCATTATATAGACTGAGGCGAACCTTCTCAGGACCCCAAAAGGAAATGCTTTCCAACCAGGTGAGAGCCCTAGTTTTTGTGACTACTAGGTGCCAATTTCAGGTGCCATTTCAATAACCGTTTTGGTATGTAGCCAACAGCCCTTTGACTCAACGAAACCTGGCAGGACGCAGATTTACCTGAAGAATGGACAGATACTCCAGCCGTGGTAGATCTGAAAACCGAGGACGGTGCAGTTGACAAGCCTTTGGGATCAATGATTTAGCAGATGGCTTGAAGGAAAACTTATCATTAAATCAAGAGGATTTGTTTTTGGATGCAGTTATGTTCCATTGATGTCAATTTGAGATTTTGATTATTCTGAAAAAAACATGAAAGAAACCATGTCTTCGAACCCTGTGCTCCAATGATGGAGACAGAAGTCCGGTATCCCCGAAAACGTTTTTGATGGGTTCCCTTGTTGAACATCGCCTGTGCTTTTTGTATCGCAAGGCGGAAGACCCTGCACCTGTGGACGAATCACCGAAGGCCAAACATCGCCAGTGGCAAAGAATGTATAGCTGAGCCATGCTATAGACCCCCCTTCATGTGGTAGGAGGTGGTCATAAGAATGTGTGCGTAAGTAAAACCCTGAGATGCGGAAGTCAGCTTAAGCTGGCAGATAAGCAACATTTTGGGAGGAATCTCCACGCGGCGTAAGCTGGCACAGTGGCCGCGTAAGTGATGGGCAAGTGGGGGCGTATGCAATTCCTTGCGACCCTGCGAGATGAAGAACCTTTTTAGAACGGGTCGGTTGATGATATTTTCTGTATAGTTTGCTCCCGAATTTGGGAGTGGCTCATGAATTATTGGACCCCAAGAATGGATCAATCAAGGGTTTGGGGGTGCCATTGATTATACATGATTATACAATGTACCTGTTGTATCCTTTCATATGAATGATATAGTATCAAAAATCACAGAGGGTAAAGGAAGTTGCAGCCTTGTGTAGAGTGACATGCTTCAATCTTTTGAAAGGTACTGTGGGTGATGCCAGAATGCTACAGGTGTGTCACAAACTAGAAAAGGAGACTGTAAACATCTCACCAGGTGTAGCATGACGGTAGGATTCACGTGGAGTCTCGGGTTGCGGTCTTTTCATACTTGGATTGGGGCTTACTTCCCATGAATCAAGTTTGGGTGGGTTCCCTTGGATAGGACTCCCAACCGGAACCTGAACTGGAGACAGAAGAGGTTGGCTTGGGCACTTGCTCAAACGGATGTCAATGAAAAGGAACATGTAGAAAATCTCTCGATTTGAGGGATCCACTTGCTTCCTTTTTGGGAGGTGAATTCCATTGGTGTACTGTTCAGTTTTGCGTATATTCAGTTTTGCTACTTGCGTTCAGGATCGTTCTGGAAGGTCTCTTAGGTGCTTGTATTCGAGAACCACGATTCAAAAACATGCGTATTTCAAACGAACATGCTGCTACTCCAGCCTCCCAAATTTGCATATACATATACAATTGTTGCGTCTTTTGAAGATGACATGATGAAGGGAACTTGGAAACGGCCCACTTCAGAATGCAAACATTCAACGGAAACATGACGACTTGTCACAGACTACATGCTATTGCTATTAAGTTTCCGAAGCCTGCAGGAAGGTATGGATCACTTTCTGAATTGGTTTCTCCACGATGCAAATGCCATTTAAATGCTTGATGAACAACTTGGCATCGGGACTGTAAGGATTTTGAAAGCCTTCACAAAAAGAAAGATAGACAGTACTTATAGATACTTATAGTTTATTTCCAATCTACTTTCCACTTTTTTCTCCCCTTTGTGATATGTTCATGCCGTGTTTCAATAGACTTGATCCACGAAACACGACATCTTGAGGGTGGTGTTACAGGACTCAACGGAGTTGGATAGCAAGGTCCACGAAGACTGTTACGTGACAGAGTAGGGATTCTCAGCAAACCCTGGAGGGTTGGTGTTATTGGAAGCAAGAAATACCAAAAAAAACACACGGAAGTTTCAAGGGATATTTTGTGATCGTTTCGGTACCCTGCAAAATGACAGGATTTTGACACCTTTACATGAGGCCTTCCGCCCATTTTCTACTCACTTGAGTGGTTTTCATGAAGGAACATTCAATTGGGAAATGATCCACTCAACATGTGATTGGAGTAAGTTATTAGCAAAGGTATAGCTGAGACGTTGTTTGAAATTCTTTGGTCAGAAATTTTCCACCTTTTGAGGGCCCTTAAAAAGTCGCCAAAAGTTTTTGTTTTATCCACCTTTAAACAACTCATGGATGCCACCATTTGTTGAACTCAGGATGGCCCATTTTTTGTAGGGTAAGCTGCAGCCATCCATGTTTGCCGTGTTTCACGAGGACGTATCAACTTTTCTCACCCGTCTTTGAGCAGTGGCTTCTGCTGGCATCCCTGGCAAACAGACTTAAATGGGAGGCGCGAATACGAGACTTCAATCCGTTGAAGTATGGCGAAGTAAATGGAGGGTAAGTGGTAAGGGCATATCTTTCTGTGGGACACTGATATAGGATTTGCACGCATTCGAAAGTGATATATTGGAAGAACTTTGAGTTCATGTTTTTGGAAATTGGCGTCACACAATCAATGCCAACAAAAATGTCTGAAGTGGCACAGTTTTTCAGCTAGCCACTGTCAAGGGTGATCATAACCAAAAAATCGGAACGCTGGTTGAGGGAAGATCCGCTTCGGTCGAAGTTGACATTTGAACATGAAAAGGTTCATAGAATTTGTTGGCACAACTCCCAAAACGAAGCATAGTTAATTAATGAGAATAGACAGACCATGTAAAGCAACACATGGGAGTGTTGCTATCTATGTTCATCCCATTTTAGATGATGCATCCATGCATAAAGAACTCCAAAGTTTGAAAGTTCATTGAAACTTCCCGGCAGACACATGGACAGATCTTACATTCCGGCACTGAGCCTTTCCGTGTGATTGCGGCAATTTGTTGGAAGAATGGTCCAGAATGGTTGGTTGAAAGATGGATTTGGAAAGGCTACCCTTCCATACCTTTCCATCCCACTTGTAAACAACCATGAAAAGAATTGCTTTGCAGAGGCACATATTTCCACTGAATGGATCTCAAATTTCTGGCCTCTCTTGATGCAGCCATCCATTCGCAGGATATGACAGGCCCACTCAGGACCTTCCAATACGTGGTTTCTGGGACTTTCGAACGCCGTGTTTTGCACAATGCTGGCCCGATAGGTTTTAAAGCCATTGAACAATTTGAAAACCCCATGTCGATCTGAGCTTTTAGGCTTTAATGGTTGGGACCATAAATCATTTTGGTGTGGAATTGGGTTTCCCAAAGCATGTGTGCATGGTTGACGCTGGTTTTTTCGGACGGGTTCTGTGGTTGACTACCATGGGATGCTAGATGAAACTTTGGCCAATCATGGCACATTGCCGAGAAAATCCTTGCAAAGGTGGTGTCACTGTGTTGTTGTAGCTGCCTTTTTTTGCAAAGATATAAGTAGACATGGGCGAAGTGCGAAGTGCATTCAATGATTATACTAGAGGAATTCCTATGTTTTTATTGATCTACCTATCTGCCTCAATCCGGACAAAGTACATCAAAGTCAGCCTCTAAGCTCGGACCTAAGGTCGTCAAGAACCAATCCTATGCCAATGTCATGTACCTTGGCTGGATGTACCATGCATTTTCGGCATGGGAAAAAAAAAGGGATGTTTTTGGAAATCCAATGTCGAACCAAGGATCAAAAATCGCAAATTATCCTCGATCCGAAGTGAGAAGGGCTTCGCCAGGTGTGGAGGGGAACAATTCTTCGAAAGAAAGCAGCGGGTAAAGCAGCGGTTTTTAGAGGGCCTTTCTGTTTGGCATTGGTTTTTGTTTGGTGTTCTTTCCGTTTTTGTAGGATTTACATCGACCTTGAAAGAATTTATATGTATTTATAGGTAGTATATATGTGCGTAATATATATATATATATATAATATTTATTTATTCTAGTTTAGGGTACCATATATATATATATATATATGAACTTATATATTTGGTAGAAACCACCTGGTTTGTTTTTTTGTTCAAAAAAATTGCCGTTTTGTTTTCGGTCCAGGACTTTGGGAGAACATTTGGAAATGGCGGCCAAAGAGGCAACGGATTTTTGGTGGATTTTTGGAGGTCCCACCACCTGAGATGTATTAAAAAAGCCTATCAAAAGGGTGGGATAAAGAACCCTATACCAAGTGGTGCAGGAGTTCTTTAAGCGTAAAACATGAAAAACAATCCCAAGATGTCTTGATTTTGAGGCAAAATGAAGATTGGTGAGAGATCATGTTCAACAAAAGCAAATCCGATAGTATGTGGCCAAGATCCTTTGAGCCTTTTTACGCAGGCCCCCACAGAGGATTTGAGATTTTGCAGGTGAACTTCACCAATGCTCAATTGGTGAAAGCAGAGTTCCTCGGCGGAAGGGAAGTGTTAGAAGGTTGCTAAAGTGGTGACAACTGATCAACGGAAGTTTAGTTGGAAGGCTTTCCATATACAAACTTTTGGTTACCCAGACAATAAAGTAGCTGAGAATAGAGTAGCTCAGAACAGAGTAGCTCAGAGTAGTGTAGCTGAGAGTAGATGAGACTAGAGAAGCTAAGAGTAAGAGAAGCTGAGAGTAAAGCAGCTCAGAGCTGAGAATGGGTGGGCATTGACATTTCCTATGGTTCCTCGTTTTTATAGTCGGTAATTTTGAAATTCCTGCCCCCGGCTCGCCTTCAGCAGTTCAATCAACCATCCCTTTGCGTAAATCGCCTGAGTAGGTTGAAACATGGACGGATGAAAAGACTCTTGAGCCGCTGTTTCCACATGTCCTCAAAGATGTTTCTCAGACGTTGTGACTCTTTTAGCAAGCATGACAGGTACTTGGACTGGATGAAGTACGAGTTGGCGGACATGTATTATCAACAAGATGATTCTCAGCTGCAAAAAAACATCGTCTTCTGGATGGATCCATCCACATAGATTCAAAATTCTATGGCAGGCAAGTCACTAGGAAACCGAGACATAGTGGGTAGCACGTAATGATAGATACATATACAACAAAATGTTCGCATGTTTTTATGAGTGAGCTACCTGAGCTGCTCTTGATCAAGCCCCCCTTGTATGGATCGTCCAGTGGCGGTTGGTTCAGCTTCGGGGATAGCAGCGTCAGTAGCCTTAGCTCTCCTTAAAGGTTTCCAGTCAGAAGCCCCCCTGGAAAGCTTGGTTTCCACTTTGGATTGTGTTTGCCCCTCCAACTTCGACTTTGAGGCCTTCCCTTGGGTGGTCTTTTTGCTGGGGATTGGAACTGGCCTCTTCTTAGGACCACTTTTGGACGTGGCTTGGTTAGTGAGGCAAAAGTGGCGGAGGTTTGTCTTGAGACAGGCCTTCTACGACCCAGCTCCCAGATCCCTCCATAAGGTTCTTGCATGAACCCCAGAAACCGCGTTCCAACCAGAGAGGAACGACTTGAGGCTGAGGTGCGAGAGCTGAGGAGTGAGCTGAGGCGGCTCACATTGAGGGTCGACGAACAAGGCGACCAGTTGAGTGAGTTGGGAGACCTGGTGAGTGAGGTTTCAAGTGTGACTGCCCGCAGCGCAGCAGAGGAAGAGAGCCTTGAGGAGGTACCAGTCCGGGACCTTGTTGAGGAGAGAGGAGAGAGTAGCACAGGAGGCTACTCAGTTGTGACTGCCCCTGCACCTTTGCCATCCAATACTCTTACCCCGACAGGTAGCACAGAGCTCACCTGGGCCTTTAGAGATGAGGTTGCAAGGCAGATAGGAGGTTTTCTGAGGAGGTCGCTCGACGGCCAGCATCGTGGACCATCTGGCCGAGAACAACTCCGCCAGCTTGCTTCCAGAGTATACCTCGTGGTGAGGGACTTTGAAGGCAACGTGTTTGATCGGCCTGTAAGGCTATTTAACAGGTTCCAGCCTGTTAAACAATTGTGCTACAAGAAGGGCACTTGGGGAGACTCCGTCTTCATAGGACTTCCCTCGCAGCGAGAGGCTTATCTCGCAACCGTGAGTGCTGGCCTAGGATGGCCAGATCATCTCAATTGAGTGGTTTCTTAGACGCTGAGTTGGATGGGCTCCCACTCAGCGGAGAAGTTGAAGAAGAGCCCTTGGAAGAGGGGGTTAACCCTCGCGATTTTGTAGTCTTCACTGGAAACGGTGAACCCGAGTTTGAGTATCAGTACGGGTGCCTTGCCCTTGAAAGTGGTGAAGAGACCGCAGTCATTGCCATTGCCACCCTCGAAAACAAACTGCTTGTTGCAGTCCCCGAGAGCGTATGGCACCGCAACACCGCCAAACGCAAGTTACCAGCCCGATCCCTAATCCGCCCAGCTCTGGTTGCAGTAGCCGGATGCCAGATTGGAACCAGGACAGAGGAGGCCCACATCATCGAGCAGATCAAGGTTTGGACAGGTTTCCTCGATCCCAAAGTCGAGGCTGGGTTAGATTTTGTGAGTCAGATGGTCCCGACGTGGAGGTTTGGAGAGAAGGATGGAGAGGAGCTAGTTCGTTATGCACCCGCCCTCATCGAAGTGGCCCAGGAGAACTACGCCTTCATGACTGCGGAGTCCCAGGCCCCCGTTGTAGAGCCGCCGAAGCCCCGAGGAGTTAGCAGGAATTTTGTTGGAGGTCGCAAAGACAGGTTTTGCCACTGCTGATTTATTACAAGTTTTGGTGGGTTCTATCATCTCGCTTTTTCTTTTTCGGAGGAGATTCCTAGCAGTTTTGGATCCCATTTTTCAAAGTTACAGAGGCAGACCCAGACGTACCATCATTGCTCTTGATCCAACAACTCGTGAAAGCCTTCTCATCGTTGTTTCCCTTCTTTTGGTTGCCGTCACAAACATCAGAGCTAAACCCAGCCCGTGGTTGGCAGCGTCAGATGCGTCTAGTTGGGGGGAAGCTGGGGTGATTTCACCTTTACCTGCCTACGCCTATCAGGAGCTGTTAAGACATTGTCTACGAAAGAGCTTGTGGGTGAAGTTGCTGACTCCAGGCGCTGCATGGGAACGGATTCATGGGCGATTGGATCCAAAAGATGAAGTGCCCTCCAACGAAGAGCCTTACAAATGCAACCCACTTTGGACAGTTTTGGCCACGTGTTTGGATTATCGACTTTTATTCAGCAAAGCAAAGACAGGACAGCGACACATCAACATTGCCCTGAGCATCGGGTATTGATTCTGATCAATAAACTTATCATTTTTTCTATTGATATTGATTTTGTATGTTTTTATTGATTTAATCAATAAGGTCTTTATTGATTGTTTTTTTAATTCTTTTTGATTTTTACATTTGATTTTTCTATTGATTTTCATGGCTGAACTTAATTGATTTTTCTATTGATTTCCCTTTTGATTTTGGTATGGATTTGCTGCAGCAAAATCACATGTGCATATTACAGCTGTGTTTCAATTGTGGCACTTTGCTCAAGTTGGAAAGCAATTTCCTTAGCAGTTCACTGGGTCAAAGCATCCTTGACAAAAGGATTCGAACATCCTTGTCAAAAGGAGGTCCTTGCCAAAAGGAACAACCTTGTCAAAAGGAGGTCCCTGCCAAAAGGAACAACCTTGTCAAAAGGAGGTCCTTGCCAAAAGGAACAACCTTGTCAAAAGGAGGTCCTTGCCAAAAGGAACAACCTTGTCAAAAAGGGGGTCCTTGCCAAAAGGAACAACCTTGTCAAAAGGAAGTGCACGGCCTTGACAAAAGGTATGGCTAGTGGCAAAGGTGGTGCTCGCCATCTAGCCAAGCCTTACATCGACTCTGGAGTTCTGTTTTCAAAATTGAGCTTGCATAAGGAGTTGGTGCAAAACTTTGGCAGGTATGACACAGTTTCCAAGAACCAAGCCATTGATGCTGCAGGACTAATGCAGGTGCTACCTCTGGTCCGCTCCATGGTTGAACTGGAAGGAACATGTGAAATTCAAGGAACATGTGAAATTCAAGGAAATCTGGCAGAGGGTGCAGGACAAGTGCGAGAGGTTGAAGGCCCAGGGGTTGGTGGACCACTGCTCGATTGTCAGTGAAAGGACAGGAGAGAGTGGAAAGGTCAGGATGTGCCAAGGTTGGACAAGGTGATCTTCGAAGACAACCGAAAGATCTGTGATGAGGCCAGATATGCTGGCATGGAGGTCTACCAGATCACCAGGAACCCCAAGTTTGGATGGGCCAACTTGGATGAAGCAGTGGATGCCTTCTTGAAGAAATATGGCAATTGAAGACCACTGCTTCAGAACCCTTGACAAAAGGGTTCTCAGCCATTCTTTGACAAAAAGAATTGGCCTGCTGCAAAAAACCTTGACAAAAGGTTTCTGAGCCACTCTTTGACAAAAAGAAATGGCCTGCAGCAAGAAACCTTGACAAAAGGTTTCTGAGCCATTCTTTGACAAAAAGAATAGGCCAACAACAAAAAACCTTGACAAAAGGTTTCTGAGCCATTCTTTGACAAAAAGAAAAGGCATTTGCATGTACAGTCCTTGACAAAAGGAATCCTTGTGCAGCCAAAAAGACTGCACCTCAGTCCCTTGACAAAAGGGTAGGTGCCAGAGAGATCCTTGACAAAGGGACTTTTGTTTGTACAGGTTCACAATTGCTGCCAGACCCTTGACAAAAGGGTAGGTGCCAGAGATATCCTTGACAAAAGGATTTTTTGTACAGTCATGTTTGCAGAACACCCTTGTCAAAAGGGAAGCTCTTTGGCAATCACTGAATTCATTTTTTTTGTTTGTACAGTCAGGTTGAATGCTGCCAGGCCCTTGTCAAAAGGGTAGGTGTTTGGCAACTCTTGTTTTTTGAAATGCTTGCCATGCAAAAAAGGGCAAAAGGCTAACAAGATGACTTTCTGGTCACTTAAAAAAAAGGTGGCAAAGCAGTGGAAGGGAAGCAAGGGTTTGTGAACCCCCAAAGGTTTTTTTGTTTAGTGGAAAGCTGTAGGGGTAAAGAAAAAGGACTGGGGGGAAACAACAGCGGTTGAAGTGTTGTTTGTGGGACCTGCAGTGACAAAAGGCAAAGGGGAATAGTAGTACCTCAAGAAGCTCAAGGCTTCCCAAAGCATAGGGGCAAACTTTGTGGGTAATCACCTCCAAAAAAAACTTGTCAAGAGAATGGTTTTTGGTGACCAGAACTTGGGATATAGGTGTTTGATTTTGTTTGGTTGGAAGGTAGAGGGGTGGCTGCCTTGACAAAAGGCATCCAGGACCAATAGATAAAAAAAATCCCTGTGGTAAAATAAATTCAGAAGATTTGAAAAAAAAACTGGTGGGAAAAATCTGGAGAGAAAAATCCAAAAAAAATGAAACTTGATGAAATTTGATGAAAACATCATTTCATCAAATTTCATCCAATTTCATCAATTNACTTGATGAAACTTGATGAAATTTGATGAAAACATCATTTCATCAAATTTCATCCAATTTCATCAATTTTCATCAAATTTCATCAAATTTCATCATTTTTCATCAATTTTCATCAAATTTCATTTTTTTGGATTTTTCTCCAGAATTTTTTTCCCACCAGATGCAATTTTCCTGGACCAAAATGATTTTCTTATAGGAGCCCCAAAGATGTTTGACAAAATCCATCAGAGTTGGTCCAAAGTTCTTAGGGTTCCTTACCTTTGAAACCCTTTTGGAGAATCTAAGGTTGGGAATTGCTAAGTAGAACCTTTTGAGAAGGGTTTCCTCCAACCTTTTGTCAAAGATTTTTCAAACAAAGTAGTGCCTGCAGCTTTGTATCTCAAGGTTTTGTTCAAAGTTTGACCTTGTCAAATGGTTTTGGTTGCCTCAAACCGTTGTCAAAAGGAAATCGCGATGGCACCAAAAAAACATGAAGGTGAAGAAGCCTTTGTTGAAAAAAAGCCTTGGCAAAAGGCAAAGCTACCTTGTCAAAAGGTCAGAAGGCAGCAGCTTCTTCAAGCAAAGGTACCTTGCCAAAAGGTAAGAGGGCTACCTTGTCAGAAGGTAAGAAGGCTACCTTGTCAAAAGGTAAAAAAACTACCTTGCCAAAAGGTAAACTCACCAGGAAGAACTTGAAGGGCCTGGGGAAGCTGAGTCTGCAGGAGAAGGTGGAGAAGATAGCTGAGGAGACAGACACAGCAGAGGAAGCTGCTTTGGTTTTGAAGGAGAACATCAACCAAAATGAAAGAGGCAAAATATGGGCCAAACACAAGCAGCCTTGAAGCATGACCCAGAAGCTGAGGCACAGCACCAGGTGGCCAACAAGACCTAGAAAGGTTTGGCCAGCCTGCTTTGGTTCATCCAAAACAAAAGTGCCAAGTACCTCAATGTCAAGGCCACCTTTGGGGCAACAGAAACCTTGACAAAAGGTGAGCAGTGGCACTCAGAAGCCAAAATGTTGAAGGAATTTGGAAAAGAAGAGTTTGCTGCCCACCTTCAATCTGGAAGGATCCAGTGGAGGTCAGACCCTTGGACACCCAACATCTTTAACTACAGAGATTTGGGTGATCAGAGGAGAGAGGTGCAGACCAAAAGACAGAAGACATACCAAGCAGGACAAGAAATGGCTGTCACAGATGAAGGAGAAGAGGAGTTCCAAAAGATGTGGCAAAGAGGAGTGGGTGCCCAGATGGCAGATGCTGAAGTCACCTTTTCTGGCAAAGGAAAAGGAGCCTTGACAAAAGGCAATGGCAAAGGCAACGCAGCACTGCTTGCCTTGACAAATGGTGAGGAGGAAGAGGAAGAACTAAAAGAGAAGACAGAAAAGGGCCTTGCTACACATGCAGCTCAGAAGACTTTGCTTTGGAGTTATCTCTTACCAGGACGACCCTTGACAAAAGGTTCTGGCCCTTGACAAAAGGCTTTTGGCCTTTGACCTTGACAAAAGGATCTGGGCCTTGGCACCCTTGACAAAAGGGTGTTGTCCTTGACAAAAGGATCCTACACTTCAACACTCTTGACAAAAGAGTTGGTCTTTGACAAAAAGATGACCCTTGACAAAAGGGGGCTGTCCTTGACCAAAGGATCCTGCACTTCACACTCTTGACAAAAGAGTGGGTCTTTTGACAAAAAGATGACCCTTGACTAAAGGGTGTTGCCCTTGACAAAAGGGTTTCCAAAGTTTCACAAAGTTTCACACTCTTGGCAAAAGAGTTGGTCTTTGACAAAAAGATGACCCTTGACAAAAGGGTGCTGCCCTTGACAAAAGGGTTTCCAAAGTTTCACAAAGTTTCACACTCTTGGCAAAAGAGTTGGTCTTTGACAAAAAGATGACCCTTGACAAAAGGGTGTTGCCTTTGACAAAAGGGTTTTCAAAGTTTCTTGAGTCCTTGTCAAAAGGACATGTAGTGAAGCTAAAATGCTTACATACAACCACCTCAACAAACATTCTGTGTCAAAAAGCTGACAGCTTTGGTGGACAGGGTTTTGGTGAAAATTGCATGTTGTGTTGCCATGTTTCTTAAGTATAGAATGGATTTCTTTATTGATTTTCTTATTGATTTTACATGGTGATTTCTTTTGATTTTTCTATTGATTTTGATGTGTGCAAAATGTACATTTTTCTATTGAAAAAAAAAGGGATGAAATCAATAAATTTTATTGAAAAAAAACAGGAATCAATAAGCTTTCAAACTTATTGATCAGAATCAATACCCGATGCTCAGGGTGGTGAGTTGCGGGGTGCTCTAAAGACTGAGAGACTTTTGGGGGCCAGAAAGCCCAGTTCAAGGTTGATATTGGCCCTAGACTCGCAAGTGAGCCTAGGGACGCTGATTAAAGGTCGTGCTTCTTCCCCCTCACTCAATCGTGAATTGGTTAGAAGTATTCCTCATATGCTGGCTTATGACATTTACACCGAGTCCATTTATTTTGAGACATCCATCAATCCTTCAGATGATGGTACTCGTGGAAAGGATATCCGCCCTCCGTCAGCTGTCCTGCCCAGGTGGTGGGAAAGCTTTTGCAGAGGAGACTACGAAGAGTTTGATGCCTGGATGGAAGCCCACGGCTTGGCACCTCACGACCTAGCAGACCTTCCACCGTTTGAAGAGCTGCTGCCTAAGGAAGACCTGAGCGAGGGTCACTGTGCTTCAGAAGGAGAAGGAGAAGTTTCACCGAAGTCAGGCCATTTTGGCCCAAAAGAAGTCGAGAAGACAAAGGAAGAGTCAGGACATACATCCCAGCCGAGAAAGGATGTAGTTGAAGGAAGAGAGGACGAGAAGAAAGCAGCAGAGGATGCAGCAGGAGTTGAAGCTCCCCGAGAGGAGATCCCTAAGCAGAGCCGGCTCAGTGCTAAGGCTAAGGCACTGTTGGAAAGTTTGCCCATCGACCAATTTGTTTTTCCCCACGGCGCCAAGAAAGAGTTCCAGAGGAAAGGATGTTTAGACCTCTTTTCTGGAGAAAGAGGCGTTGCGAAGGTGATGGCCGAGGAGTTTGGCCTTTGGTCGTTGTGTTTTGATTTGGAGCATGGAGAAGGAGAGGATTTGACCGATCCCACAGTCGACCAGAAGGTGAAGGAGCGCATCCTAGCGGGATGCTTTGAGATTGGTGGAGGAGGTCCAGTTTGCTGCTCCTTTTCGACTGCGGTGACACCACCGGTGCGGTCCAGCCAACATCCTTATGGGAAGCCGGAAGTGAGTGCCAGGATGAGAGAGAAACTGGAGCTCGGGAACAAGATGGCACTTATGACCTTTGCAGTGCTGGAAGTCATGCTTAGGTGTGGAATGCAGGTTTGGATGGAGAACCCAGCTAGCAGCTGGCTTTTCCGATTGCCTGAATGGATAGCCCTGCTAGCCAGATGGCCCTCCTTGCAGTACTGGACCGTGGACTACTGCAGGTTCAAGATGAAGTGGAGGAAGAGGACCCGGTTCGCTCTTACTTCAGATCTAGGAGGAAGTAAGGATCTTTGCAGAGGAGGCCATGTTCACCAGCTGCTAAGAGGCAGGTCTTCAAAACACCAGGCCAGCTGGACCAGAGTAGCGCAACCTTATCCAAAGGGTGTTTGCCAGACACTTGCCCGAAGCCTGCACAGAGCCGCTTTCCAGAGTGCAAAAGGGGCCCAACCAAGCTCTCCTTGCGTCCAGACCCAGCAGCCTGTGCCAAGTGCACTCATGCCAGGATAGGAGAGGCCACTAACCCGGGACCGCGAAGGTCTCATCGACCTCGTCTCGGTGCTCTTTACTCAGTTCCCTTGGTTGAGCCTAAGACTAAGGCCCTTCAAACTAAGGTGTGGCAAGGATTTGAGTCTTGGTTGCTGACGCTGCTATCCCCCGAAGCCCGTAGTTCAGCCATGGCGTGCCCTGCTCTATTAGTGCAGTTGCTCGAAGAGTATGGCAACGTGCTCTATCAACGTGGTGCAGCTCTATACACTTATCGTCACTTAGTGGTGGTGGTTCAGCAGTCCATCCCGGCGGTAAAGGCTTTGGCTGGCCCCTGCTGGGAAATGATTAACAGATGGGAGGTTGCAGAGCCTCCTGACCACAGGACACCGCTACCACTGTCGTTGTATAAAGCGATGATGACTACAGCACTCTTGTGGAAGTGGGAGCGCTTCGCCTCGATATTGGGACTGGCGTTTTTCGGGATAGCTCGCCCAGGTGAGCCTTTGAAAGAAATCAGAAGCAGTTTGCTTTTACCTTCAGACTTGCTGGAATTTGGGAGCACTACTGCTTACCTGAAGATTCAGTCACCCAAGACAAGGCGGAGAGGTGGCGGCCGCATCCAACACTTGACGATAGATGAGCCTTCTTTTGTCAGTTTTCTTGAAGCTGTCTTTCGGAAAGTTCCACGTGACGAACCTCTCTTTGGTGGCTCACCGAATTCTTTTAGGAGGAGGTGGGACTCGATTTTAAGAGCACTAGGTGTGGGGCCAGCTACCGGTCTTACACCCGGTGGCATCCGAGGAGGAGGTTGCGTGGCTGCCTTTCAACGAGGTGTTGACCTGCCACGGATTCTTTGGCTGATGCGGATCCGGCATCTATGCACGCTAGAGAACTACTTACAAGAAGTCTCAGCCTCTTCAGTGATTCCTGATCTTCCTGAGTTTTCTAGACTACGAATTAGAGCAGCAGCTGAAATGTACAGCGTGGTACTGGATGCTCGTGCTCGCGTCATCTGAGCCTTTACTGTTACGATCCAGAGTTGGGGCGCTTGGAAAAGTGCACGAACCTAGCGTTTCAGGCCTTTCTGCAAGGGTGGGGTGAACGTCTGGCTAACTGCTATCTTTCAGTCTTTTGGTGGCACCTTTTTGGAAGACATCGTGCAGTTGCTACTGCTTGTCGAACGGTTGTGCCAGACTTAGACGATTTGCAGTGCCCCAGGTCAACCACAAAACTCTAACAGGAGGCGGCAAAAAGTCTTTGACGCAGTGACCAGGGGTTGGGAGCGAGGACAAACATGTTCGCATGTTTTTATGAGTGAGCTACCTGAGCTGCTCTTCCACACCCTGCCCTCCCTGCAGCGTCACCTTCCTGGACTAACTGNACTTAGACGATTTGCAGTGCCCCAGGTCAACCACAAAACTCTAACAGGAGGCGGCAAAAAGTCTTTGACGCAGTGACCAGGGGTTGGGAGCGAGGACAAACATGTTCGCATGTTTTTATGAGTGAGCTACCTGAGCTGCTCTTCCACACCCTGCCCTCCCTGCAGCTCACTTCCTGGCTAACTGCTATCTTTCAGTCTTTTGGTGGCACCTTTTTGGAAGACATCGTGCAGTTGCTACTGCTTGTCGAACGGTTGTGCCAGACTTAGACGATTTGCAGTGCCCCAGGTCAACCACAAAACTCTAACAGGAGGCGGCAAAAAGTCTTTGACGCAGTGACCAGGGGTTGGGAGCGAGGACAAACATATACATGTGTATATATATATATATTTTATGTATATATATATATATATATGTACTGCAGGTAGCCCTGCCCCACTAAAAGTCAATTAAGTCATTGCCTTGGAGGAGCACAAAAAAAGGTTGACCATGACTGTGACGATGTGACTGGAGGTTGCCAGGCACCTTAACCTTCCATCACACCATCACACACGCAGCTGCCTATCCTGCAGAAACCTTTCTGTTCACTGTCTTATTTTGTCTAGGGGACAGTGGGGTGGACATGATCCAGCTGCTTACAAACTGGAGATTGAAAGTCTTTGAGTCAGGTATCGTTCATCTGTAATCTGGTACCACCTCCAAGATCTGAAAACAGTGAGATAAACGGTGCAGAATTGGTTGCAGCAACAGCAGCATAGTTTCGTTTCATTTTGTTGTGTCGCTGAGACTGCATAAGACCCGTCAGATTCTTTCAGCGTCAATGCTGAAATTGAGGAGAAAAACAAGAAATTCATCAACGAGATCAAAGGTTTGGAGTCTGGGTGTTTTGGGGGGCCACTAAAGTCATGGGTTTGGTCGGATTTGCCTGATTTGGCTGTTTGACTTGTTGCGATTGTTGTAGAAAAACGATTTGAAAACTTCAACGGTATCACATTCACAACTAAAAACATGGGTTTATGTTTGGAGATAAGCAATCATTTCCGGCAAGACGCGATCTACCCAGAGCGTTGGTGTATGTGCTGATACAGTCATGTGACACAAAGATGACGTGAATAGTTTGTCACGTACCGGCCTTGGCGTGAAGGGTATGGGAGTGCAATGGATGTGCTTGATTCAAAATGCAGTTTTCGTGTTTCTACTTATTTCATTTTCGCCGACTTTTGAGAGAAATATCCAGAAACGTCAGTGTGGGTTTCCCTCTGCAAGACACAAACATGTGTAGTGACACTGACATCAGGAGATTCGCACATATTGAACCAACACGGGCATGTTTCAAAACAACGGACCCCCACAATTTGTTGAAATTATTTTTAACTTTGCCGGAATAAAACAGAACACAGAATCTAATGTTGAAGCATTCCCATATGCCCCATGGTAGTTGATGTGGAGTTGCCGGCTCAAATTCATCTTACCTTTGCCTTTGCCAGATGATTTGTGCTACGGCATGAAGTCCTTTCTTGCCAATGTGAAAAAAGTGCCTTGGACATGCAAGTGGCGATGAAATTACCCACCTCCCCAAAAACCCAAGCAATACCTGGCACAAGGAACATATAAATGTTGCAACATGAATTCAAAATCTTTCCCCACGCTGTATCCGTTTCTATAAACAACGATTGCTTTTTGGAAAGGTCATAGTGCTTTCCCATTTGTTCTAAAGCACATTCGTTGCTTTTTTAATGACGTGGTCGCAAGGGACGTGTCTGGATGGTTTGTTTTCTTTTGAGGGCATTGTTATTTTCCATTTCATTAGCCGCTGCATAATCTTCCAAAGAGAATCCATCGGTTCGCAGGTCAGCAAAGGAAATCCAGCCGTGCGAGATCCAGCGACCTTATGGCATTTCTGGCAGGAGAGGATTTCCTGATTTCACAACGTACGTTTAAGTATGTTTCTTCGTAGAACTGCCCTGCAAATTATGTTGAGTTGTTTTGTTTGATCACGTTTATGATTGGTGGTTACACCCCTATATCGTGGACATGTGCTTGCAGACCGAGCATGGAGCCTTTGTCCAATCATTCGCTTCATCCTTTCGATTCAAAAACAAAAACAGCAACAGGAACATACCCTTGAATCAAACCCATGTTCATCGACACTTTGTTCAAGGTCATGCCAGATTTTTTTTGGAGACGCGACACATGCGGTACCTTGGGCCGTACCCTTTTCAACCGGTTTTTTGCTTTATTCTGTCCATGCCATTCCATCCAATTTCCTTTCATCGATGCGCCCATTTTGAAAATCCAACATGCTCAATGGCAAATGCCAGGGATATTGTACATGTACATATATATATATATACATGTACATATATATACATACATGTACTTATATATATATATATTTCTTACTTGACAATGTTTGCAAAGTTTGCATCTTTATTTTTTAATTTGTTCAAGAGCCAACTACCATGATCCCCATTTTATGACAAATTTCACATTTTTGGGAATTCCAGGAGTCTGCTGGTGCAGTTCGTGTCTTCATCAAAGTCACCACTCAGTGCAGAGCCACATGGTGAAACTGCCTTGGGGTTGGTGAGGTTGGTTGACTCTTAGAGATTTTGGAATGTATAGAATTCAACAGTCAACCAACTCCAACATATGTTTTGAACATGTGGTGAAATATGTTGAATAAAATTGGTGAATCCGCAGTCAATTCAACTGTTTGAATATATATATGGTGAACATGTGGTGAAGTATGAAGTCAAGACGTTGGGGGGCTGATGAGACCTTCATTGAGTTGTTGGATTATATATCAGATGTGCACTACTTGTAGCTAAGTACCTTCGGGGTGTATTCCCGTCAATGATCTGTTCATTGTTAGTAAGCTTCCCTTACTCGTCTTCACTTATCCTCGTCTAGTGGGTCAGGGATACACCCAAAGTATGATCTTTATTGATACTATTGGAGTCTATTTGATGGTGGATTTGATAGAACTTGACACAAAAACATCACATAATTTTCCCATCCTTTTGAATTCCTTCGAAGCCACAAATCCATAAAGTCACGAGAACTGACGAGCAATCACCGGATCAAAACTCAACCAACCTGATCAAACTAGCATTCACAGGTCGTTTGCCTCAAATAAAACCCCCCCTCAAAAGGTGAATTTGCATTCATTTTCACTTGCAATAGTTGAAGTGTTGATGAATTTATCGATGACCTTAGGGACCCCTTCGTAGGATTACACACATACTTCCTTGTTGGACAGGTTATCATATTCCATGGGTTTGGCCTTCAGAATCTCACAATCCCAGCGGCTGAGATTGAAATTCCACCTGGCACAAAATCCATCTCGGCCTTCATGACCAAGAGGAATCAGGACGGTTTTCAGCAGATCAAGCTCCAACAGCATAAACCTCACAGGGTGAGGTTACAAAGAATGATTGGTCGTGTGTTTTTTGCTTGAATGTTTTTTTTTGAGGTATATAAGAAATATTACTTAAGAATATACCATCATATTTTAGGTGTTGTAACAATGTTTGAAGATATCCATTTCGTTTTACCAGGACAAATGGAAGAAGTGCAAAGGCGCCATTCCATTCAAACCCAACGAGTTCCCTAGCGCTGTGATGTCATGCGCACGTTCCGGTGAAGAAGATCCACGTTTACGTGGCACAGACAGGTGCTTTGGAAAATCTTTGGAACATCTGCCTTTAGGAGTGCTAAATGAAACGATCAAATGGCTAATATATGCTAATATGATAACGGCACTGGCTTCAATGGTTTCAACTACTACTGTCTTCATCCCATGGGATAGTTCTTCGGTCACGCGCTTGATGAGAAACAGTCCCATTTAATTCTTCCACCTGGGATTTTGTGGTTTGCTGAAAGAGCCAATGAGATGTCATTGAGTGTTGAAGTTGCTTGATTCTTCCGAAAGTGGGATATTTGATGCTTGAACATCGGTTTTCCCATTAAAAGATAACTCATGTCCCTATCCCTAGTTCACCTTTTGTTTGATTTACCCAACTCCAGTTGTGAATCTCCAAAACGATTCCCAGGATGTCACCCAATCATCAACAGAAGGATGATTGGGATATCCCCCCAAAAAACGACCTAGTACAAAGCCTTCACACAACGCTGTGAGCATTTTGGTGGTCGTCACTTTTGGGATGTGAATAGATATGATGGGTTTATGGTGTTTTGTTGAATGGGAGCTTGGACGGAAACTAAAAGAATAGATGGATGGAAACTACTTCACCCCACCATATGACATTATGACATATTATGACTTTAATCGCCTCGAAAGGAACTCACACACTTTCGTATTCCCAGCTGGTGCCGTTGGCAGGAACCGCATGGTCCGTTACTTTGGTTGTGGCCACAATCGTATGAAGATTGAGCCACCCACCGAGAAAAGTCCCATTGAAAATTGCGTAACTTGATTTGATGAGTTCCCATATTGGGGTGGACAAAATTTGTGACCCAAATTAAGGTTGCTAGGAGACCAAATAAGAATCCGGGAAATATATGTACACTTGAGTTTACCAATGGGTGTTTCAAACTTGGATTTGCACCAAGATTCATGTGGATATCCGATATCCAGTGAGGCTTTTGATGAAGTTGCCAAGGTGAACATGGTGCAACTCTCATGAGGTGTTCGTATATTTTTAGTGAAGGAACTGCATCATCTTTTCAGGTGAAACTCAAGGATCAAGATGAGAAGAGTTCTATCCACCCCGGCAGCCTTTTTTTTTTTCCCATGTTGACATTCAGTCTGATTATGAGTTCTTCCAACAAAGGGTGTTTTGACTTAGGAAATAGTTCATGATAGTTCATGCCAATTTGCAGGCTATGCATCCAGATGAAGCATTTCAATTGAGGTCACTTTTGATCTTCCAAACATCTCAAATTTTCGAGGGAATCACGCTGGCTCACCTATCACCATCGACCAAGGAGAAAAATTTGGACCCTGCATCTCCCCTTGGAAATTTCATGCACCTCAGCTGGCTAAGACTGGTCGTCTGAAGTCGAAGTGGAAAGGAGGTCAATGGGAACAAGCAGGTAATACGGTATTTCATCATCATAATACGGGAATCATATGCTTTTTATAGATATAGTCACGTCGTAATATTGTCCAATTTAGATTCACAAGTACGTGTTGGTTTCGTACTGTATTTCAGCTTTGACTGGACTGTTTTTCTGATTAGAGATACT
This sequence comes from Breviolum minutum Mf 1.05b.01, assembly GCA_000507305.1. NCBI lineage: Eukaryota > Dinophyceae > Suessiales > Symbiodiniaceae > Breviolum > Breviolum minutum. Next base: position 443,453 of record DF239215.1, on the reverse strand, counting down.
GGAGAACAACTTATGATTTTTTGTGCCAAACTAGCACGCACAAAGGAGTTTACATCACACAACCGGAACTAATGGTGGTTTAAACGGTGAGTCGGTGAATTATAATTTTCAAAAATCAAGGGTCGTCCTATAAAATATGTTAGAACAAACCACTGTATGTTGCAATAGGTATTATAGTTATTGTTCGTATTGAAATTACATCTGTTTTTTGTCTCCCAGATGAAACAAAAAACGCCATGTTGGATCAACATCCCTGGAATTCGCAACCAAGCTACCAAGCTAAATTTAATGGTTGATTCTGATGTCAAACTGAAAGGATTCTCATCCACGATCCCCATCCTCCGAGGAGTGAGATGTGTTCTGCAGCCGGCATCACAGACAAATCCTGTCGTTTGTGCCCTGGCGATTAGGTCTCCGTAATGAAGGAAGATTTGGAGTGTTGGGTGGAAATTTTTGGAAAAGACATCATTGAGCAATTTTGATGATTTTGAAGTATATAACAACATGCATATTGATAATATATGTTACATGTTATACAATATATGCATGTTTATATAAATGTCATTTATTTGAAGAAAAAACAATCGACATCCTGCAACTCGGAAGGATGTTTCATGACTTGGATTATGCCTGCAAGGTATGGTCCCTTTTGGGGAGTTTACAGCCATCCTGGCTTCTCACTTTATGGCTATCACAGCCAGAAAGAAAAGCAGGAGCCACCAAAGGGGTGCTAAGAATTGGGTGAAAGGAGGCTACAGTACCATGGTGGGATCCAGTTGATTTGAGGGAACTGTGAATGGGCAGATGCGCCAGGAATGCGAGGCCAAGAAGGAACAGGAAGGTGTTACACCAGACGAACTGTGCGCTGAGCCACAGGCATCCTGGCAAGGAATGGAAAGGCAGACATGGCTTCAAGCAAGCTAAGATATTGAAGCTGATTCCATGTGTGTATGTGCATCCAGAGTCATATTTCTTGCATCGTGGCATCCATGAATCATGAGATAAAGATATTTTTCTTATATAATATATATATATATATGTTACATGTATTCTAAAAACACATTTGTATGTCACTCACGTCACAAACCACTGTCTACGGTGTTGCTCGAGATCGCTTATGTCCGCAAGAAACAAAATAGCACCTCCCGGGGGAAGTGCAATAGATGGTTGGTCCATGGGAACTGTAAATTTCGCCGAGGCTGTGGCTTTCCGTGAGCAAGGAAATGTGGCCATGGCTGTCTCTTGGTGAATGATACCGCAGTGATACGGGAGATTAACTTTGAAGATATGATTTGATATGTGTTTGGCCTTGTCCCACGCACCACAAGTCACTGAAGGATTGTTGGGAACGAAAGTCGGGTCAAAGGTTCTATGAAAATATGCCAGTGGGGACCAGTAAAGGGAAAGTATGGCACTCTCTACTGCTCTTCTCGTACTGTTCTGTTTTGCATTTGGATGCCAATGATTTGATACAGCTGTGTCTGTTTAATCAACTCATGGGATGAGGATTACATCTATGGCACTCCACCACCTTTGACGGTGTCACGAAGTGAAGAGTGGCTGAAGGGCAACAAGAAGCCAATGCAAACCGGTGACTCGACGATGAGACTGTAACAATGGAGGTTTTCGGAGCAACTTGGGGCTTCAAGTCCTGTTTCTTTGGCATGACATCCCTGACATGGTTACAATAGTCCAATAAGTTTGAGCCAATTTGTCCACACAACCTTTGTTTGTTCATTTTGAGGCTTCCAGGAAGGTATATACGTCGGGAATCTGTAACTGCAGCAAATACCGTTTAGGGTACAATCAAACACCAACGATTGCTGAATCCAACGCAGTCGTTTTCATGATGTTTTGCCACCCATGATATGTCTTTATACTCAGTAAAGAAATTTCTTTTACCAAAGTGAAAATGATTTGCTACACACTGTCCAAGGCTACTTTACTAAGAATTTCATATAAATAATACACGGATTGAGGTGAGGCAGATGATCTCTACCTTTCCATCTATGTAAATTAGACTGAGAATCCTGCTTATTCCAAAAAAGTTCATGGTGAAATAGTACAGTTGATTGCAGATGTATATATCATATATCATATATCCATATGTTGTCTGCTTTCTTCTTCCGCCGTTGTGCTGCACTCCGGTGTGGAAAAACTCAGCTTGGATTCCATCGGAGATGGCCTATCCTTTGCCACAAGATCGACGTTTGGATCCACCACTTTGGGAGATGCTGCGCGAGGAGGGGAGAAAAATTAAAATAGAATTTGGGGTTGGGAGTTGGCCGAAAGTCATGCTGGTGTTGTGACCGTAGAAGCTTTGGTGAAATTGGAAAACTGTGAAACTGTTGAGTTTGAATTGAAATCCTAGCAACTTATATATTTCAGAATATTTTGTTGTGGAACCAAAATCTCGAAGTTCTATTTGCAGGTACTTCAGATTGTTGATGTTGACCAGTCTACTTAATCTAGTCATAAGTGGGAGGGTGATCATCCTAAAAGCTTTTGCTTGAAAGAAATTTAAATTATTTGTGCCGGTTTGAATCCTGATTGGTTAGTTGGTGATTTACCATTGTTGATTCCATCCCTTTCACCACGACCTTCCTCGGATAGGCTTAAAGACCGATTAACTAACCACCAATCGAGCGTTCACTGTGTCATGTTTCAAACCCTTGAAGCCACTCCATATGGATCTTGGATTTGTTGAATCTGTGATTTCTTTTGTTTCTTTCTACGGTAACTCAATGTAAATCATCACTATTCAGTAGGAATATGTTTCAGAACTTGTTCCAACCATTGAAACAAGCAAATCTTAGGGATGGTTTCAAAAGGGAAATCTTCGTGCGATTCACAGGCTGAAATGGGTGAAGGTTTGATGATGGTCAGCTATGGCTACTCCGGAGCTGGAAAAACCACCACTTTGAGCCTTTGCAGAACACAAGAATACGTGCTGCTTGTGTTTGAGCTATTGAAGGGGCAGGAAGCGATCACGCACAGGCACATTGCATGCAATATATATATATATATATCTGGATTCATATTTATATATACAGATATTCACATACAGAGGTTTTCTGATGATGTTTAAGACATTGTTTTAAAGTTTTCAAGTTTCAGTGTGTTCAAGTATCTGCAGTATCAAGGGTCCAATGGCATACTGCAGGGGTCAGTTGGTCCAGCTACGGCTCTGAAAGCCAATCTTCGCTTGTGCCAAGGATTGGTGATGCCACTGCACCTGTAGGAGAAGGAACCGGTATCGATGGTGTCTTGTCCCTCTACTTGAAGGAGAATGCGAAAAAGATCGAAGACACTCGGCCGAGATTCTGATTATATACTATCTCTCTGCTTCAAGAGTGTTCCAGAGTGTTACGCAAAAACCGGCAGACATCAACGAAGAGCGAACAAAAACTGTGCCATTATACTTTAGAACCGCTTCGCATTAGGACATTTTGATGGAGATGATTTGATTTTATACGTTACGCATTGCATTCGTTCTATCCTAATTGTTGCAATCAACTCAACATCGTAACCATGTATACTCCATATTATGATTTTTACTTCTGACGGCAAACAGCTGCTTTCATGATGGACCTTGCACATGGCTCAGGATGTTCAAGTGCGAATCTTTGAGGTAGCGGGGGACTGACGGACACATGTTTGTTTGGACCAGATGAATCAACAACGGCCCACAGAATGGATAAGGTATGCCATACCAACTGGATGGTGAATGATACTGTGCTGTGCATGGCATTAATGGCGCTGTCAAAGGTAAATGATAAGTGCAGATCTTATTATGCATGAACGGTCGGCATGGCCTTTTTGTTGCAATATGATGGATATTATGCTACAGATGTATGCATTGCTTGGACTTTGGCACTTGGGTGTGACTAAAGTTCATGTCACCTCTCTCTGAAGATGCAACCATGTGATTTGTTTGTGACTACCTCTGTGGGAATTATCACAAACGGGTCCAAAGTGCTTTTGCAATTGGAAACATTCTGGCGCAACTTGTTTGTTTAGTTCACATCAAGGGATGATCTACATGTTACCCATTGACCCAGGACTCTGTTGGGATCCCAAATGCCAGGTCTACGGAAGAGTCAATGCTAGCTATGGCCATATGCAGCCAGGCACTGGCTCTGGCATTTGGGGATACAACCTCAATGAGAAGGCAGGGAAATGTGGCAGTTTTTCCATATGTTCTGCTGAAAAAATTGGAGATGTGGTGCAACCATGTGCCAATAGTATCGAGAAAATATGGGGGTGTGGGAATTGCTGGCAAGCTGTTGTAACTTGAGATTCAATCCCTTAATTCTTCAACTTTAGCTGTTGCACAAAAAGAAATGCGCATAGAGGAAAGATCGCGCAAAAGAGGGTCTTTGAACTCATCAAGAAACAGGATGCCAATAGAAATTGAACTATGAGTAGAGGTATACAGAACCCAACACTTTACGTCCAGTTTTAGGTATTCTAACTGGTAATACATTTATATATATGTACTGTATATATACACATAACATAAACACTGCAACCTATGGAAGAATCAAATCCTTCACCAACACGTTTTTCAAGTCGTCAAAACCCACCGTTCGTGAAAGGTGGCGAAGTTCCTTGGAGCCAGTAGCGACTTTGAAGATGAGATTGGTTACTCAGCCAATCTTAGCTAGACACAATTTGGTTTGGGTAGTGCTGCCGCGTAGAATAAGTTGGGGTGGTAAGATCTATGTGCAAAAAGAGTTTCTCCCTTAGGAAAATTGGGAAGGGCTTAGTTAGGTGTTCTGTTTTGATCTTTTTTGTTGGTCAGGATATGTTTTTGAAATATTGAATATTAAGCATAATAGAGAAAGTTGCAGGAATGTTGACCGTTGACATCTTTTGGATTTCAAAATGATTCGGACGTCCAGATGTTTCACATCGATGCAAAAACAGACACCCTCTAGACTTTTTGATTGATCCTTTGTATAATATTTATCCTACAAGCAGCTTTCTAGCATTCATCCCATCTTTGGGGTGCCAGATTGCAATTCAAGATTCCTTGCGGCCCCTGGGTGTTTCAAGTATCAAGTGGGAAGAAAAAACCATCGTGACTCGAATATCCTGAAACCTTTGTGTATTCCGGTGTCTCTTCGAACCTCTCCTGGATCAATGCTGCACATCATGACCATCACCGCTCACAGATGGCGTTCTGGACATGAAGAAGTTGGAATCGGTCCTCGACAATGATGAGTTCACCTACAGCGTGAAGGAGTGTATATCAATCAGATGTTGAGTTTTGCTGCTACATTTCCTACTCCTACTACACCACCACCCACCCTTCAAAGGGGGTTTGGGAACCATAATTTGGAAGGGGAGGGAAGGGGGGAAAGGGGCAACCCTTTGTCATATATATGACATGTATATATATATATATATATAATTAAATATATACATATTATATATATACCCTTAGCATCCAAACCCTTAAAATTTGTAGGGTTCAATCCGAAACCTCGGGTATCGGAGAGTTTGGGGAAATACATCGGGTTTATATCGGAAACCTCGGTTTTTACCACTATTTGGAGATATTTGGAGTTTTGTTGAATTTAAGATCCTTATGTAAGTATAATCAATGGTTTTGCAATTATTTGTCGGATTCTGCAAAAAAAGTTCGGGTTTGAATTTTTTGAAAAGCGGTACCCGTATCCTACCCGTATCCTACCCGTATTAACCCCGTATTTACCCGTATTTTTCCAAACCCTGGGTCAGGGTTTTCATTACCCGTATCCTACCCGTATCCTACCATTAACCCCGTATTTTCCCATATCGAAAATATGGGTCCGTACACATTAAGCCAAAACGGTGAGCGACTGGCAGAGAGTGGGATTTTTTGACATTTCACACAAACAATCAAATCATTGAATTTCATGAATTTTGAAAACCTTGGGTTTTGTTTTCAAACCTCGGGTTTGGAGCTGCACCCTACGTTTTCTCAGGGTTCGGAAGCCCAGGGTACCTATAAATTTGTTTTTTTTTGTTTTGTTTCTTATTCCCTGGATTTTGTAACATCAACTCCACGACAGGAGAAGTCCTCAGCTTCAAAGATGGGTGACATCGCTTGGCATGAAAAGGTGAAGCATGTCTTGACCATCATCGAGGCGGGGGGGGGGGGTTGGGTGATGTTTCAGTGGTTGGCTACCCCCAAATCATCACAACACCACCTTTTTTTTCGCCATTTAATGGGGATGTATGATGTATCTTCCAAAAAAAAATCCTCACAAATTGAACTCGGGTCTCAGATAAGGGAAAGATTCCTGAAATATGTTGATTCATTGAAAGATGTATACAAGTCAAGATTTCTCAAACATAGGGATCCCCAAAATACGCTAGATGTTTTTCCATTTCCAAAAGAAACCGAAGAGCTTTCCGTGCCTCTCATTTTAGGTTGAAAAAAACAATAACATGACTACAATCTTTGCCTCTTGAGACCATTGAGCGATTTCTCATCCTGTTGAACCGACTTCAGGACATCCGCTTGGATGAAGGACAGTTTGTGCTGCCAGACGGGAAGCCTATCGCACACATTCGTGACTCGCCACAACAACTGGAAGAATCATGATTCAAGTTGAGAAAACAACATAGCCATGTGCTTTTCCAGGATGTTTCATGCCTTTGGTGTGCAAAGAGCAACTAGCAGAAACTTTGTTGTACTTGTTTGTTTGCATATATACATGTTGTTTTGATATCATATAGTGTAGGCAATACTTGTCGTGGCGTTGTGCCTCTACGAATGTAGATGGAGCATGATCTATCATGTTTTCATTCCGCTTTGTTAAAGCAGAGATGCGGAGCCAGAAAAAGGATATCTGTACAAAAAAAAATTGAACCTGTGAGCCATAAACTCGGAGAGCAAAACTGATCCATTTGATGCAAATCCGTGTGAGGTGGCACGGTGAACAATCCCAAGTCTTCCCGTGGAACGTTGGTGGTCTTGACCAATGTCTACTTCAAATCAGGCTCCGGGGGTTGATGAAGTGTTGTAGAATGCATGTCAATGTATTAAGATACTTTTGTTTCTGTGATACCCGGGACATTCTGATGAACGGATTTCTTCCTTCATGCAGTCAGGCATGTTGAACACTGACACAAGGTGAGCTGGAAATCAATCAGATGATCGAGATGTCCTTATGAATATCACATTACTTTACATATGACGAGTTGCATCAACTCGGAGCGGTTGTAAAAGCACTATTTATCACTATTCCTCGTTAACCATTGATCCTAACTTGCAACAGGACATCCTTGTAGGTTACCACCTGGGAGTGGTACCTTCCGATATTGAGCTACAGGTTTGTTTCAGGGTCTTGATTTTCCTGGAAATAAGGCCACCCACCATACAAATTTGTTTCCTTTTGTTTTTTTTGGTATTTTCCTGTGTATTGAAATTGTTGTATCAAGAACAACTTCACACAACTATACAACACCAATATTTGTTTGTGTTTATCCTCCCCAAACATATATACAATATATATATATGTATATGGCACAGATAATATCTATACATACAATTTCAGGACATCTAGATGTGCAACACATCCGGTCCAACGGTTGGAGGTGAGATGTCTCCCATTTCCACTGTGGATCTGGCTGGCTCCGAAGATCCGGCAGTGGGGAGAGCCCAACTTGATGGTTCAGAAATCCGGCGTTCACCACTTGAGGTTGGTACTTTATCCCCCTTATGTACAGGGTTTTAGCACCATCCCAGGTGGTGGTTTGGGATTTCAGCCATCAACCGTAGTCTCTTTGGCAAATGGCCATGAACTTGTGTTTTTAATAGGTGATTTTGAAGGGACTAACGTGGTAACAAATACTTGTTTTTTTGTTTGGGTTTTCTTTGGTAACTTCATTTTGAAATAGGGAAGTAGCTTCATCACTGGAGCACCAACATGCACAAACCTCTTTGGGATGTCTCCATGAATGTGAATGTTTGAGATTGAGCGCCTCAACCATCCATCATGCCACCAGGACCCCCCCAAAACAAGATGACGTTTCCAGGTGAAGATGAGAATACATTGACATATGATTAGATTATTTCAATGATTACATAATATGTTATAATAGAATCTATTATTATAATAGATGTATCATTTGTTCACTGCAACTCAGATACCACGAGGGAGTCCTGATTTCTCGAGGTCATGGTCTCTGGCTTCCTTCGCTTCAAGAACAATGATGGTGCCGGGACTCGGGGGTCGAATCTTTCCGAGATAAGTGATGGTTCTGTTGTAAATCCGAGTCAAGTAGTTTGTATTTGTTTGAAATGGATGAATACTTGCAACACTTCTGATTTGTTTTTTTTCTCAGATCATCCAATTTTGTAGATCCAGATGGTTGCTGAAGGTGTAGTTGTACCACTGTAGCCTCAGACATTGTCCAATGACACTGTGAGAATGACGGATATTGTGAGATACCCATACTGCAACCCATGGTTGGCAAGTTTTTTTATTATTTTTGTACATTTTTGTACCACTTCACCATGAAAGGCAGTCGCATGTGTTGTTCCATATACTTGACAGTGGTAAAACCATGTAAAACCCTGATTAGTTTTTTTCCAGTTTGTCGCGACGCACAGGTACTGATGAAGCTGGAAACCCCTTGCCATGTTCGAGAAAGTCTGGAAAGCAACCACATGACTTCATGAACATGCACCTTGAGCCAAGAATGGATCTCCGATGGGTTGACGGTTGACCAGTCAGACTTTGAAGCTTTCAAGAGATGACAGGAGTGTACTTACCTGTCCCGGATCAAAGGCAGATTAATAGTAACAGTAGTAGTACATAGATGTACATAGTAGTATACACTTGAAGCAGTTTCCATACAATAATAATGAATTACTGTCTACTCAAAGTTGTTCAAACATGTTATTACTGCACTGCAATCCAAAAATGAAGAAGCGGATGCACGTAATAAGCTAAGCGAACTCTTAGAATCATAGAATGATGATTGTTCGCGTTTTTGTTCTGAGCAACCTGTCACTCTTCAATGAAGTCGTTGCTAGAGCAGAATTTCCGTAATATAGATTCATCTAAGTAAATCCGTATTGAAAATGATACGACCAAAAGTTGTCAATTCGATATTTACACAGTCTCATCCATTCCCGGCGCACTGTGCCATTCCTTGTGGTTCCCAGGTACTTGGCAAGTCTCAGTAACTATGAACAAATGGCTGGACAATTGGCCTATTGTCTCTTGCCCATTTTTGTTTTCTTTTTAAATATTTTTTCTTTTTTTATCGTTGAAGTCTTTGAAAGATGTGCTGTGGCATAGTCCATGTTTGCGGAGGAATAGGATAAGGTTTATATAGATAGCATAATGTGATGAGACAGAGAGACAGATATATCCACATATACAGTGCGATTGAAATGTCGTTGATGTATAGGGACAGCTGATGAAATACAGATATCCGCTTCTGGAGATCCTGACCTTTGTCTTTGCACATAATGATATTTATAGACTTGGAACATGAACATGTTATCCTATGATTTGGAGGGGTTTATGTACACCGGATGGTGGCACCCATCAAATACGGAAAGGGACAACGACTCACAGTTTTCTTCAAATTTCTCTGTATGGTCTCGTGATGCAATGAAAAATACTGAAAAAAGTGGGACCACAAAAACCTCTGATATCATGGCATGGAAAAACTTAATGGCAAATGATGTTATATACGGAAATACTTTAGTGTTTATATTAGATGTATACGATTATACTGAGGTTTTGAGCTGAAGGATGTTTTGGTGCAGTGTGATCGAACCAAGCCAGAACGTGGATGCGTGGATGTTCCTCTGGCCAGTCACTAGACTTGGATTTGGATGGATGGCTTGACTTTGACGTTCAGATACTCAAAAAGATCTGGGTATCTTGATGGTTTGAAGGTATCCCATACTGAAATTTTACCCATCGGTTTTCTTAGTGTCATATTAAACTGAAGTTGAGCTGATATAGCATGCATGGAGCATTTAGGTATGGTTTTTGCGATTCCATTGTCTTTGCCTTCTTGAACAGCGAAGGTTTGGTAAATTTCGGCAAGCCTTTTTCAGCTACTGAGGATCGATTTTCCTACTGACTATCCTGTGCTGAAGGTAAAAATTCCCATCATCAAATCGAGTAATTACAGAAAATGACTAACAAATTACAGCAAATGAAGGTAAAATTCCCATCATCATCATCATCATCATCATCATCATCATCATCAAAATACTGTAGACGTTTTTTGCTGTTCACGTGAAAGGGAAATGACGACATCCTCCCAAGAACCGTTGGATGTACAATTGGCTGATTCAACTCAGATCTGGAATCACAAATTTGTGATGTCTTTAATGAGGATCGTTTTGGGACTGAAGCAACTATTAATTACATAGAAATACCGAAATACCCCATACTGTTTGCTCCCCATAAAGTATGTGCAGTACTTACATTTTTCCATGTTCATGTAGCTTTTTTTGACCGAAGTTATGTAAATGCATTGGTGATAATGTATTAATGCTGCGTTTGAGTACCGCACTTTAGGAAGTCCTCTTTAAAACATCCGCATGTTGACGGCCACCGAGACAACACCGATGCTTTTGTGCGGCCCAACTTGCAAAAGCCCAACGCCGTTTGGCAATTCAAGGCAAGCTGGCGAAGACTCATGATGATATGCCGATAGTTGCCTGGATGTTCTGTTTGTGCAGTTATGTATCGTGACGTTTTTCTCACACACAAAATACATAAATACGGTATATCTATGTCTACATAGAAGTATACTGTATACTCATTTTGTTTCTTCATTTTGTTAAGGAGCAACAAAGTTGTTATCCCAGTTTCCCAGTGTGACAATTCCATCCCCAACGAGTGGTGGAATACAGGACCCAAGAGGGGTGGGTGTGGGCGAGTCTATTGAGTCCCAACCTCAGTTGAGCGAGAGAAACACACCTGTCAAGCTTGGGGTATTGACAATTCGCATTGAGACAAAAATATGTTTGTTGTGCAATGTACATGTATTTACAGCGTATTTACATCATGATTAAATAGATGCTTTTTGGAATGTTGCGCAGATTTACATTTCTATATGAACCCGACTTGGTTGGGTTCATGAATTTTCCCTCGCTCGTGCATCCATGGCAACCCTTGCACACCATATGGTAAGTTGCTCCTACATTTTCGAAAATAAACAGACACCCGGATATTCTGTAAATGTGATCATGTTGTGCTTAACAGAACATCCAGTTGACTGCCCACTCTACTTTCTGTCCACAAGGGTCTATTTGTGTTGATGAAATAGGTGTCACCCATTACAACCTGATGCTCTTGATTTTTCCGCAGTTTTTCACAGACCCGAGGCTCGAAGGAAAGCCTTATGATGGACTAGATAAAAAAAGAGGATGGAAGGCCAGCGAACGGAGCCAAGCATCAGAAAAATCACAGTAGTCATAAAAGCCAAAATTGCAAGTTGCTTTTTATTTGATAGCATCTCCAGATTATCCTACTGATGTTTCCCAAAATCCATAGCATTCCCAATAGGGTTTGATTAAAGTATGGTGGCAATCCTTATGGGATGGTTTTTTTTCATCGTTAAGATGGACACGCCACAACGGACCAGAATCCGTGGAGATGGGTGAAATTGGCAGTCAGTTTTGACTATGTTGATGTATATTTTTGACGATATGATAGAATCAAGATACTTGCAATCAGACATGGTGTGGTGTGAATCATGTTGGTCCGATTGAACTTTGTTTTAGCCAGTAGATGCCAAACACATCGACACTTTCTTGGTTGAGCGCCAATGTTCAATAAATCAGATCTCTTTCATTGTTGAGTTGCATGAAACATGAGATATATGATGTATATTGATATATATATATATAGATACTCTATATAGTGATGATATCTTCTTTATCTGCATTACAATGCAACATGCAATGTTTGAAGGACTCTGCACCCTACATTTCCACTGCTAAGGGTTTCCATCAACCTTGAGCCCCGAACAGATGAAATTTAACCGGAAGACCTTGCTGGCTGCCAGAGGCGAAGGACTCACCATGGGTTTACACCATTTTACACCAAAAAAATGTCATGACTGGCCTTATTCAACCCTTATTTCTGAACGGGTTATGTTAGGGTTGGTTGACTAGCCATAGTGGTCAATGAATTTTAAGATGTGATTTTTTAATGTCCAAGATGTTGTGATCCGACTTTGATTCGTTTGCTAAAGGGTCTAGCCAATATAGTGTCAGTGTAGTTTAGCTGTGCAGAACCATACCAACAAAGTATCATAAAATGTCAATATCAGCTATCTCGGCATTTGATTGAAGCTTTTGATTGGCATCTGTCTTGGCGAATTGAATTGAAGGTCTCCATATCTCAAAATCCAAACCAAGTCGTTTCCTGAAACGAGGACCTTTGGAAGGTGTTTCCCCATTGCGATCTGAAACTCTCACGGAGATTGGTGTGGGTCATTTGGCAGCCATGGTGACACAGCCACCAACCAGGTGAATATATCCAAATGCAAAGAAATTGAAATTAATTGATATTCACATATATGTATATTATATTTATTTATATGTATATATTATATTTATCTATATATCATATATATATACAATCGCTACTCCACATTATATCAACTGGTTAGTTGGATTTTGTCCATTGACATTTCGACCTGCAACACCTTGGGGATCAGGTCCGGAATATTCCTGGATCGAACGAATTTGGGGCCGAAAGTTTGTTGGGACCTCAGCATTGGTGGAAATTTTCGAATTGGGTAATGCTTGGGAAATGCCTGGCTAGAGTAGAAACATGTTTTTTTCTCAAACTTTTCAAGCGTCATGACAAAACAAAACTTTGTGATTTTGACGAGTTGATGGTTGAATTCCTTTCCTCATTCGAGGCAAGCAGTTTTTCCCATGGTTTTGTGTTTGCTTGTTATACTTCTTACCAGATATTTCATCCATTTTTAATTTTTAAGATCATGCCAAATCATCGGCTGGTTGAGTCTTGGGTCAAGGTGGGCAAGGGCGACAACCGAAAGCTGGTTGAAAGCGGTCCCGCCGTGCTGGATGAGAAAGTTCTCGGTGCCTCGCATTGAACAAATAGGGAAACTGGCAAAGGATGGCAAGTGATGGCAAATGGCTTTTTGACTTTCTTTTCACATTGTTGAGTGTGAAGATGGTGAAGAAGTGGATTAATCTTTGAGTTTTTGGGATGAACATGCATGAATCATTTGCACACATAATTACTAGATATTCTTATAATCAGTCAGCCTCATGATTTTCCGTGCGCATTATCACATTCAAGCAAATAATCATTGTATGAAGGGTTTGCTTTCTTAGTTGGCACTAAGCCACTCTCCGGTCATGGGAAGACTATGACAACATTTCCCCAAAAAATCTCGACTCAACCAGACGTTTTTAGTGAGTTGCAAGGCAACAAGTAGAACTAGAATTAGTATGTAAGTACTGTATTAAAAACATGTTACCGTAGTGCCTGCGTCTAGAAATAATTTATCGATATAGATGCAGCAGGTCACTGACCCTTCATTGAAGGCAAGAAATTTATTAGCAAAGGCGACCATGCGATCTTCAAAGTTTGCAAGAGAGTTAACCTCCCAACAGTGAGGATACCGATATTTCAAGAGTTGCAGATGAACTACTCTTTTTCCAACAATCATGGAAGTGGAAAATGGCTCATTGAGAGATATCCACCCATCTTCCAGGGTACCATTTTCCACTTCTATGTGAGCATGGGAGGAAGAGTACCCTGCCGATTTCCTCGGCATTCCACCACTTAGGTAAAAGTGCAGGCCTTGACCCTAAGAAGCGCCTTGGAGAACACCAAAAATTCTTGGATCAGAGGGATGTAGGAAGTGATGTAAAGTTTTATGTCTATATCTACATATTCTACATATTCTACATATATATATATATATACACAACAAAGATTGAACCACAGATTTGAGTAGAATAACTGTTGACGAGCATACTTCTTCACTGCTCAGGTGGACATAGTTACCATGTTTTCGTTGGAATGTGCGAAACTGAATGATTGTCAACAGGGCATTTGCAGGTTTCCATCTTGAACCCTCACAACCCAAGACATCCCACCCCAAAACCCGGTCCGTTGATTCCTTTCTGCGCAGATATTCGGAATTCATGAGCGACCCGGAGCGTATTGGCCTGGTAGAAGTTCCAAAGACTTTATTGGCTTCTAAGAGCAAATACAAGAAATTCCATCCTGAAGGGGATGCATCTTACAAGAAGGCCTGGTGTGTGGAGATTTTTGCCTGGTGTTGGTTTCTTTGGGGTGGATGATTTTTTAGAAATGGAATGGGAGAGATCAGTGGGCATTTTTGGAGATTGTCATGAGTAGAGCTTCACGCATTCACATCACAAAGATCTACGATATCCGCATCCAATGATCTTTGACTTCTACCATTGAATGGAGTTCAGAATCCCGCGCAGGTATCTTTATTGATAAGACAGGAAAGCTTCACTGAGATTTACTGTGACATGCAACACACCGAAAATTGGCGCACAGTCATGCTATTGCAATGGTTACTGTAATGTTTGTCATCCTCTTTGAATGATTGGCCCGGGCTCTAAACGAAGTAACACATTAGCAGCTGACGTAGCGGACCCAGGACCCAAAAATCGAGGATTCACAAGCACTCACCCAACCCTAGCACCCAAATTGAAGATGATGCTGACTTTGAGCTAAAGGTGAGCCATTTGACGGCATCGTTGTTCCCTTTCAGGTCAATCATTGGAAACAGGAGCGTCAGAGAATCTTCCGACAAATCATTGTGTCTTGGCTTACAATTTGTTACAGCCTTTCAGCTATCACAACAACTGATCATCAGACAAAACAAAAACAAGTTATGCTGAGAACTTGTGACCAGATAAGGAAATTAAAAGACTTGGTCGAGGTTTTTGTTGGTGTAAATAGTCACCAACTTTTTTGCTACAGATGGACTTCCGGAGACAAGTTTCCGGGCGTCGATGCCATGTTGTGCTCACCTTTGGGGGTAAAACTATACATGTACTAACCATGTACCACCTACATTCTGAACCAACATTTACCATTTCACCCCGTGCTGGTCTATGTTGCGTTTCTCTGGCATTCTTGTGCATCCTGTTGAAAGCCTGCCCCCAGGAATATATGAAGGACCTGGATGCTGAGTCCCTTGGTTGGATGTAACTGCGGATATGCTGAGTCTATACAAAGCTATTAACATTTGATAACATATACCATCATATACCCGTATAATCCCACATGTATAGACTCTTACTCAGCATTCTTTCAGGCAACATTGTAAATGCAGACAGAAGCAATTGTCGAATTGTATTTCAGTAAGATTGCAAATTGATATTACATCATGAAATCCCTGTCATCACAGGCATCGGTCAAGTTCTGTGTATGTTCCAGGTCAAAAAATCATGATCCCACAAGGTTGAACAACACCTGCACATCTGAGGGCAGCCAACGAAGAGTTTGACCGCCATTTGCGGTACTTTGCAAGGGCCATTGGTCCCATCGTTTCTTGTCCTTCCAAAGAAACCTGTTTTATTTGGAGATACAACAATTCCATTGATCTCATGGTACTTGATGGTGGCACCATTTCACCAATGGCATTGTCATATTTTTGTTGATTGACCTGATATTTTTGGTTGCAGCAGACAGATCCAGAATGGTTGGTTCTCAACTGGCCCATGGGGAAGGCTGTTTCCTCTTTGACCAGGATAACCAATGTTTATGTCAGTGATATATGCTTGGAAGTACATAGCCATAATAGTGAGTGTGAGTTTGACATCCCCTGTTGCGCGATCTTTTTTTGCCAGGTTTCCATGTGTTAGTCATATGAGTCATACGTATCATATGTATTTAATTATGCACATGTCTATCAAAGAAGACAGATGAGAAGTTGACCTTTTACCCCCTTTTTTTGCATCTCCATGCTACACATTTCATACAGGCAAAACAGATACATAGGCATCCATTCTCATCCGCACCAGGTTGAAGAAGCCTTCTTCATCAACGAGGCATTGAATGACATGAAAGGCAGGAAGCTTAATTTGGGATTGAAAGTTAGAAGTGGAAACAGTTGATTATGTTGATTGGCCCAAGGCTACTTGGGATATTGGGCCGATCAAAGCTCGAAACTTGGTGAGATCAGTCGATGCTGAGTTGGTGGCCGTCATTTGCAGGGAATTCCAAGGTTTTGGCGCAGATTTAGCCCACCCTTATGGTGATGCAGTTTTGCTTGGATATTCTCAACTTTCGCTGTACCTGTCACAGATTCATCCACTGATAGGTATACTGCAACTGTAGTGAGTTATCCTATGTTATCCTGGACTCTAATGTTCCCAGTTTCCGTAGTTGCATGATTGCAACTTTCCGCCAAATGAAACTTTCCGTCAGACTTTGAAGGATGTCAACTTGCAAGAGGTAAATTTACCAGATGACCTCAACAGTTTGATGTCTCATTGATATTTTACATGAAGTTTGATGCACGTAATAAAGGTTGCCAAGCATCTAGATAAATGTGATCTTTGGTTTCGACTTCACCAATTTTGTGGTCTGGACAGCTTGCGGGTGTTGTCGTGCAATGGGGTCCCTGTTGACCGCACGCAATGTCAACTAGGAAAGGTGAAACGCCGGTGTTGGTACTTTTTGTGGTTGTGTCTTTGTTTGTTTGGTAGTTGCAAACGCCTACCAGTTGGATGATGACAATCAATAGTGACACCACCTTTGACATTCCCGAAGAAGGTTGAGCTTTTGGCCTGGAGCTTTACCATTCCCAACTCGTGACTGAAGACACCAAGGTTTGATTTTGAGGACATATTAAAATCCGGAAAAAAGAGGGCACTTTGGGAATTCATGAGTTGTAAGATGTGTTAAGCAGTTTAATACAATTCAACATCTATTTCCAATGGTGTAAACATGCAGCAACTTGAGATTCGAGCGGTTCACAGTGGTCCTTTGACATAAAAATCCACGCTCTGAGGAAATCTGAAATGGGCGCCTTGTTGAATGTTTGGCCACCCAAAGTCCGGACCTCGGGATGGAATGGAGGATTAGGTGAAGGAACACAAGAAATAACAGGGCAAAATAGGATTCTCTGCGAGAATAATATGTGATTGTTGTGGTTGTGGGTGTGGATGTTAGATGTTGTGGTTGCTGCATATTTTTGGGGCACGGAGGATTCCCAGCATGACAAAGAGGTGTGTGGTAGTCAAGTGCTCTCACGGCACGATCATGAAATCTTCAGGTTAATGGGTGAGCTGTTAAGAAACCTACGTTCATCACAGCTACAGGCTATTCATCACAGCTACAGGCTAAAGGAATATGTATTTGAACATACTTAAAGCCACATCTAATAATTATCTAGGTGGTGGTTTCAAATATCTTTTATTTTCACCCCGATCAAAATGGGAAGATGAACCCATTTTGACTCATATTTTTGCGAAGGGGTTGGTTCAACCACCAAGCAGTTCTCTACCAACCATCTCAGGTGAAGGGCAAGGACAACTATCAGACGGTGAACTACGACCCGGGTCAGCCCATCACCGTTGCGGTTCCTTGGGAAAAAAGCCACCATACACATCTCCCCCAAACAGGGAAATCAACTATGTACCAAACAAAAATCGGAACATGTGAAGGTTGAAGCTTATTATCATATAAACTGGATGGATCCAAAATCCCGAGTACAAATATTTCTTGGGGCACAGAAATGCAAAAAAAAATAAATCAATTTTTGGTGGTTGATTTTGTCAAACGGTGAAGACTTGGCTTTTTCTCTACAGGGCTACAACATCTATACCTTCATCAAATCGGCACACGCTGAAGAGAGTTCCTTTGGACCAAAAAAGGGCCATTTTTTTGGTTTGGAGAGGTAGAGGTTCAACAGAAAACCGTAATCGTAATAGATGTTATATAGACACTATATAACTATATAAATATAAAGAGGTACAGTATGTAAAAGTAGGGTGTGGCATTTACAAAGGCTGTATGATTGGCAAGGCACAGCTGTAAAGTTTTATCTTTCACAGATGTGTGTAACTACGAATGTATTGTTTCTTCCTTTGAACTGAGGTCCTTGTGCTGTTGCAACGAATAAGCTGCCGTGGTTCATCTAAGATGTGTCTGATTCCTCCAGAAGTGCTAATGATGGAGCTAGGGTAGGCCCGGTTTAATTTGTTTATATTCATTCTTTGCTATGTTATGCTATACTTGTTATCCCGTTTTTTAATTTTGAACACAATTGGCTTATATGATAAGATGTGGAAAATCAATAAAAAACATCCCAGCTGAAGTTTTCCCGGAGTGTTTGCAGCAATTGCCAACTAACACAGCTTATGACCGATTAGTTAGTTTGGTTAGTTTATCCATTGTCCCTGTTGATGGGTCGTTAAACAGCCCATGATTTTTTTACCTCTTCCAATTGATGTGACGACTGATGTGTCACCGGAAGTGAAGCTCAGAGGCTATGCACAGCAGTTGATGAGGGGCAAGGATGGCATCATGTTGGTCACCATGTTGGAATACATTCGTCAACTCTCAGATCCTTGGAAAGAACCGTTTGGGCTACATGTCGTTGGGGAAACATCCGAGAAAACGATTGAAGATACAACAGGTTAGGGCAGTTAGTGTAGCTTCTTCTTTGGGTGGGTCATATGGATGTGTGTGTTTTTCTGATAGATGGATCATTCATTTTGGTTCCCACACATTTAATTGTGCCATTGCCACTTGGCTACAGGGGTGGAGGGGCAACAACCAACCTGGGGGGCCCATGGGATGACAGGTTCGTAGGGCGCGCAACACCAAAGTCATGGTGGGCACATTCATCCGATGCCTGGCTGCAAAATGGAAGATGTTTAAGTAGTCCAAATATCGAAGACAAACGTCATTTAGGTGCGGATTCTAAAATCATTATTACATTGTTTCAATAGACAGATATTACTTTAGCGAATTAGAATTACTTTCAAATGTTGTTTCGTGTATAGTTATGTGCTTTATTGACATGCACGTCGTCAAACATGTTGTTTCCCCGTACTTGCTATCATTGATACTGGAATCTTGGTCATCAAAAGTCTTGGTGTCACGGGAATATGATGCTACATGTACAGTGGTGTGGATGGTGTTGAAGTTTACTGGCAACTTCCATCTCCAGGCATTTACTGGTATGACTGGTGCTTTCGGGCATGTTTTTAGAGTTCAAACATGTCCTCGAAAGGTATACATTGGAAGCACGGGTGATGTAACCACAGGCATTGAATTTTGTGACACCCCAAAATCATGGTTGACATTTAGATTAAACTTAAAACACAAGAAATGATTTGGTTCAATTTTTAAAGATGTCATGCCACCAAACAAAAACTTGCAGAAAAAATCTAAGATCAGGGAGAACTCCAAAAGATGAGCCCCTGTGAGATGGATGGGGTGACAAATGGATCTAAAAAACATGGGAAATATGGCACCCTGGGCCCTGGCCCTGGAGTGTTTTTTTGAAGACCGTTGAATGATGTCAATTGAATCCTGAGGGGATTGGATTCAGATTTTTTTGGTTAATCCGATAATCTGTAAATAAATTTGTAATGTAACATATGATATCCCATTTCCCATTTTAAACGAGGGTTTCATCCGGATTTCTTCAAGCAACAGCTTTCCGGTACTAAGAAGCCTTGTTCCTTTTGCCTTGATTTTTCCTGGAAATTTGATCCGTTTTTAGGATCCGACATTCCTGGGGCCGACTTGGCTTGTGATGGTGCCAAAGCGTCTTTGGAGTTTGCACAAGAACTGAGCGAAGGGGTTGGCTGGTCCCGCAAGCAGGGCATTTGGCATCAGTGAGCTTAAGGTGAGGAAGCTTCAATGGTTGATGATTCAGATAGATCATGAGAAGTTTGAACAAATGGTCAGGGGTGCCTTTATTTCAGAGAATTGTGAGTTACAAAAGTCATTGATTGAAAATGCTTAAATGGGCGCAAGTTGAAAGAATGGAACCTCTATACGGGTTTTACTCACCATGGCTGAAGTGAGCAGTTCTTTGAGAACCTGCTCACCTGCTCACCAGACAGTCGCAGTGGCAATGGATGTCAGACAGAGATGATGTGAAGGTGGAACAGCTGTATAGCGACCAAACAAGCTGAAGTTGCAGAATCTTCTAAAATCGTAGATGATCATAGCATTGTCTTATGGATAAATGAAATATATGTATACTGTATATAATATGTACATAACATATCTTAAAAGCAAGCCCATAAATCATGAATAGAGAAACTACAGGTACATATGAGCAGTGAGCAAAAACCCTGGTGATTTGCTGTATACAGGGGATTATACTACCCAGTTATAGAGGGATTGTCAGAAGCTATGATAAGGATCCAGGATCCCTATGAACCAATCAGTAATTTCACACGGGTTTGAACGTTGTGCCTCATGTTGCCTGAAACCAACATGTTGTTAGACAGAAAATTGAGCTGTGAAACCTTCAAGTTGCGACTCTGAACTTTGGCCACTGCGAAGTCCAGCTCTCAGTATCTCATCGACTCCTTATAAGCATATCGGGCGGAGTACATCTCGTTATGTGGTGTCTAATATGACACCTTTAGATCCCTTTAGTACATGGTCCAAGTGGGTCTCTCCGCAATGACTGTTGCTTTGATTCCATACAAGCTTGATGAATGGTGATGTTGCAATATGTTTGAAGTCCGTTTAGATACTTCATGGATCAAACAAGTACACTGTCACAATGTCCCATTCCAGACCTTGCACCGGATGATCTTATAGGTAGTTTTTCAGCATCCTTCAGCGGAGCACCTGGATTTGCCTGACGAATTCACCGGAGCTGTATTTGTCCACGGTCACAGCACCACAGGAATGTCTTCAAGAACTTTGCCTCACCGCAGAGCATCAAAGAAATGTGGGATTCTGTTGGTTTCTTTGCAATGAACCAGTCTGATCAGTTCCCATTGTCGGATGCATTTCTTTTCTTTTGTGATGTTCAACTGAACACATTCAGAGTAATTACCCCTCCAGCTATTCCTCATGGACCACTTCAAAATTGTTTGTAGTTTTGCAGTTTGTTGCACATATATGTACGCATACCAACAATTGTATTGGATAAGTGCATACATAGAGTCATGTACACATGATGTCAATTTAGGTTGTGTATACTTTCAAACATCATCCAGAGCTGTTTGATCAATAGTGGTCACTAATGACTCCAACCGTTCCAAATCCATGGATCACCTCCAAAATTAGCAACGGTGCAAACAAGTCACTCAGAAAGTGAGTCAGTGAGTCTCAAACAAATCGTGTCAACCACTTTCCAAACAACTTCCTACTGATGGGAACAGCTGATTTCGGTTGCTTTTTCCAGCTGATTTCTTCTATTTTCTAAGTCTCACAGTCGTTTTTGGCCCAAAAAAACCTCACTGATACTTAGGCCACCACTTCAAGAAGAGAACGAGGTGTGGACTGTGGATCCCCCCAAAAACCTATCTATATAAATATATATATATATACTATATACGCCCCAAAATTAACACAATTCGCAAGTCAAGTGTTACATGAAGAAAGATTCCAATAGAAAATCCAAGAATCATTTTTGACTCTCAACTTCCCTTCCATGTTACCAAGCAATACAGGATTCATCCAGAGATTTTGGGTGGCTTCAACAGCTCTTGCTGTTGTTTGGATGCCCCCAGGACATCTCTGGTGATGAGGTGGCCTTCATTCGGGAGGAGAATCGACTTCTACGGAGGCCCATTCGATGTTCTTAGTTTTTTCTTCAAATATGTTTTTGAAAATGATAATAGATGATACAATTTACATTTTTGCACATCCATTTACAACTTTATGTTCTTATATTGAATTACATGCTTACTCATGTATGATTTGTAGGTGTTTCTTGAAAATGATGATGGGACAGTGGAGACACACAGCTTGATGATCTTCCAGGTTATCTGTTGGTCACAGGGTCAACCAGTCAACACTTACTGCATAGTGGGTGAAATGCTGTGCAATGCTGCAGGAGGAGATCGTCGTGATAAAGGATATTACCTGGGCAAATTTCTAATTGTTATGATTTAGTCATGCTGGATTGAACATTTTTCCCACACTCTCGCACATCATCCATTGTCAAAATGTTTGATGCTTAGACTTTCGATGTTTGAAGTATCCATCAGCTACATGCGATCAAGGGAAAGTGCATCCGCGATTTCAGGCAGTTGGAAGATCATCCAGAGGCGTGATTCATTGTTTGTTTGGCATCGACTTGAGTGGGTCATGTTTATCGGATGTGTTTGTTGAGAGATGATAAAAGGTGAGAACGGATGACAAGGTGATACATTTGTATAGTCTATCATTTTTCAAATGTACGTAGATAATGTATCACAGATACATATTATTGAATTATTGAATTACCTCATATTAGTATCATATAATGAAAGACGTACACTGTGTTGAGATGAATTGTTAATGATTTTCCACCAAAATGAAGCTCTGCACTTGGCAGGTTCATCGGCTACGTGCGGAAAACTGGGCCTTACGTTGGGGTTTACTCAGTGGGAACGGAGAACGGATCATGGGTTGAGATTTATCTAACTTTCCAAACCCAAAAACCAAAGAAACTTTTGACTATTGAAGGTCACAAGTTTGAAGTTTCTGATTCACTTTGGTGGTGAAGTATCCTTGAAACTTGTTCTTGGAAAACACACACACACACAAAAATATGAAGATCTATTGACATTTTTTTGTCAGTACACGTGATTTTTTCAATGTAATGCCTCTCCTCTCCGGGGCTCTAAGCCTTCTACTGCAGAATGGCAACACCTTGATTTTGCATGATGGGTTCTTCCCTTGTCCAACCCACTGGTCGTCCATTGCACAGGCGAAGAACTGTCCGCCTTAGACCCTACAGGCCATTCTTTGGCTCCGTTGGAAAGGCTATAGGAATATGTGAAAAGATGCTGTTTGTAGATGATATGTCAATGTAAGCCATGGGTGAATCAATATTGTTAAAGTGTATAAGGGGAGTTCAAGATGGTCTGCTGTTTGAGGTTAGGTATGATAACTTCAGGAAGGCAATCAGTATTGGCAATGCATGGCCCCAGGACATTTCCTTTTATCGAGTGATCAAGCGGCGATATATTGAGAACAGAAGTTGATTGACCTATCCCAAGAGTGAAGTTTATGATTTGACCATGATTCCATTTTCATATCATGTTCAGCGCCATTTTTGAAGCTTATTTGAAGGTGTCAAATCGTTTTTATTCAGCTTGAGATGCTAGCATTTGACACCTGAGTCAATCGGATGTAGGATGGCCTCGACTCTTGTGGGGAAGCTTGAGTTGGAAAGTTGGTGACTTTGGGGATGGAAAACATAATATGGTGCCACAAGAAACCCATGCAATTGAGAACATTTAGATCTGTCGCTTGATTCACTTTACACTGGGAAATAGTTGACACATTGAAACAAAGTATCCACCATTTTGTCAAGACATTTTGCTAATGCAGCAGATACTTGAACTGCCAAATGGCAAAATCACAATCTCGAGTTGTTGTGAATCGATAGATTTATTTCAAGTCTAAGGTCTATGGAAGGTGCCTGCCGTGGGCACTGGGTTGGACTTGCACTTCCCAGGGTGCACGTCATAGAATTAGGGTAACCTTGAATCACAATCTCGATTTCGTTTTGCTGAAAGTGACCCCGAAACAGTCTGTTCATGAACATATCAGGCATAGATACAAATTTCATCAAATTTGTTGATGCAAAGACACTATATTTTGGTGAAATCGAATGGACTTTGATGGCAGTGATTTGGATGGAAGTGAAGCTCAACAAATCAGGCAATGCCGAGTTTGATTTATATATCTCTGCTGCACGACCTACATATGTTTCTTGAGAAGCCGTGCGTCGCAGGTGTTGACAAGGCACCGGTGGACAGGGATCGGAATTTGGCACAGTGGAACGTGATGCTTCACACGGGTTTTGTAGAACACCATGGTTGATCGTGGACACAAATGTATCGGATTGCATCGTCAACTAAAAAGGTAGGTGATGTTTTTTGTGGCAGCCGACCTTAGTAGTTTAGTTTGTTTTGGTACCATAATATTGATGGAGTTTGGACGCCCTGAATCTCATTTACCAGCAAACTACACACATGTTTCTTCCAAAAGGCCAGGTAACCAAGAAATTGAGGGCACTTTATTATCATGTGGTTCCTCAAATGACCATCCCAAAATTTGCTGTTTATTCCTGTGGCCGTGCTCCCCATCACCAGCAACAATGGAGAATAAAGCTTAAATCACAGATCCCTTTATTGTTGAAAATCACTCATTCTGACTCTGATTGGAATCCTGGGAAATGATCCATCACACAAAAACAAAACATGACTCAAAATCACTGTGAACCACTCAAAAAGGAAAGGACTTACCAATTGCTCCCCAATTCTTCTGGTGCCAAAAATTGACACCAGGTTTTTGGATTTCTGAGGATTGATAGAATGCATGACCAGGAATCCAATCGATTCATTCACGGGTTCCGATGCCAGATGCCATCACCTCCAGCCGTTAGCGCAGAGGCCGAAATGTCGTTGGCTGTTTGGTGGAAGATTTTATATGCATGTTTTAAAAACAATTGTTGCAAGCAATATTGGATTATACAAATGTCTGGGGATCTTGTGTTGGAATGACTTGGTTGATAGTTATTATATCATAGTTTTTTGTTGCATATGTACTGTGTGATTCACAACTATAATATCTATGTCGGATCTGAAGAATTATAATCAATCAGGCTCGCCGCTAGAGTCGCTGATTATGAATCATCAGCTGCCTTCAGAAATTCAGTTTGCGGGGTTGATCCTATAGCTTGGGCTAAGTGTGATGTGGATGCCCTCAGGCCAATTCTTTAACCCTCAGAATCCAATCTCGTCATGATCTAAGCCGATTTTGTGAGGTGCCAATCCCATCCTCATGTGATAGGGGGACCTAATAATTGGTATAACTCTTTGGGGGGATTTTACCCAATTATCAGCAATCCATCAATTCCCTTTTTTTAAAGGTTACCTAAATTTTCAATCACCACTTGTTTTGATGAAGATCCACCAACGTTTTCGTCGAGGCACTGCTCAGAGGTTTTGAAGATGATGACACCTCGTCAGGGGCTGATAGATGATATAGAGCTGATTGGAGGGATGTGGAGCTGATTTTCAGCACAAACAACCGGACAGCAAGACTGTCAGGGTAGTTTTAAAAGAATATAAAGATCCACACCTCTGGAGATTTAACATGGGAAATATATGCTGATGGGCTCAAGTAATCAATTCTCCCCGGAGGTCATTTACTTGTTTCAATTGAATTTTCGGGGACGGTAAGTTATTCTTGGTTGGGCCGTGGTGAACACTAACACGTGCAATTCTCAAGATGTTTGGTGTACTTCTAAGCGACGTCCAGTGGCTGTTTACAAGTCATTCACCCAACTTACTAACCTCCATGAAGGATGTGTGCAGCAAAGAGTCTGGCATGGTAGCACTGGTGGCTGAGGAGCAAGACTTGGTTCTATTTCCAGAAAATGGCCAAGGAGAGCAGGGGGAGTTGCCATGGCCACCCCAACACAAACGCCTTGTCCATTTTGGGCTTGTGCACCTGGTTTGCAACTGGAGGCCCTATAGTGTTTTGTTAGGTCAAAGTTGTAGATCATTCGTTTGGGTTGGCCAACTTGATAGACTTGCTAAAACAGACTTACGCAAGCAGACTCAGAGGGGCAACAAATTCAGCCAAAGAGTAAGATGGTAAGATGCAGCAACGCTCAGTTACATGAGTATGACATTACTTGCCTTTCACGGTTCCGACCCGTGACATCTAACATGTAAGGCTTTGAGAGGATCAACAATAAACCCTCCGATGGGTACGACGACGGTGATGGTGATGATGACGATGATGGTAGAATGTATTATACTAGGAGGATGTGATACTGGTGATGTTTGTTTAGGTGTTTTTGTATACAGTATAGTTATTTCTGCGGTTCACCACTCACATAGAAAAGAAGCCACGAACTACTGATCCGCGGTGCACCAGGAAGTGGAAGAGCTCACTCGCGCCAAGGTGACATCAATAGGTAGTGTGATCAATTTCCAGATGGTTGGAGATGAAGGCGTTTGTTTGATGATCCATTTTCTCAAGACTATTAACATGACAATTGTCACTTTCCCATAGCAATAATGAATTGATGACAACATATGCTGACAATGTATGCGATTGTTAGCATCTGATTTGCTGTATAGTCAGTATGCACACGTTTCAGTATCAAATCTACTACATGGCTGCGGATGTATTTGCACTTTCCTGGTGTTCTGGAACGAGATAACGGTCCTTTCAAACTGCCGGACCTGTTTCCGGACATAGTTGAAGACATTGATAGTCCAAGGGAGGTTCCACTGTTCGAGAAGATCCGTTCTTTGGCAGTTGACGCGGGAACAGAAAATCAGAATAGAATAGCCAATATTCAATCCACCATGATTTGGAAGAGCGGTGCTTTGTGATGTGTTCTTTGCATGAATGGTTCACAAAAACAAACATCTCCACCAGTGAATGTCCCACATAGTAAGTCCCTCTATTAACCACATCGGACAAGGATTGAACTTTGAATATGAATCCCATCAGGCATTCACTCAGATCAGATATCAAGAAACAAGATGTGCTGCAATGATATCAGCTAAAAGTCTTAAAGTGTGCCAGCTAGTAGGTGGTCAATTTTGAGAGATTTTCAGAACCAACATGTTGCGCAGACCCTTCAGTTTCACAGGAGAAGCTGATTTGTGCAATGGAAGTGGCCGAACAGACAGGTGAGGGATGGGGATGGGAGCTGCATGACCTCCCCACAGCTTCGTCTCCCAACAAAACTGTGTCCCAGGCCCTCCAATGCAGGACCGGTGTCTTTTGTTGCAGGGAAGCATCAAACTCTCAGGTGCTACATCGTTGGTTTCCCCCCACGTACCAAGCTTCAATTTATAGTCCTGAAGCAAAGCTGATGATGTGTAAAATAATACGAAACACCGAAACCATGTTTCAACTTTGATTCATTATGAAACATATCAACGTGATACTTATATATCTCAACTTGTCATGTTTCAACCATGAAACTCCTGATGGTTTCGGGTATTTTCCATACAAAATCGAGTTTCGAACGGGTGACACCCATAGTTTGAAACCTATCACCAGGACTCACTCGCTGCGAGGTTCGTAGGGAAGCGTAATCTCAAAGATGGATGGCTGTGTTCTTCCTATTTAGTGGATTAATTCGAGTTTTTTTCTATGAAGATAATAGATGATAGTGGAAACATCTCAATTGTGAATAATGGAAATCTTAGTTTTGACATTCTTTCCTTTGCATTTGACCTGACCAAAACTGACCAGCATTTCAAACACTTCTTGCAACTGACTCTTGCTTTGCTGATTCCCGACTTGGATAGTCCATGGTCATATATTGTCATGGATCCACATCATCAGAATAGTTTCAGTCATGTCAGGGAAGTTGAAACAAATTTTCCATCTTCCACATGCATCATCCAAGTTGAGTAGAGGCGCATGGATGAAGGTGATGATCAGGAGCGATGAGCGTGGTGAAACAGTGGTGAAACTCAACCAGGCGGTATGTTTGTGCTTAACAAATTACAGTAGGGTTCTGAGCTGGTGGATTTGTCCCATCTTCTGTCATGTGGCATCAAGTGTGCCATTTTGCCATACTGACCTTCAGTGACCTTACCCCTCCAACAAGCGTTTGTTATTTTAAGACCTTTGTAGAAGCTGGAAAATAGCTCTTATCTGCTTGCATTTTTCGTTGATGACAAAGGTTTGTAAAGTGTTCCGGCTTTGCATGTTGTTTTTTCAGTACAGTGTATAGTATTGTATGGTTGTTGGTTACTGCGTTCTACTGTTACACTAGAACGTGCATCACTTCTTAAGCAATTCGAGGATAAACCAAGGGAAATTAACATATGGATCAAGAATTGTTTCAACAACCATGATTGCAAAGTGGATTCCAGGAGAGTTCTCACAGGGTGCCGGTGTCAATGGTAAAAGCCTTAGATTGTTGCCTGATGGTTGGATGAGACAGAGCAATGAACGAGCTATTTCATTATTTAGGTAGCTTTCAACCCCCCAATGGCCATTATGGAGCAAGTGTTAAAGAGTTATCACCAGGTTTCTAATCCTACTATCGGAATAGAGATGAAAGATATATGATAATATGCAAACAAGTGAAGTTTTTGCAACCATCCCATGATGCCATCCCAATATTCCCCCATAGAACTGAGGTCCATGAGTTAGACATTGCCACGCGAGAAGCCTTGAAACAGGTGCACCCAAAAAAAATGGGAAAAAGGGGTGGAGGTAACTCACATTAGGGGAACTGCTCAATGCAATCAAATCTGTGGTGTAGACCTCTGGATCCCAGCGCATTGGTGAAAATTGACCAAGGTTTCTCATAGTGAAAATATGGCTTACACAGACATTGCGTAAAGATGCAGGTGTCTCATTGTGTCTGAACGTGATGGTGACACCTCAAGCATCTATTTTGAACAGTTCAAATGATGGGAATGCATCTAGTAGCTAGTATTTGAGGTACTGTTGATGGAAGAAATCCGGCAGCAGTCAATAGGTAGTCTATCCCAGTATTTGCAGGGTTTTGTACATCCCATGTGGTGCAGGATTTCTTCCATCACCATTAAGTTTAGATTGTTCACATCCACTGTTTTACTTTGAATTTGTTGGTCCTTCGTTGGTCATCAGATGTCAACAACTTGGTGCAACGCATCGCAACTCTACCACGTGAATCAGCCAAGACAATTCCAGTAACAATGAGGGGATTGTCCATACGATCCTAAGACTTCATGGATACATGATATGCTACGCATACATACTGTATGTGTTTATATATACATACAATTGTCAACAAACATATACATCTATACATCAATTGGATATGTGTATATATATATAGATTGTTTAATCAAATAAATGTCAACGTATAGGCAGGGTTCCTCCCATCTGCAAGTTGTTGTTCTTTGAGGCTCAGGAATTACTTCAGAGTCCTGGTCTACGCCTGGCACAGCAGGGCCGCCGTGGTGCCAAGGAGGTGGTGCAATGGAAGACCTGTAGATGCAAACATATTGCGGAGGGTGGTGGTTGAAGAAACAACGGGTTGTTGTTGTTGTTGTTGTTGTTGGTGGTGGTGGTGGTGGTGGTGGTGGTGGTGGTGGTGGTGGATGTTGTTGGTGTTGGTGTCGTGGCAAAACCAGTCACTTGGCCGTGTCCAGCATGAGAAAGGAGAAGCAATCTCATCATGTTTGATTGCCGTTGGTGGCAGGAATGTGTAAATGCAGTCCACCTGAAGACAACAAAATCACACCAAATTTCTTCTCTGACTACGATAGGTTAGGAAAAAACAACTGATCTTTCTTGCGCAAATTCGCCATGATTTCTTCAAATCTCTTCTGATTCATGCTTCAGCTGGTTGATTGTTTTCTTAGTCTTGGTGGTTTACCATGAATGGCAGATCCCAACTCATGGAATCATCCCTTTCAGGAAGCTGGGCTTCCTAGGTTCTTGAGGATCAAAATGAGCTAACGATCCATTGGTCCATTGGTTGACATGTATATACCCTCCATGAAAGCAACATGGCACGGTTTCCAGGAAGTGTACCATGTCATGTCCTATTCAAGTCCATGACTGAAGAAATGCGGCTAATTATCTCTGATGTATAAACTATGATCTAAAACAAATACATTTATACAAATTTTGATCTAAAACTATGATTTCTATGGGCCTGAATTGGTTAGCGAGTTCTTTTTGTCCATCAACAGGTAGCTCTACCCGTTGACGCTTCCATGTTGTCAGGTAGATGATGGCAACTCAGGACTGGGCAACCGAACTGGAAGCAGAACCACCCTTTTGGGGCTATCTACATTGATTGATGCATCTGGTATAATTACTCAATTTATGTGTGATGTGGTTGAACTTGGACTTTCAAAAACCATCAAATGTTGATTGGATCTGAAACTTCTATGTTGATTGAACTTGCTTTCAACAAAATTTGTTGGTTTTCCAAGCATTAGCATGATTCTTAATGGTGCAGCTTGGGAGTCATGACTTCTAATGTGTTTTCTTGACATTTGACGCTTTTTTTGGGTAGCAGTAGCAGTGAAGTGAAAAGGTATGGATGGATGATCTGTGTTTCCCTGTCCAACAGGAGTGAGCATAAAGGAAGAGGCCTGGAGTTGGTAGGGCTCTGTGTGTTTTGTCTGTGGAGAATACTTGAAATCAAGTCACGCAAGGCTGCAGCACCTGTGGATGAAGAAGAACGCTTAAAGCAGGCACCAAAGTTTCCGGGTTGGGTGCAAGGTTTGTTAGAAAACGTTAGAAAAGATAGGATGGGTGAAAAGGTGGACTGACAAACATCACCCTTAGGATGACTTGTAATGAGCTATTTTCCTAACAACTTGAAATTTTTCTACTGGATGTAGTGCCTTCTGGCAAGTTGAGATGGAACTCAACATATGACATATAACATGTTCTCATTGTCATAAGGGAAACCCCTTTTTGGTATCTTTTTTTAAACAGATTTTTTGGTACAGCATGAAAGTTCATGGTTGCCTTGTCCTTGCCAGGCCTTCCTGAGGATTAAACAACTGGAGGGCACTGCCAGATGGCTCAGTAGATGAATGTCCGCAACACTAAATGAAGTACGCTATAGTAAAAGTCCGGTAAAGGAAATATAGATACAGATATAGCTGGCTAGAGGGAGATGGTCATTTGTATTTCTACATTTGTATTTCTACACATTAATCTCATTTTAGGATATGTATAGGTGATATTTCTAGGTGTGTGGAGAACTATTTCAGTACTAATGGCCACCTTTGGTCAAGAAATATGACAAATTTAAATGTGTTGTGCTGTTGAGTAATTTACCCAAGAACGAATGCCGTGTTTTGGGTTTGCAAATCAGAATATCGTAGATAAGATCAGAATGAGTGTACACACATGTATATATATATATATATGTACATGCCATCATACCGTTATCATATCACCCTTCCTCATCCCTTCCTCCTAAAATTCGTGAAAGGTAAAGATGACCCTATGACAAAGGCTAGCAACCTATAACACTTGCACGATTGTTGGGGGAAGAACATTCCTTAGGATGTGTCCCAAGAGCTCAGTAAATGGTTGGTGTGTTATGACCCACTCCTAAGTCGGGATATACCGGGGGTTATATCTCCCTATGTATCCAATCATTGGTCCTAAGTTCCCGGTCAGTTTGGATTCCTCCCTGGTTGATACTTAATGACCGAGGTTGATTTGGTCAACGCTGCTTATGGCGATGCCTTTGACGAATTCCAAGGCTTGCGCGAGGCGATGGGACCCAAGAATGGAGAATCAAAGAACCGGAGATGATAATATGCTCATATGATAATATGTCCAGAATTGTCTGTCAATATAGCTACCGGATGCAAAACATAATGGGTCAATTGTGTGGGTGACCATAGATTTATGTATGTATCTAATGCGGTGTACTTTGGTGTAGTATCAATATAATGCAATACAACGTAGTGTCACGTTCTCATGGTATGCAGATATCAGCATTTGGGTGAACCCAAATGGTATCTTAAAAGCGGAAACTCCGCAAAAATGACCCAATGTTAAACCCAGACAATGTATACAGAGATATGCAGTAAATGATGTGAATACCAACAAAAACAGGTCATGCAGTAAATCTTGGGAGTGGCAATATAGCCGTGTTTGTTGAAAGTGCGTGAAAAGTACAGGCGATTTATAGTTAATGTCCGTAACCGCAATCTATGACTTGAATGTCGCTCTAACTCCGAAACACGCCGTAGTATGCAATCGTCTATTTATATACTACCTTCCCCTCGTTTTGTTCAAATAGAGAATTTAACAGGTAGTATTTGAGCTAAAGAATCTCTGCTTCTTTTATTCAGGGACATCCATTTTCAGATTCTATAAGTTCCACTTTGGGGATGTGAAATTGGAATGAAGCTGGAGTTGGGACCCATGGACCGAGGAGTATGAGAGCAGATGGGAAGAATGTCAATTTTTTGAGCTTCAGTGTAGCCGCCCGGGGTCCCCAATCATTCCAGGTCTGTGAAAGAGTTTTGCAACTGAACTGGGGAGCTGTAATTTGTAAGATGTCTTCATGGGAATTTCTCCATCTTCCCACTTTTGTTCCAGCAACTGTTGGTGAATCTGACTGGCTATGTATGGTCAGGTCATACTAGCTACTGAAGCTACTAGTTCCCTGTGGATATCAGCGACTATGTTCCACTTGTCCAAAGGAAGTTGCTAAAGATATCGTTGTATGCTATAGTAGACCCTCGCACCATTTTATTAGATACGCACCTCTTTTGACTGCATGTGCTTGCAAGACACGTGTTTGTATAGAGTAACAAAGTGTGGCTTGTCAACAAACAGGTGCGGATTGGGGCCTCCAAAATTAACGCCTTTATTGTGATTCAAAAACAATTTGAATTTGGATATTTGTGAATGCTCAACAACCTACTGACGGTCAAATTTTGAGGGTTCAACTTGTATTTTCCTGGTTGCGAACAAAGGCATCGCATACTTGGATAATCTTGTGTGTTGTGGAAGCAGTTCTTCACTTCCATTTTGATCTTCACTGTTGCATTAACAAAGCACGGCATGCCTAATTTCACACCTTTCTTAACTATGCTTCTCTGAGTCATGCTTCACTTAAGACTCCGGGTGCAGAAAGATTTCTATTTTTCTCATCTTCAATGGATGGGGTGGGCCCAGCTTGAAGCACCAAGGTATCATTTTACCGATGCTTCAACCATTTCTGCCAAAACGCTGTGCTCAAAGCTGCCATTTTTTAATCACAAAAATGACTCGCGACTCGTGCCCCATGGCGCCGAGATTGCTCATTTACTCCGTGACGCTGGTTGTGGCACTGGGAAGCGAGTCCAATCTTAATGGCAGCTGGGTTAAAATGGTTAAAACGTTGCAACTTGACTAATAAGAGATGATGGTGTAACAGCGGGAACAACTCTAGATTCTAGATTGACTTGGTGAATTATGTTGAATTATGAAAGTTGAACTGAATGCTGTAGATGCCAATCTTTTTAAAATGACTCTCAACAGATTTTGTTAGGAGGGGATCTCAAACATACTCCAAAACCTGCGCAAAATGGAAATGGTGGGTTTGAAGATTTGTGAAACCTAAGCAATAAGCTTACTGTTATGTTTCTTTGATTGAAACTTTTGTTTGCTAACTGCAACAACCAACAAAATGATGAATGACCCCTCACCATCGCCGAAAATCCAAGGTGATTATGTTGGATCCTCAGAAGTTGCAGCCAAACAAACAGCAACTGTTGCCCCGTTGATATTGTGATGTGCCTTTTCTTGTGGCCAAAGGTTTTCATGATGTCTTTCTAAAAGCCCCTTTGTTGTGGAGATCAAGATCTATCTATCTATCAAATGTTGAACTCTTGAATTATGATTTTCTTTGAAATCTTATTGCCTTCCAGGGTTTCTTTAGAAATTTGCCAGAAGCAACAAAAACTCAGCAAAATCCAGTGATTGCACGAGATCACCATATACCTCATATACCCTAGGTCCTGTCTGCGACGCCCAATGCTCCCTTGACCGCGGAGAAGTTTCCAACGCACTTCAGCGACTATCCTCGAAAGCCGAGCTACTTCGACGTTTATAGTCCGACTATCAAAACCCTGCAGCTTGGTATTGGAGTTGTCCAATGTTGGGATGGAAGAAAGGATATCAAAAGATATCTATCATTTTCTCTATATTTGTATATCCCTGCGCATTTCATTTTTTTCAATATTTCTGTACCTTTGCGTTTGTTTTTTCCAGGGCAATCCTCTAGGCATAGTGAGGGCACAGATCACATAGGTATCTTCACATTTTTTTCACTTTGCATATATCCTCATGTTTGTCACTCAACAAACAAAAACAACAAGTCACACCATCATGCGATGCCACAGTGGACAGCTATTGATTTTTCTTGACAATTACAGATGCCAGGGGTTTTTTGTTTGTCACGGTTTGATTCACTACTTTTGGGGATACTGGCTATTTTTCGGTCCCATTTCCAGGAATCAGAGTCATCTACGACCTCTCATGATTCATGATCTTCGGATGTCTTTATTTTGCATCACTAATCATCAAAGGTTTGTGAACACTTCCGGGCCATACGTGTTTTCCAAACGTCGAAATGCAGGTATTCCCAAGTCTTCTGGAAGTCCTTGCCACCCGTTGATATTCCAGATCCTTGGATGAGTTGATACCACCCTGCTTTTTTGATTTGTTACTCGTAGGCCAATTGTACCTTATTCAGTTCTGTTAAACAGCTGTAGTGAGATGCAGTGAGAAGCACGGGTTCACAAGTGTCGAAGAACATGAAATTTGAATGAATTTAAGCTGGCCAACAGTTTCCCAATCACAATAATGACATTGAATGGGGTTCAGTTCCAGGGACATGGCGGTACCCACCATCCTGCCGTCCTATCAACATGAATCCATGTCAAACAATTACATACACGCACCAGCATCCGTGCGTCTATGAGCATGGCGCCACTATGTATCTGCTGGCCAAGGACGATATTGTGAAGCGTTTCGATGGGAAGGGCATGGCAGTGGTCGGTTTTGAGGTTGATCAAGTGAGACGCACAGATCATGGCAACTTGGACCATGGGTGGTTGCTTGGGACCTTGGTTTGATTGGACGGAAAACAATGTGTTTTATGGGTTGATGATGATAAGATGTACATATGTATACATTATGAATCTTATGCAGTTATACATATGATGTGCTTTTTTGCATATGAATCTCTGCTGATGATGATAGTTTATGATTTAGATATGTATTGTGTTCTTTCAATTTCTATACTGTTTCCAAACATTTACGAAACATCGGTCTATTTCATGGTGATAGATACTTGCATGCCGGATCCGTGTTTTTTGAGGACCTGGATCGGCTCAAGAAAAACATTTGGATTGTGAAGTGCACCAAGTGAAACATGGAAGTGGAACATAACTCTATTGTAAAAGAAGCTCATGTAGGGACACCCTATTTTTTATTGGCGAGCAATGATAGGATAGTCGGATAGAAACCAATGTCCGGCTTGTTTGTTTCTTGAAAAAAACATCTTTGGCATGAATATTATGCTCGTGACGGTTCCCAGGTGATGTGTCAGTGCCAATCACTGTGGCTTACAACCACCACTTTGAGACCACCATGCAACTTGAGAACAAAACCCGTGAGCAAAGGTTTTGTTGCATGAATGTGATGAATGGACCATGTGTTGTTACATCATGATAGATATATTTATATGTAGATAAAACTACAAATTGATACAAACTGAATTTGAACATGGAAGATATATTTGATGTTATCATGAGATGCAATGCTGGTAGGTT
The DNA here is from genome assembly GCA_000507305.1 of Breviolum minutum Mf 1.05b.01. NCBI lineage: Eukaryota > Dinophyceae > Suessiales > Symbiodiniaceae > Breviolum > Breviolum minutum. The sequence goes on along the minus strand of DF239215.1, from coordinate 407,968 downwards.
TCATATTATGCACTCATCAATCAATCCATTTCTGGGCTTATGAGCAGTAAGCACCGAGAAAACAGTACAGCTTCAACATATGAAACCCCACGTGTTGTGTCTTCATAGTCTCGTAAGATCTAGCGGTCTTCGGGTGTCAATTTTTGGTAATGGTTTGGTACTAACTATTGAAAAAGTTCCTTTGTTGTTTTTGATCCTCTTATGTTGCTGGTTTATACAGATTTTTCTGGTGGCCCATGGTGGCTGAGGATTGGAAAGGCTGCAAGGTTTGAACAACAGGTTGGGTCTGATCCGAAAGGGTGGAGGTCGAAGACTTCAGGTGAAGTCTGCAGGTATATTGAGCCAAGGGGAGGAAGAGGAAGTTTGTGTATTTGATAAGTGTCAATTTGGGATATTTTTAGATGTTTTCATTGAAAAAGAAAGATTCTAAGATATTTCGCTTCACTTCACTTCTGAGTTGATTGATTGATTGATCGATTGACTGTGACACTTCGTCGATTTCTCCAGAGCAACCATTTGTGGGGATTTCCACACAGTCACATCACCATCAGACTCCACAAGGTCTTTAGATTCGTACAACAAAGCACCATTAGAAAACATCGGCACATAAAAGACATGTGTACGATTCAATTCTCCGAAAAAAAATGGAAAACAAAACATGGTTTTCTGTAGGTGTTTTGGTAGGAACCGACCCAAAGTGAAACAAACATTCCGCATCTTGGTGGAGGAACTTGAAGGGCCGAACGATCCAAGAGCACATGGATCTCATGGACATGGAGCCAGAGATGGGAACAGGGGTACTCTGCGGGTAAAAACAACCCTGTTAGGCTGAAAGTAACCGATGTAACCCTTTGGAAATTCATGGTTTGTGTGTTTTTTCCAGCCGATTTCATTAGTTTAATGGGAGGATTATATGGATTTTATTTAAAGAGGACACCAGGTTTTTACTATCAATCCTGATGCAATTTTTATGTGACATTGGACCTAGCTGTAGCAACTTAAAGATACGATAATTAAGTTGCTTCCCTGATGAAAGAACCCACCTGCCTGCTGTATCCTGCCAAGGTTTAGGAAGTAATTCAGATGGCACAGATATCGAACATGATTGAGATTGAAAATTTAAGGGGACCGAGCTACATATCCCAGACTGCAAACTGCTTGAAGGATATTGCAGGTGTGAAGGTGATAGTCACAAAAGACTCAAGTTTGAAGGCAGGTGTCAGAAACCGTTGGTGAGTTAACTCCTATTTTCCTGTTTTGTTTTTGGTTGAGTTGTACCTCTTCCCCTTCTGAGAATTAGATCTTTCATTCAAAGGACCCATACAAGAGCTGAATTTACACACGACTTGAATGTCACAAACGTATTGCATTCCACTTGCAGTACATGGTTGCAGTGCCAGGGTCACCTAGAAGAGTATCACAGTAATGAAACAATATGATAACGTTGCGCAAGCTTTCTCTCCGTATATGTTTGCATTTACTGTATATATATATATATATACATACATGGTCTGCTAATATCAGACTATATTATGAACCAAACAAAAACCACTATCTACCCCATCTTGCGCAGTTATGTCATACGCCAGGAGCTCCGTTGAACTGGCGTCCGGGAGATGCCCACTGGACGGTGCAGGAACCAGAGCCTGTTGCCGGAGTGCCTAAGTTCAAGGGGACATTGAGAGGTTTTGGGGTTTTGGTTGGTTTTCACATGGTTTTCACATGGTTCATATCGTTCCTTTCTGTTGTTTTCCACCTGGTTCTGTTGTTGAATTTTCTGGGATGTAAAGAGCTGGACCCATACTTTTTATTGTTTTAAATGCACCATTTCTTTTGAGGTGTGAGGGAAATTTTGTGTGTTGGTAATGAGTATGCTTCATCGTATTTTCAGTACAGCGTTAGGTAATATCATCTATTGTTTTTGGCAACACTTGCCAATTACATCATCAAATTGTGAATTTTGTTCTCACTCATATTCTCGTATATGTATAATTATATGTATAATAATAATGCATACTGTATTACATATACATTTATATGACCATCCCTTTCCGTTTCACAATTTTTCCTAGACTTGGTTTTCAAACCTCACTTTGGTCTCCTCATCACATCACTCCATTCAGGCGATTCCCAGTCGGCAGGATTTCCGTGGTGCCAACGGTGGAGAATTCCGGAAGAGCTTCCATGGCTATCCGCCAGGTTTCGTGCAGGTCGTGGCATCACCCACACAGTTTCAGATTACACCCATGCAGATGCTTGGAAGATCTGGGAATCAGAAATTGTTACGAGATGTTATCAGAATAAGTGTTATACCTTTGGTGTTTGTTTTGGCGGGGTCGGGTGGTGGATATGGTGGGTAATTTCTTGATGTGATGATGTGAGGGAGAATGTAGGAAGATGTTTGTGTGGCATTTTGTTTATGCTATGGAATTTGGGTACACCATTTATTTTCAATTTGTCACACCTCGCCATCCTGCAAGGATTGACACCTGGAATCGTGAGAAGATGAATATCTCTCATCCTACACGTTTTGTGCCTGGTCCAGTGCCCAGGACATTCTTTGCATCCATTGGGAGTCAAATTTATCACGTGGTAAAGATCCAAATCAAGGTGCATCATTCAAAACCATTGTGAATTGATATGTATAAGGCATGTTTTATTATCATCCTGATTTCTCCGGATATTCTTATGATATCTTATGAAATCTCATGACAGAGTTGATTCGCTTGCTTGATTTGCTCCTGATTTCCCAGCCAGAATTCCTGCAGATCCAACCAATATCAATATCAGATGTTTATTGTGAAAGGTGGGATTAGGGATGTAGCTCACTCTTCTTTACAGCACCCAAAAACCCAAGATTTTGAACCCCCAAAATCGGTGGTTTAGGTTGATGTTTCTCCTTTTCAAATGGGGGTGTTTTCAGGTTCCAGCCATCAGTTTTTGGGGGTGTATATCAGTAATCATGAGCAGGATGACTATGACTGACTATGACTATTTTGATGACAACTATACAATTATTTTGAGTCTGGTCCTTGGATTTATCATTTTCATGTTCATCTTTAGTTTCTTCTTCCATGCCAATGACAGTCTTGGTGTCTTTTTGGCATGCCGTTGTTGGAGAGGACAAGTCTGGCACCAACGACTGGTCCTGACGCACTCTACTCTGGTCTGCTGGAGTGCCCTGTGACCACACGCATCACGAAACATGCAGCCTGGTGAAAGTCTACGATAGTCGGGTGAGAGGGATAAGTTGAAGTTTGGGTGGGTAGGAGAGTTCAACCGTTTGAGTTTGAATCATATATATATATATATTATATATATCTATATCTATATATATATATGATAGTCGTTTCAATGACAATCATCGAAGTGATCATTCTTCTTTGAGGTTTGGCCTGCTGCCAACAAACAGCACATGCAGCTCTGAGATTTTCTATAGAAAATCACAACAAACCTTTCCACAGCAATTGTTTTGCTAGGGCGAATACCAATGAATTTTTCCATGTTCATATTCAAAATATCATAGATACCGTTGATGACTGAAATCCTGCACCACCTGACATGTATGAAACCCTGTAAATAGTGAGATATTTACCATATCAATTGGGGCAGGATTTCTTCCATCAACGGTATCACCTTCATCCCATAAAAACAATCCTTTCAATGGTAGAAAAAATCATCACCCAGGTGCAAAGCAATGCCAAGATGCACATTGGTGGAGCACCCTGTGAGTCTCAAGTTGCTTCAGGTTGATTTTGGGGGATGAAAAAAAATTGGTGGATTTGTAGATGAGCCAACTTGGAGACCAAAGGATTTCAAATTGAAGTTATGTACCTGTTTGTCTTCTAAATTTGATGATGTATGTTGATGTTTATGTAAGTTATGTTTGTTTATTTTATTTCTGACTTGCTGGTTGTGGTTGTGGCTGTTGTAACAACCTCACCACTCAATGGAGTCAACCTTTTGGCAGGTGATGAATGTATGGAGATTGCAAAATCCACGTTGCCAAAGCATCGTTTTGCATCGTTGCAAACATCTCAGGCGCAGTGGTTGAAATTGGGGACTCACACACGTTGCCACTGAAGATGGGCCTACTGCATTTAAATTTCAGAGAAAAGATGGTCAATGCCAGTCGATGCGGATGAACTTGGACAAATCAATAATGTCAACTTGGCAATTGTTTGTGTTTTTTGTTGAAGAAAAGGCATCTCTTGCATAAACCTCTTTTTTATAAACAAAGCTTTTGTGTAATATTTACGTGTTACTATGTGGTTTGGTTTCTCAGTCATACACTACATACCCAACTGGCATCAGCCTTGGTCGGTAGGAAGTGGGTTGTTTCCTTGCGGGTGACATCAATGAGCCAGACCTGGTGCACGTATCCTTCAAGGTGCGCATGACCCTTAAACTACCATGGTTGGACAGTTGGGTTGATAAGCAAAGATACAAAACAGAAAAAACAATACATCAGAAACATACCAATTTCTTTGCTCACCACTTTCTTTGCTCCAGTTTTTGGTTCTATATAACGAGAATTTAACTGTACAGATGAAGTTCCATTAATTATCAATTTACCGTACATACATACCGTACACACAATTAATATAAGGACGTAACATGGGAAACTTCATCTACCGCTGGTTCAGGCCCCGCGAGGTCGTGAAGCCTTTGCCTTGCATCAGGAGCTGGCCAGTGGTGCTGTTGGATAGGGCATGGGGTGATAGGCATTTTATAGGGATTTTAAGAGGAATTTTATAGGGATTTTATAGGGCATTTTGTAGGGATTTTAACGGACTTTTATAACATGTGGTAGTTTTTGTATTACAGCTGCATTTTGAATATGTAATCATACAATGTTTTGTGATATACTTACATATGGGCCCATATTTATCTACTGTGCATAGTATAAATTTCTGGTACCCCGCGCCGTACCCCGCGCCCCACTTTACATCTGCGGGATCACCAAAATAACCACCATTTAGATGATGTTTCTAATGCTTGTTTAGGGACCTTTGACCTTTGGTCGTTTGTTCAGAAAAAGACATCGCTGGGAAATTGAAGACTTGAAATCTCACGTTTGCTTTCGACGGTGTGAAAGGGAGTGCCCCACAATTGGCCTATGATTTGGGAAGTTACTTTGCCAAAATGTTTGCTTCACCACAGATTCGGGAAAACCTTCATTGGTGGTTTGGCTTGGTGGTTTGGATTCTGGGATCCGCTGATGAAGGGATCGTCACTTAGGAGTACTCTTAGAATCCCAAACCACCGGGCCCCAAGCCACCAATTTACATCATTTGCTGAGGTTAGCATTTTGGTTAACTTTAGATTCTTTAGATAATCTTTTAATACTGTTGCTGGTAATCACCAATCTTATGGTGAAGCTTTGATGAACTAATGTCCAGAACACCAAAACTTCCAATAGAAAGTGATCCTTGCTGAGCTGGAGGAGCTTAGAGGTCGGCGTCCAACACCTGAATCGTTTTGTTACCTGGCAGCAATTCGAACTAAAAAGTTGGAAGTTGGGTCAAAATAGGAAACTTGATGACTTGAACAATTAGATGCTCAAGATGGATGTTTTGAGGATATATCCACCCGAAAGATTCATTTACACCAATCTTTATTGCTTTCGTTCGCGTTTGACTTTCCCAATAACTCAAAGATCCTTCATTGGCACTCCCAGAATTCAACGATCTCCAATCGTTCAATCCGCTACGACTGTGACGAGGTGGTTCTGATGCTCAACGTTTCGTGGGTAACAGCAATCCTTTGGTGAACATTTCAGTCGACTTGGAGCCTTGAATTTGGTCAAAGAAACGACAGATGTTTTGAGACCGACAATGTTGTTTTTTTACTTCAAAACATGTGAAGTTTGGTTGCATCTTTATCCTCTTAGACATGAAAGTTGGGGGAGAAGAAAAGGAGTTTTTTTTTTGGGGGGGGGGGTGGGGAAAAATGTTTTGGTAGGTGATCATGTTAGTTTCAAAAACTGTATTGGTACTTTTCCAAATTGCATTGACTTTATGAAGGTCTACAATTGTGTGCAGTTCAGCAGCGCCAAGATCCACAGCAACAGGAGCAACCCCTGAATGTAAGTACTTGATGAATGGAATCTTGGATAGACCACTGTCAGATGTTAATGTATTATGTTTCTTGTTGGCTATCATATCCTTATGACACAATATCATTACTGGTGTACAGGATACAGCAGCCAGTCAATGAGGTTGTGATCAGGCACCCCAAGAATTAAAGTCCCTGCTGCGGTAAAACAAAATCAATTGATGCCCAAATTCTGTGTCGCCTCGTCTTCTTGGACGCCCCGTAGTATTTTGTTAGATTCCGTGCTACATTGGAAATGCATGATTTTCAGCATGATCTCCAAGATTCTCCAAGCATCCCTAAATCCTAAGCCCTAAACGCACTAAGGATATGATGAATGACGTGGCCAAGATCACAGTAATTGGGCCCAAAGATGTGTGGTTCGGTGTTGGATTTCATGCCTTGACGATGGCAGATAGTCCTTGGAGCCTTGGTGAGAAACGATGTTACGCCAGATTTGACATCTGCAAAGAAATGGCATATTTCTACGCAAGTTTGGACTGATATATGATTGATACAGATAAATGTCATACATATCCAATAATTAGATACATTATAGAATATGTGACGTGTATATATTAAATATATAAGCGACTCAAACCATCTTTGCAAACTCTCGCTCGTTCTCTCAGTGTGTGGAAAGGCAAAACCCTTACACATTTAAACATACACCACATGAAATTTACTAGTTAGTTTGAACATCTCATTGGTAGAGTTCCACCATCTCCAATTTGTTTGTTTTTGCACACTCTGAGGACCATCATTGTGGACGGCCACGGGGAAGTGACTGAGCGAAAGCTGGGGAATCATCAGCCAGGGACTTCGTACCTCGGCTCCGTTGAAAAAAATCACACCTTAAATACTGAAATATTCAAATCTTCCATGCTTTCAAAATAAGATGAGTCTTCCAATACACTTTTTTTCAGATGATAATCATCTAAGTTTCTTGGATTGTTGCTCTTTACAATTTAACTATGAAAACTGAAAACTCATCCTTGAAAGCGGAGATACTCTTGGGGAAATCAATTTTTCAGGTTCCCTGTCAAAGTTTGATGACGGGTGGATGTTCCTCCGAAACTTTGGGAATGAACACCGGAAGTGGTGAACTTCCTGTACTCCGTAAAGTTGGAACTATCGATTCATCCCTTGGCAAAAAACGCTTTTCGTTTCAAGTAGGTGGTTGTTTAGTGGTAGTCGGACATGAAACTCACAAACCTCCCAAAAAGATGATTCTTTTAATTACAAAGAAGATGTCTCTTCTTAGTACAAAGAGGCGAAAATAACGTATTTCCAACTCTGAATTCGAATTTTTTGGGGGGCGAACTGGCAAGCTAGCAGTTTGTTGATGGCATAGACTGACTGTACCTCCTAACAAATATCCATCCTGAGGCTAAAAGCTTCAGTGAAGATTGTCGAATCCCAGGCCATTCCGCATTTCATTGGGGTGGACTGGGTGGGGTGGATGGATGGGTTGGGTAAGGAATAAGACTGTTGTTCTTGCTGATTCTTAAAAATCGGTTGTGTGTTTCTATTTGATATTTTAATATGTATTCAGGTCATTTCAAGTCAATTTCTATTTCGTTTAGTTTTGTATCTTTGCACAGTGTTTTCCATTGTATCAGATTCCATGTTTCAATTTGGTCCGCCAGGAAATCAATGGAGCACTCATACTTGGGAGTATATGGTTTTGATTGAAGCTGCGTAAGCTTGAAGCCTACGGAACTTTCATGTTGAGCGCATTCAAATTCTTCATGAATCCCACATCCATAAGAAAGCGGATCCGCTGTGGGTGAGAAGAGTTATATATACACAGTATGGTCATCTATTTTCATATGGCAAAATACTCTTTTTGACTTCCAGACTTGTTCTGCATGATATGCCCATGCTACAAATGCTTTTTTGTTGCCCTGCAGCTTCGCCTCGTGGCCTGCCAGGTCGTTGGCAATTCAAGATCCGTGATTCTCACACGCTCATTGAAAGGCATGCTGCCATATCACAGTTTTGCTGCAGTTTCGCATGTGTTTTTCCTAAAATATTTTTGTTGGCACTGTTTTTTAATGGCAGGTGATGAGGTTGACGTCACATAGAAATCTGTCAATTTTAACAACATGTTTTGTGTAGTTTTCTTTTTGGAGGAGGGGGGCAGGCTGTTTTTGTTGCACATCATTGGATTGCTGCCAGGGTCATCACCAGACTACTACACGTTCAAACCATTGGAATCCTGCTTGCAGAGTATGAAGGGAGCAGTCACGGTGGTTTGGGTTACAGGACAATATCGATGATTCATCATCATCATCATCATCATCATCATCATCATCATCATCAGCAGCACATCGATGAATAGCAGTAGTAGGATCAGTATTGCCATCCAGAAACGAACAGCCTCTTATGCGCGGATACATATATATATATACATATGACTGCTGACATGGGTTTTATGTTGTTACTTCAGAGTGCAACCTCAGCAGATTGATATCGCCAATGGATGCAAATGGATAACTTGAGCAATGGCAAAAGATTACACATATATATTTGCCGCATAAGGGAACAGTTGAACACCCTGCTGCTCTACATGCCTAGTTGGCTTTTTGCTCAGGATGGCGGGGCAGAGATCAATTTCATCAACGCAGTCGGCAGCAGTGCCTGGTGTTGCAGCATCCATTGGGATTCTTCCCCCGCCCAGGACGGTGGAACGTGAAATTCAGCAGGGAACCGGCAACCTAAAAACTGTGACAATCCTATGATATCAACCCAGGTGCTAAGATCAAAGACAGGAAGGTGAGGGGTGCTGGGAGGTACATCCCAACACTTAGCCTATCATTTTCCAACAACTCTTTTAGGTTTAATGAGTTGACCAGAATGGTCAAGTTCATTCGAAGCGACTATATAGTAGGACTCAAAAGATCTCAAAAGTATGACTTGTTATGTCTAGGCATCCTGGAGGTGGAACTTATATCCCTCCAGATTTCGCTAAAAAGTTGTAGGCAAGACTTGCAAACCATATTTCACGATGTAGACAAAGAAGAATACAAAAAGAAAAGTCATGGAGAAAGCCAACTATAGCCAGTATAGCATAGTGCAAAATCTATAACAGTAGTGAATTGTCAATACCATTTACAACAATTCGAAGCCATTGGAAAGAATTCAAATTCATTGAAGTTGGTTGGCTTTTGGAACCTCCAATCACCCGTTGTGTCACTCAGTTGCCAATCTGAGGTGCCACGTTGTCCTATCATCAGCACCGTACTACAGGGATCTTGACCTTGCTACCTGCTGGTGTGTCCAGCGGTGCATGTCTTTGTAAAGGTGCTCCCATACCTTTTGGTGATGCCAAGGGTACCATGGAATACACACCTTCAGGTGGGGACGAAGTGGCATGGGAAAGGATGATGCTTCAAGACTTTTAGGTTAGCAAAAATGATGCGAGCTGGTGGAAAATTGGATGGAAGCTGGTAGCTGGTAGATTGGCATCGTTTGACTTTTTGTTAGTGCATCAGCGAATCCTGGGGAGGTTTTGTGTTTTCATTTGGCATTGTGTTGAAGGCGTTCGGATACCGATACCCTCGTTTAGGGCACGAAAGTGTCACTATTCTGTTATGATCAACTGATATTGATATTGCTCCACTTGATACTCCTACTCCTACCACACAGTCTTCCAGTCATGCTGCCTGATGCTTCGTTTTGGACACAGTTTCTGTCACTGAACGTGGTATATCCCCTTTTTTCCTGAATTTTTTGTATTTGTAGGCAAAATTGAACACTAAATGCAAATAATATATACTCACACAAACGTTTTCTTAGCCAAACAAGCTCCTGCCACAAATGTCGAGTTTTTTTTCGCTGAATGGCCCTGTCAACAGGAACAGGAGATGAAGGATCCGGCTCTGTTGCCTTCAACAATTACTGTGCACACCAACCCAGGACCAGAGATTTAATTCATAGCACAAAGTGACTAAGTCGTTGTCATCCATCTTCCAAAACGAGGTTGTGTAGAACTGATTGGATGGGTTCAAAGTGGTTGCAGATGGTTTGAAGTGGTTGGAGGTGGGTTTTTAGAATGTCTGAAATGGTTGGATTTTTGTCAGTTGCTTTTTAGATTGATCAGAACAGGAATTTTCTATCAGTCCTATTTTGTCTCCAGCCAGACCCCGGCACAAGCACTTTCTCGACATAGTTCCTATGTTGGACATGTTTCAATAAAAGAAGTTGCGTGGTTCTTTCATCATATTTCAATTATCCAAAATCCTACAGCCATACCTGCTGATGCTGAAATGCTCGCTGCTTGCGCGTGTTTCGGAGCGTTTAGTCATATGTCTTCTTAGAAGCTACTGGAACATTTTTTTTTTACTGCAGATGATTGATGTTTGATTGATATTTGATACATATGTAAATGCAAACTGAGAGAGGTTGTATCGTTTCCTACCCAACCCCAACGCCCCATTTATTCCAGGAGCGACTTGAGAGCCATGAAGAATCCTACCTGCGATTTGCGTAATTACACTGGGGGCCAGATTGCATGTCACCACATGTACCTGGGATAGAAAGTTGACAGTGAAGTGTTGAATGGCCGTCAGCTACATTCAGACATGTTGATGGCAGAAAAAGGGGAGATGTCTTGGTTAAAAACGTTTTTGGCGACGTTACTCATGAAGCTGGATCAAATTGGATGAACATTTTATCGTATGTGTTTCTTATAAATGGTACCAATGCCATTCAAATGATTTTAATCTCTTTCTAAGGCTAGCCTTGGGAAGCCTTTCATTATCGGTCTCTACATTTTTTTCCATCAGTCTACTCTCATTCCTTCAAGAAGCATACAGTACAGTTTCATACATAGATGGAAAAGTACCAGGAAAACGGATTTCCCAACGAAATCGGGGGATGTTTGAGGTGGTCCTTGCTGGATGCTGATCAAGAGATTCCCTGGCAAGATCAGCCATTGGAGTACTCCTTGAAGTTCCGATTTTGGGCGCCTGGGACGTATCTCTTAAGTTGCCGGCTCTTGATGAATAGGATTCCACAGATGGGCTTAGATATGAGGAGGTCACTTGCCCTTTTCAAAAGTTCACGGATTTCATATGTTTGAAAAGCATCCCAGAAAGGTCACAATCAATTTCCAAACCATTGGTTTGATTTTGTCAAAGTCCTTGTTGAACATGGTGACTTTATGCCAGAAACTCTTCGTAAAGCTGTACCACCTCATTCAATGCAGGATGTATTGCTACCTCTCAGGTCAAATCCATCTTTAAAAAATCCCTAGTTCAACTCCAAAAGCGATCCCACGGTGGCATGCGGAGGTGGAGGAGTATGATGAGACATATCATACGATGCTGCGAAAAGAGCTTTGGACTGAGCTTGGTCGTCAGATTTGTGAAAAAAACAATTGGGGGATATACCTGCACGGTATATACCAATCCAACAACAAAAGAATTTGGAAACTGGAAAAAAGGGAAAGTTTCTCGAAATACGGGTTGGAAATTTGGGCATTCAAAAAATCATTGGTGTGGGTTTCATGGTAGTATTTTCCGGAGGTGCATGATATATATACTCAGTATTTGCAGACATTGAAAGTTTAGAAACAGATCAAAACTCATTGATTTTTTTGGCAAGGAAGTGGTACTGAAACTTCAACTGAAACTTCATGCCATTTCCAAGTAGCTGCAATTCTTCAATTTTGCGACAGTTGTGAAAGATAGCAACACTTCCAATGCTCCCTGTCGGTGTATTTGAGATGTCTTGGGAAGTCAAAGGTTAGGAGAAGGATTGCACGGAATTTCTGACAAAGATCGTAGTATGTACAATACATCCCAACAGGTCAAGGAGTGAAGGTATGGATCGTTTAAATCTCCGCCCGCAGATGCGCAGTAGATGAACACCTCCAGACACCATCCTGTGTACATATCGGCATAGGAAGTAGTATAGAAGGATGCTGTTTCATATTCACTGTAGAAGTGCTGCTACAACTTACAGCTTTGCTGACTGGAATCCGAGGCCACCTGGGGCATTGCTTCACCAGTGGAGTATGATGTGCCAAAGTGCCAGGAAGGGATGATGGGATGTAGCTTACAGAATGGCACATGGAGTCTTGTCATGATGGTCGGGAAAAAGCACGAAAATTGGGTGGTGATTGGGAACTAAGGGTCCAAAATATTCTGCATATCTATATTGGATTATTGAAATTATTCAACAAAAATAATGAGCTCAGCTAAGCTAGAAGATCCATAATGGTCTCCCATGATAGTGTACTAATGGAAGTGTCGGTTCAGCTTTCTGGGACGAATTGACCGCCAAAACAGGCAGATCACTGCTGCAGGTATGGTTGTGGATGTTTGTCGGAGCTGTTGTCCAGAATACCGCAACAGTCCAAAAAAAGGGTCTCAATCAAGTCCATTTCACTCCAGTGGTCACAACACTATGCAAGAATCCAATTTTAGTCCATGTTTTTATTTCATTCTTCAGATTCGTTTCTTGGCAAACCATTTCACCCACCTTATGAACTTAAACCTCACCATCCCATGCCCGCAGCATCGACTAGTGCCATCTAGTGCTCCTTGTCAAGGATTCACACCATTACCGGCACCTTCACTGGAGAAGGATATCTTGCTGCAGCCCATTTCCACTGCAACTCAGATAGGAATTTCGATACTTTTTCAGTGAAGTTTCATAGTTTTGCCAGACGGAAAAAGCTTGGGAAGATGCTAAAATTTGGATAGAATATGATTGATATGATTCAAAGGCAAGGTCAAATGACTATGTGGATATGAGGGTGGAACTATTTTTTAAGTAATGAACATACGTATATGAGTGACAAATTGGATGCACCTAGGAGTTAGTCAGTTAGTCCATCTTGTGCCAGTTTCTTGATGTGTAGCCGAGGTCATGCCCCTACCTGTTTATCTATGAAGATGTATCGATGTCCTCCAAAAACGAAGGTGGATGGGGAAAATATTTCCGTGATTGATGCATGTGGGACAGCTTGGCCATGGGGTGCCGCAGAAATGCCATCTTTGAGGTGCTTTGGATGATGATAATCATACTTAATCTATCTGTATTTATACTTTGCTCTGAAGTTCAGGGCATTGCATCTCAACTTGGTGTCGAGTCTAGTCCTAAGCTGCTAGGCAAATAAGTGAGCAAGCTGAAAGGTCGTTGGATGGTGAACGCGCATGCACCCTTTTGAAAAGTGGGTAAGTCGAATAGCAATGGCGATGGATGAAATGTAAATGTAAACTATATCTAACCAGAAGATATCACAGGATATTATTGATGTCGGGATAGGTTTTACGGACCTTTCTAAAAGTTGTTATTCGTTTCGGCCGGCCACAGGTGTGTAATGAGAGGACTGGAACGCTTCTGTGTGAAGAACGTCCTCGATATGGCCATGAGCAAGATGAGTTCGGGGAGTCCCTTCGTGCGTGAAATGTAGGTGCTAAAGAGGTGAAGATTTGAGTTCTGTTGTAGAAAACTCCATTTTGGTCCCCAACGGATCTTCAAGATGAAAGGAGTAAACTGGTGTGAATTCAATTATTTTATACTTTGTCATTTTCAGTTTTTGTTTGATTCAAATTTACTGTAAGCATTGAACACTCAGCAATTCATCTCTCACTGTTATATTTTTGCGATGCAGCTATGCATCAATGCCATGTAAAACACCAAGGACTGGGTATATCTTGCAGCCTCCCTGTCTTTGGGGAAGCAAAGATTTTGGCCTGGAAGAACCTCCAAGTGTCAATGGTTTCATGGCTTGAAGGGTTATGGATGATTCAATGATGCTTCGATGATGGTTCGTTGATGTTGGTAGCCCGAGTTTGGATAATATGTCTTGTAATTGACTACCTGCAATGCTGCAGTTTTTTCCCGTTGATAACTGCCTTGCAAGTTGTGTATGAAACATATTGACAATACAAGAAACTGCTACATGACAGTTGCCAACAATTCCTTCACAGTTGAACCCCACAAGTTGTAGATCCTTTTTGAAGTCTATTAAAAGCCTTGAGGTCTGCGCATATCATTAGACATGTTCTTATTGCCATGGTAAAGACGCGGTGTGGATAAATGGCTTCAGCTGGTCTGCCGCCATAAACAGGTTATGTCCTTGGTGCTGTGAAGACCTCAAACGCCACGCATGGACATCATGGAGAGATGGCATGGCATCAGAAACTTGGATTTTCTCTTCCACAACCCCCCCCACCCACCAAAAAAAAACGCAGATGTTTGATTGTTTTTGGGGGATGTTTTTATTGGTTTCAAACATGGCCGTTTTTTTTAAGTGTTTTCAAACAGAGCTTTTTTTTTTGAACTGCCACTTCAAAAACCCCTAAAATCTCACAACTGATACAGTTCTGATCTTTCTGTATGACCAATTTGAAAGGCCCCCCAACCGTTGCCTAGACTAGAGCTGTCGTGAGCTTGGGAACTAACAAATAGGCCTTGAACCTTCTACTCTGTTAGCACCTTCTCTCAAAAAGATAAACAGATGTTGCCTTGGTTTGAATCACCAGAAAATATTGAAGGTCGGGCTTTACTCAACTGATTTATTCATTGTGCAGTGATGGCATTTGAAACCTTCTAAAGCCTTGGACCTTTATGAGTTGGAGTTTGCATATGGTATCAGCCACCCACGCGACTCAGGATGTACATTTTCGACAAACCTACTGATCAGAACTATGTTTAAGCCGGGTAGAAGTGGGACTTGAGCTTTTCTGCTGTGGCAGAACTTATCTCATGTAGATCAGCATTAGATGGACTGAGTTCAGCAAAGTCAGCAATGCGGGAATGAACAATGTATAAGCGTATATAAACGTGAAGTAGCTGCATGACTGCACAAACACAGGCCATATTAACATATTTCTCGTGCTTATTGTTTGTTCTTTTAAGCTTTGGAGTGGCAGCTGCTTCGCTGAACCCAAGCGTTTGGCGACCATCAATGCTGAACCATGGAACATTTGAGTGATCCGATCGATGAGGTATGGACCAACAGAGCCAACAAAAAAGCTGCCAAACAGATCACGAGATGCCGAGGGGCGACTTCCATATGATGTTTCATTCTGTGAAATTTAAATACCAACGACAGATTTAAGATGATTAAGAGATAATATGAAAAAGCCCTGCTTGCTATAGGGACTTCCGTGAACATGGGCCTCGTCCGGAGTAAATAATTAGACCAAACAAAAGATTCACCTCGAGATAAGTAGAACAGTAAACCACTGGACTTCAGGTAGAATAGTCTCCTGTACTATACATCTACAATCTACAAATACAATTTCTGTTTGTTCTCCCGAGAATAGCTGAGAATTGAGTGATTGGCTGGTAAAACTCCATTGTATCACTGTTATTTCATCAGCAATTTATGTGGTTGCTTGGGGTTTGCGGTCTTGGGCCTCTTCGCCCAGGTCTTAACCTTACTTGCTTGGATCTTGCAGAAAGGCCCGTCCACCCATGGCAATCAGAGAAAATTGGAAGGTAAATCCTGTAGCAAGGACTAAAGGATGATGTTTGACTATGAGGTGTTGGGAATCAATCAGGGATGATAGATTAGTAGACGTGAATATAGTAGAGATATACACATTGTCTTTGGTATCTACGTCACTCTTTGCTGTTGAAAATGGAGAAATATGAGAAACACCATACGCTTGGTGCTTGTGTGCAGGCTTGTTCCGGGGCATCGACCACACCCAGGAGAAGTGTTTGTCTGAGAGGTTTGGTCCTGGAATTGATACTGTATTACGGAAGGAATATTTGGGAAAGCTGGACAGTATTCCTGGTGTTCCTATTAACAGTCCTTCTGTATTTTTTAGTGTTTGAAGGGTATGGAGAATCCAAGTCAATTTCAATCCAGTAGTTTCAGCATCCACAATTTGTGCTCGTGCAAGGGATTTGCTCGAGGTGCTAGTGAGTTTTGAGATGTTCCGGCACGCATCAGTTGTCCATAATGAATATTGGAGTGATGTAGACAGAGTTTTTGAATATCATCATTTTTGATTGCAAATTTCCGACAACAAAAATACCACCAGTTGTTTGTGAATCCGATATCTTGTCCCATCTCGTAGGATTCAGCACCACTGGCTTCTACCCCACAGCCACGGAGAAGCAAAAGAGAAGTTTTTCCATGACGCCTGGAACCCAAGCAATGTCCCAAGATTCCAAAATCACCTTGGAAGTTCAACCCCCCCGTAAGTGGCGGCGGTACATTTGAAGGATGGTGCAAGTATGTTCACAACCCTACTGTAGCAAGCCTGAAGGAGCAATTTTTAATGCCCACATGTCAGACACTCAACCAATGATGATTTTATTTTATTGCATATGCAAACAACACATTCACCCCCAATTTTTGTAATTATATAATTATTAATATTTATATGCCATGCATCAGTTCTATTCCTGTCCTCACGTGTTTCCTGACCCTTTGCCCCTTGCAGGTCATTGCGTGACGCATCTTTTTGGGAACAACGTTTTCAGGCAACGACTCGGCTGGAAATCTGTTCAGAAGCTCCCAAAACTGATCTTGGTAAAACTATATACAATACATATATATATGGGTGTTTCCAAAAATAGGGGTACCCCAAAATGGATGGTTTATAATGGAAAACCCTATTAAAATGGATGATTTGGGCGTACCACTTTTTCCCATGGAAGATGAATTGCTAGATATATCCATCCTGACGAGGAGCTTCAAGAGCTAACAGGACCGGTTCAAGAGGAGCCGGTGGGTTGAGGGGAGCCGGTGAAAATGGTGGTTTACCCGGTTGAACCCCGGGTGGTTTTCAAAAAATGAAGGTTTTCCTCCAAATCCTTAGGTTTTGATATATGAAGGTTGTTGATAATCGAAATGTGCATTAATGCTGTGTTTTTTCATGGAATCTGTGATGTTCATCAAGAACCCAGTCGTTTTGGTCAGATGAAGGGTCAGGGGGGGTGATTTGCCAAGATGTTGGAGTGCACAGCACGATTGGATGAAGATTTGGAAAAGATAAACCTATAGAAGCATTTGCAAGGAATTTCAGTTGGCACAAGCCTGTGAGATGAAAACATGTTTTTTCTTGACAGGGTTCCTGTCGTCCATTCTTGGCTGCTTTGCTGTTTGACAGTTGTTTAGACCGTTGTTTCAAGGTAGCATCAGGTAGATTCTTGTTTGCTGATGGACAGATCTATTTTGACATAGTGACATAGTCCTGAGGTTTGACAACCAAGAGCCTCAGCATAACACCTTGGGAAGAAGGCACATCATGTACCATTCATTTCCGTCTTCCCTGAAAGTGCGACACTTGCACCAGCAAAACAACAAACAGATGATGATGATGATGATGATGATGATGATGATGATGATGATGATGATGATGATGATGATGAGGACGACGACGACGACAATCATGGTTTTTCAGAACCAGTTTCATTTTGGAAAGTGTTCATCCCTCCAGGACGGGATGCTGGGAACCTCCGCAGCACCGTCCTTGCGGACATTTGCAGGCGTCGATATGTTGCCACAAACGGTGGAGTATATGCGTGCTGCATGATGTATGAACGAGTATGATTTCTACAAACTATAGTATAGTCTGTTGCATCCACTTTAGACACAAAAAGTTGATAGACGTCTAGTTTGTTCATCATTCTCTTGCAGTGTACCACGTATATGAACCATTGATAAGTTTTACACACTGACAAACGAAGATGCTAGATGTTTCAGGTTTGCTTGCAGGGACCGGTGCAACAGATTCCAAGGCATAGCTTCCAACACTAAAATCATATTTGTGAGCACCCAAAAGTGGTAAGGGTGGGCCCTTGATGAAGTGTTATGGCATCACACAGTAATAGTGGCACATTTTTAAATGAGTTGGTTTAGTTCGGGATTCCCTACTAAAAACGTAATCATCCTGGTGGTGACTGTTATCCTGGGTGGGCGGTGAATCCAATAGGAAATGTTAAACGGCAAGCTGCAAAGTTAAACCATGTCCTGGCACCGAGAGTCCGGACAATATGATGTCAAACATCACCAAATGCCACTACACACACTTTTGTGTAATTCCATGGGTTGGTGAAAAAAGGAATAGTGTTTCACAATCCTTGCTGAAGTAATTATTTCTCTACATCACATCAGACGTAGTTTTCTACCATGGGAAAGCTGCCAGTTCTCCACTCGCACAGGTGCTATGGAGGGCAACACTGTGAGCCGCTCCTCAGGTGCAGTTTGGGGATAAGGGCAGTGGATCGGTAGTTGGTTTCCTTGTGAAAGGATTTGTTACTAGGAGATTGAGTATATGTGTCTATATTAATTAATGCATGCTAAGGGTGTTTGGGGGACCTCCCAAAGATGGATCTATTGATACGAGACAAGATGTTTGGGTTGGGATTCAAAGACTCACACTAGACGTTGGTCACTTGACCTACAGACTATGTAGATCAGACCAATCATGAGTTTCACGTGGTGGAGGCCATTTTTATCTCAAAATACAGCACCATGTAGAATAGCGAAGCAGAAGTTCTAGTTCATGGTTTTAAATGTGGACTCGCAATGACTTCACTAGTTTGACATAGATTTTAGGAATCACTCCAGTTGTCAGTGATATGTATATAGTACACTTACATATGATCATATGATATACGTATATTATATATAACATGTAAAGTTGCAAGCTGTTATGTATACTATGAGCATCCAATGCACCGCATGGAGGCGACACCTTGGCAGGATCCCACTCTCTCTCCGCGTTGATGCCAGAGATCAGGCTCTTCATTTCACTGTGATGCGAGGTTTTTGAGTGGTATTGATATCGCTTGGTGAATCATGCATACTGAGATTTATTGTTTAAACATCATCATACAATATCATAAAGCTTTTTAATTTGATACTAAGACCGCAATTTCCATTTAGCCATCCCCGATACCTAATGAATTCCCGTGAATTCCCAAAGCTGCAAATGCAACAACTGGTGGAAAAGCTACCCTGTACTCAAATTCCAACCCAAGTTAGTTGGGGTTTACCTTCTGTTGTAGTTGTGTAACTGTTCACTACTCTCATTGCTGGTGATGGTTATCACTTTATCACAATCATGTTCATTGCTTGTTGTTATCAACATTGCCACTTACGTGTTTTTTCAGATTTATATCTTTACCATAACCGCTGACATCCTTGCTGTGGCATGCGTGCATGCAACTAGCGGCTCAGAGTAGCCGGAGCCAAGCTCGGGGGAAGCAGCATGGATGAAAGTGAAGAGGAGCCCAAAAGGGTCGAAGATGGAAAGCAACAGACAGGAAAGTACCACCCCCAAGGTCAACTGATATGGAATCCCATGGTAAAAGGAATCTTGTTTCTTTTCAGCTTCCATGTTGAATTTCATGGGTGTAACATGACTTTGTTCAATGATAATCATGGTGATGCAAGTAACCTCAATGATAGATCTAGGCGGCTGACTTCAAACGTATATATTTGATTGTCAAATTCTAAAAGACTGATGATCCACTTTGCCTACTAATTTTCTGTCTCACCCGCCAGAAAGCACCAGGTTCAAACAGCACGGTGGAAGAGGAATTAAGATATCTATATTCTGATAGCAATACAAATTCCAAGTTATTTGTTGAGACAAAAACGGAGTCTGCGGTGTTGCACTCGCATCAGGGACATAGTTTCAGTGATTCGGTCGCTCTTTGGTACAGGAGTCTGACACAGCCATTGAGTTTGTGCGATCGCAGGAGGACAAAAACCGGAGAGGGGGGAGTGAGTGGGGTCTTGGTGTTTAGCGATAGCTGATGCAAAAATGTATGAGTCCTTCCTATAGATATCTATGATTATCAAAAAGAACTGGGTGTGACTGTGTGACATAGTGGTCGCAAATCGAAAAGCTAGCGGCTTCTGAGCCATGGGGTAAATATCGGCATCCCAAAGGTTTAGTTTAGTTGGACATAAGGTTTACCAAGATGGATGACATTCAATGTGGTCGATTGCAATGTGAATTTATGCACTCAGAAACCAGTAGCGAAGTTGAGGTAATGGTATGAGTTGTTAGTGGTGCCAGTCTTGGAGGAAAATCTGCTGCCTTCTGCCCGTGCCATAGATTTAACGCCTATTTGATGTGTGCCATATAAGGGATGGTCATTCACCCAATAGTAGGCTTGATTGTGACCATTGAGGATATGGAGACTTTTGATCATTAAACATATATCATCACATCATATACCTATTTGTCCAAGGTACTGTCCCTTGAGGGTTCAAGATCTTCCTTCAACAGATCCCCCACAATCCCACCAACGTTACCATTGTAAGCTGAAAGTTGTGGAAAACTTTCCAGCTAACCATCAGTACGAGCCTTTGATAGCAGTGTTTGGAGGTTCCATGAAGTAGCCGGAGATAGAATTCATGCATAATCCAAAAGAGGGTCTGCAAACCATCCCAAAGGATACTGTTTAAAACGCACAACATATGTGCTGCTTCAATTCTAAATTTGAAATAAACATCTCAAACATCATCCATTGATAGGAAGGAACCACTCATCACCTGATTTTTGCTTTCTCCACCGCTGCTCTCCCCCAAGGAGGCACCTCTGCTGAGTTTGCTTCGACCAAAGATCCGATTAGATGAACAGCCACGGCTGAAGCCGAAACAATTGCAGGTGGGAACTACCTCCCTCTCGGTGATTCCTAACACGACCATGTTGCCCAAATGTTTCTATAGCAGGTGATCCTACTTAAGCGAAGGAACCATCCAATGTCACGCCTTTGAACAGTAATACAACAATGGAACCATCCAACGAAGGCCAGCTATGGCAGAGGCTATTCCATGCTTGTGTCTTGGTAGTGGTGGGTTTTTGGAGGTCGAGTCTGTGCCTCTTGTGCATTTGCGACGGTGAGAATTTATATAACGGAGACTGTGCATCTATATCTAATGGATTCTAAACGCTATACAATATTATTCTGCTGATGAGTCCTGAACATGTTTGCTGTACTAGACATTTTTTTGAGATCATCATCGATATAGCTAATCATTGCTCTCTATCCTTGGCTGAATGCCTTCAGGTGAATATGGGCTACACAGGGGGTGGCCCAACCCCTTTATGTGGAGTCTTACGTGTTCCACGTGCCGGGCTTCAAGAAGATGAGGTGAGAACGATTCAGAACCTGTTTGGAGCCATTTTTATTGGACCAGTGTTGGAAGAATCAGTGGGCATGATGTTGTTTTCTTATATCTAATAAGTATTCTTGATTAAACTCTAGATCTGTAATCTTTTAATCTTCAAAATCTTTGGATGACAAGCTGCTTTCACCTAGAAAACCCGCAAGGCCATGGTCGTGGATGCCAGTGCAAAACGTGGCCTCAAGCGACGGTGGGGCGAGTTTAGGGGTGTGATTTCAGGCCGAGAATCCCTAAAATTACCAGGTATATAGTTCTTAAAGGGTGTAAGGCTGATCGCAACAACCAGTTGGGTGTTCAGAGATGTTGATATTTGATGTTGTTATTAAGAAGATTTGCTGGATGATGAGTAGTTCAGGATTTGCATTCTCGATGCTAATCTTGTGATGTTTTCACACGTCTGTGAGGCTGCAAAAGTTGTTGAAAGAGGCCGAAAAGGAAGAAGCCGATGATGATGATGATGAAGATCTAGAAGAGGATGAGGATGATGGTGTCAATCTTAGCCATGCTAAAGTTCTAGCAAGTTTGGTTTTGAAAAGCACAATTTGGGAAGCAAAGTGTTTTGTTGTCGATGATGCCAATGACAGCTGTCACACAAGGGCTCTGCAACAGGGGGTAGAGATTCATAGATTGAATGAATGAATGCATGCATGAATCAATGATTGACAGTTTGTTTGGTTGTTTGTTCGTTTAGATTGCTTCACCGTTCAGACGATAGGAACAAGATGACAATTCGCCTGCTTCAAAGACCAATTCACTGAAATCGTTTTGAGTTTCTACCCTTAAAAGATTCACCTAAATGGGTACCCTTGCTTCAATTTTTGAGGCGCTTCTCACATACACCTGTTGCTTGTTTTTTTATTCTTGTCATTTTTATCTTCGGTGTCAGACATTTTCTTCCATCCATTGCAACTGGGTATCCATGATCCAAAATTGACTCAGTGAACAAAGGTTTGGAGGACCTATGTCCATTGGGACAAGCAGTGTTGCGTGAGCTCGTTGCCTGTCGCGTTCCTAGGTTTGAATGGTTTGAAAGCCCTACAAACTCTTTTTTGAGGGCAGGGATATCTAGAATATTTAGCAAACAAGTTGAGGTTTTTACAGGGGAAAAGACCTTCGTGGTGTCTTTGGTATTGTCCATCTGTTGGATTTATCATTGACACTTTCATCTCTACAAGTTGCAATTTTTTGTGATACCTGGATAAGTTTCAGACCATTTTCAGATCTACACATTCTTTTGTTTAAGGTCATTTTTTTCTCACTACCGTGGTAAATCAGCATTAAACCACCATTTGGTGAATATTTTTTATATTTTTCTAACCACCCAACAAGAAAATCTAAGCATTGAAACATGATCCAAACATCTGGGCTAAGACATGATTTCTTGATCACCTCGGTCCAGCATTTTACTTCAAGAGATTCAGCCAAGGACCGAAAATTGAGCATCCCTGTGCTGGTCAAGAAGCCCAAGGTGACAAAGCGCCTTGATGCAGACATTTGTGGGTCACGACATGTCACTGCGTGACTGTACCCTCCCAAAGTCAACATGCACTCGGTCAATGTGATGGTTTCCAAAGTCAGAATCTCCTTATTTCTGGTGTCATTTTCAGGTTTTCATATTCAACTCCAGAAGGGCTGGGAGGTTATGTCAATATGTGGTGATGAAAGGTGGTTGAGTCAGAGCCTTGTCATGATCAAATTTGCTTGGTCCATAATCCATCTCAATGTTCTGTTCAAGTTTGATCCCAAACTTCCCAAATTCTGATTTAGTATGGAGAAATCCTGCGAAGCGTAACCTAAATCTGAAACATGTTTCAGCTTGAGAAAAATCACCCAGAATCAAAGGTCGGGTGGTTATACGTGGAGGGCACTCTGGTTTTGTCACACCCAGCAACCACTGCAAAGTACAGCAATCCAAAAGATCTGGCCACTGCTGAGGATCTTAGAGTTGTGGGAAGTGGGCAACCAGGAAAGATGCTTGGCAGAAGCTGTATCATGTATCCATATTTCGTCATATTTCTTTGAGAAGCCAATGAATCACTTATGGTGAATGTAATGATGTAGATGTAGCTGTGTTTCTTTGATGGAAGGAGAAAAAGGATTTAGAGTGAAGCGCAATACCCAGACACTCAACCTGTATCGACACATGTCAAACCGTAGATTCCCGAGATAGATTGTGCTTTCGACCCAAAGTTAACTGAACGTTTTGTTTCATGTTTCTTCAAGAGACGTTTTGGATGGAAGTTGATATGAACACAGATTGGAAGTTGGATGTATCAAGTGGGTTACACCCGCAAACATTTCTAGGAACATTCTCAAGCTCTGATTTATTATAGATCCAATGTCGTTTCAATCACTCTTGGAAGCAGACTCCAGGGACTTCATATTGGTGACAATTCCTTACGAACCGGCAAAAATTGATGACATGCTGAAGTGTTTTGCACTCATGCTTCATGGGTTGGAGCGCTTCGGTTTCTTCGATAAGGATATTTGAAGCAATTCGTGAGAGATGAGATGCCCATGTGTTTCTTAGCACAGTCTACAGGCAGGGTGCTGTTTGGTTTGTGAATGCAAACCTGTTCCTCAGATTGTACGAGTCAAGTCAGTCAAGTGGATTTTTCGGGACGGAAGTGATTTATTGATATTTTTCTGTTTCTTGCATTGAGGTCGTGAGGCTCAAAGTGCCTTGAATATCAAACAACGTGCACTAAAGGATACAGATATCCTGTATAGGTATGTATAGTAAACATCCGGCCCAGTATGATATTCGAAGGTACAGTCTAGAAAAGATTTGAGCCAATTTGCCGATTCTACAACAGCTTTCATCTGGTACAACCAACGATGTGGCAAATGCAATAGGATGTTCATGCAGGATGAGTGAACTCCCATGATGTCCAAATTGGAGTGGCTTTATTTCAGTGCAATTTATCACATTGTTTGGGGTAACCCCCCAATTAAGACATAGGAATCCAATCCCCCTGCGTTTGTTGGAGTCTCACCAGACCTCCCCAAACGAACAAGCACAGGAGCTGCCTTAAAGAAGATCAACAACAAGACGGCACGTTTTGCACGAGCTTGTGAAGAGGACCTGTGTTTTTTCTTTTGATTGTTTTTTGAGGGCTTCAACTACCAGGGTTGATTTGTTGAAGCATCTCATCTCACAGCATGTTCTGCATGTATAGATTGATTATTTTTTCAACGTAAAGCTAGCATCAAAATGGAGTCATCCAATCCGGGCAGTATCAACTTGAATGTATGCCATGCCGGGCAGACCGTTCTCATTCTTCACTTGTGCAGGCCTGGATGGTGCACTTAAAGGAACCAGAGGCTCGGTAATCGACAAAACCTGGGATTCGGAGAGGAAGGATGTGAAGGATGAATTGTTTGGTGGATCAACCATTTTTTTGGAAAGCACTACGTCGGAGAAATGAAATCCTAGAAAGAACTGTGGGGAATTTGATGGAATATATGGTAGATGTTATGTGCCTTTGACTGTGTATGTGTTTCTCTTGACATGTACATGTTATGTATCAATGTATGTTGATTACATATCCATATTTTCACAGGTGCAACATCTGTTGGTTCATTCCGTGTTTTTTTCTCCTTAGTTTTTTCTTGGCATTACCTACCCAGTGTGCCGCATCCATTTACCACCCGACAGGCGAAAAGCATCGGTAGTCTCTTGGCCAAGTGGCGACGGCTGGACGAGGGTTTCATAACAATCTTTTTCTAGGGTTAGGATGATGATGTTACACATCTTTTGTGCGTGTTCTCTCTCCAAAAAACAAGACATGTTCATGACTTATACAAATTGTTTCATGTTCACAGAGATTGAGATGAATTGTTCCCAATGTGTTTCCCATTGATTTCAATAGCTATAGGCACACACTTTGGTATTACTGGTACCAGCCCCGTTTTCTTCCCAGTTGCAATGCTTAGCTGAAAGCTATTCCTAGGTTGCAGTACAACCTCGGATGGCAGCGGTGGTGTGTCTTGTCATTCAAGACCTATTCACCAGAAGTGAGCTGTTTCGCTTGGGAGAGGTGTAGTGTAAATCTATATGTATAAATGAATAAAGTAAAACATATGACTTAAGACTTATCATGACTTAATGGTCATTCTGGATATTCAGTTACTATAGATTTATGTTTCATTGACCAGTTTTTCATTAAAGCATGACTTGCATGACAGAGAGATAAAGAGAGTACCAATGACACGTTTTAAAAAAATGATATGATGTATTGCGATATTTGGTATGTACTTTTTGAGTAAATAACTCTGTAAAGGAAAGGAAACTCAAATCATACCCTTTTGGGCAAAGCTATAGTTTTGGCTTTGCCAACAGACGGTGTCCACCACCGGAACTGAGGAAAGTTTATACCCAGATGATTGGGGTGTGCAAATTGGTGAAGGCCGGAGATCAAACCCATGGAACCCAAAGTGAGCTGGGGAAGTTTAGTGTAAATGTGTATAATATTGTGGCTATTGCTTGTTCATTGATTCATTTACTATTTGGTGTGAAGCCACCAAATATTAAGCATGTGAAAGATTCGTCAGGTTATGTTTCTGTTTTGTGCACGAGTACTGTTGATCATGAGATGTGGATTTCTTGAGAATTCCAAAATCTTGCAGGCACCCGTTTACCTCTAAGAAATCTGAAACCCTTTGAAGCAAACGAGGAAAATACTGGTTGTAAAAACCTGTTTGGCTGGATCGTTCAAACTATTTAGGTGGATGTTCAGAATTTGGAGTGGTGAGCTGTCCTATCATTGTATGTGTTGTCTTCTTATTAAATCACCATTGGTGTTTCTCTGCACACAGGTACTTAAATCAATTGAAGTAGTAGATCTAGCCTTTCTCTCAAGCCTCCATGTTAGATTCAGTGTTAACTGCAAAGGTACTGGTCCACGTTGGAACACAGTGCCACAAATACAGCATAGGATCTGGAGTCTAGAGTAGATAGTGAGCAGCTATTTCCACCCAAAAATGACATAATAGAGAATGTTCCAGTCTTTTGCCAATAACATCCTAACTTCCGGTGTCCAAGTATCAGGTACTTGCCTTGTGAATCCTTATGATCCTCAGATGTTTCTTTCACAGCTAAATGGTGGTGCCAATGCTGTCATGGATGCAAGGTTGGTTGTCTCCAGCGCCCATTTTTGGGCCCGCGCCTTCTTCCGTCTGATGGGGACAGTTCTTCAACAACGGCGCTGCGTGCGCCAAGTGCAGCAGCTTGTTGGACTGATGTGGCCACGTAAATGATGGAAAAATCAAAGAAGATACAGTATATAGAAACATGAAGAACAATCTATGTAGCAATGCTACATATGTGATGTTTCGATGTGTTCCGAAGATATTGCAGCAAAACAGCTTCGGTACAATAATGTACATTATGCAATGTCCTGTATAGAAATGTGTTGTATTGTTTACTCCTAAACACACTGGATGTCTACTTTGTATCACAAACGTATCATTCCAAGGATCTTAGCTTATTTGATGTTCAGCCCAACAAACTTGAACTCTCGAGGTTCGCCTCGAAATGTGCAGAGAATCCTAGTCTGGTCAAATTGTTTGCGATGTGTTTTCACCAAGTACCTCCAGTTTACAAGATGTTTCAACTTTGAGACATGTTTGGGTCTCTGCAGATAGTTGCAATATGTTTTTTTACATGGTATTTTTTTGTAGTTTTTAAAGTAGGCCCTCGGAATCATCGACATAAACACTGACATGTACCATGAACATACTTTTGTTACATGTTCACACTCCAAAGTCTTGTTGTTGCTTCAGATTCAACACTTTTTTTGAGTTGACTGGGCACCCAGCTTCTAACTCCATAATTTGGGCGAGTTTCAGTATATATATCTAATCGACTCTCAGAGGATAACTGCGAAACAGTATTGATCTGCGTACGGTGATCAGGAGGTGTGAAGATTATTGCTTTTCCAGCATGTCATAGGAAAAGCCCTAAACATGGCGGCAACAGGTGAATGGATCTTCCATATGAAACGAGGATTTTTCTTGCTGCCTGGGGTATTGTCTATCAGCCAGATGCAAAGAGTCATTCCCGTTTCGCACGGAACTTTGGCTACAGGATACTTGCACCTCCTACCATTTCCAGTTGAGTTGTTAGAGGATCATAGTTTGACCAGATTGTTGCTTGGAAAAATCTAATCCATGCACACTGCTGGTAGAAAGTACAAACGCCTGCAGTTGGCATGGAGAAACATGAAGTTCGCCTGTGCTGCAATGGCGGTGGCGGCCATGGGTAAGGGTCAATAGCCAACAATAATCCCCTTCACTGTTCCGATATGAGTCACGGTTGTTTAGGATGGTATTGATGAATTGATGATTGCCTCATTAAGATCATCAAAATTCCAAAATCATCCCAAATTCACCATTGAACAAGCTTGTTTTTTTGAAGGTAAGAGCATCTTGGATGTTTGGGGATGATGCTATCTTTTACATTGCATGGTTGACCTTCTTGAGAAAATGGGCCCTGTGCCACAGCTAAGCAACCTGAGCCACAGAAACATAGGTTGAACTTTCTCCAGCCTCCAAAAACACTCCAGATTTGCTTGGTAGTTTCGGACTCTAGAATCAACAAACCTCTCTTTTGTTCTTAGTGAAAGCACACCTTCTTCTAGCAACAAATGTACTTGAGTATTTTTTTGACATCATCTATTATGGATATCTATATATTTTTTTTTTACAGTAGACAATAGATATGTTTGCCATATGAATATTTTCGAGGTCAAGTAGTTGAGTCCATTTCGCTTATATCCTTTGCTCCACTGCTTTCGGACTCCATAGCTTCCAGCTTGGACAGGTCGACAACTCCTCCCCTGGATGTAGGCGGGAAAAGACAGTGGTTGAACTCTTGCCTTGAACAGCATTATAATAGGATAAGTACATGATATTTTACGTTTTATAGTAATACCATATATTTCTTCTATTATATATCATTATGTGTCATATAACATGGTTATGTTTATCCACGTTTGTTTGTTGAAAACACACTGTGCAAGGTCCATCCACCGTGCCAAACGCTACACCAATGAGGCTGGACTGTTGGGGGGGAAGGCAAGGAGCAGAATGAATAATATAAGTTCTTATACTACATGGGAATTCTATTACAGAGCTCTAGAATCCTTGAAAATCAGAGATGAGCTGTTTTGGGGTTGTAACACAAAAGCCTGAGGATTAGATGTTTTTGGACGATTTTACATTGGTGGTTTATCATCAGTGTCATATAGGGTTTCACCTGTATCGCAGCTTTGGCTCTACACAGATAAAAGCATACAGAGGGAACCAATCGCTGTGAAGCAAAGATGGTAACACGACTGTTAACTTGTTTCAGCAGAACTGAAATATCTAATTTGTTCATATCGTTTCATTGGTGAATCATGTCTGTCAATGAGCTGTGAGGTAAAATGAGCATAACGACCCTTGCTGGCAAGGGTCATGAGATAGATCATTCTTCTGTCAGCCACTTCATCTCCGAACTGGCCATCGTCAGGCCTCCAACCATCAACCCCAAACAGCCACCTCGAACAAAGCAACATCAATACAAAAATATCACTGCATTCAAACATGTCAGTTTTTTGTTCGCCTTGCCTTAAGGTTTCAGTCTAATTTTGAGCGTCGCTATGTTTCAAGCAGAAAGAGCCACGCCAACGGAATTCCGAGATTCTCACGGCTACGATCTCGTCGGAGCTTGTTGTGCTCTGGAGACCCTTCTCCCACCAGCTGTCTCGGCATTGAAGCAATTTCACCAAGCTCCGTTCCCTCAGCTGACATTGAAGCAGACCTATCATTCGACTCATTTTCTGCGGCATCTCTGATGTTTCATGCCCCTTTTATTTACTTTGCACATTGCACAAGGAATCCCAAAGTCGACCCAGAGCTCCATTGACGTCTACCCTCTTGAACCTGTAATTTTACAAACAAAGAAAGGTTAACATCCACAAGACTTAAGACTCCCTTAGCAATTCGCGTAGGAGACCTGTGGTCTTCGTGACTTTCTGCCCTTTCTTTGTCGCTTCTGTGGAAAGAAGTTTTGTATCTTGCCCTTGAAAAGATGTTGAAGTGTCAAACAACCCTTCTGTTTGAGGCTCTGGCTTTGTTGGACTTATGTTGCTTCAAAATTCGGCTGGTATATTTCCTCTAGAAGTTAGCATGTTCAATATGATCATTGGTTCAGATCCCCTCAAGAGAAGCATGTTCTTCTTTTTGTCTTTCACTTGAATCACATTCATTAACTTCATGTATTGCGTGGAATTTCAGGATGAACCTGGGCCCCAAGTTTGCGACGCACAAGTTAAAGGTGTACTTGTTCATCAGTTTTGTGCCCCAAGAACCTGACACAAAGCCGCAAGGTGACATAGAGACATAGTGCTTCGTGTGCTGAAACTTCCAGTGCATGACAGTTCTTACATACAAAATCACAGTGTTTGATTTTCAAATATTTGAGATGGAAAAGCCAATGGGGACTCGGGACATTAACCTTTCTGCAATTGTACATCTAATTTGTTTTTTTGCCATTCCATGTTGAACTCCAGCTACCTTCAGCAAGAAAGACCCTTTCAAGACCAATTGAAGGAACGAATCTAACCTTGAAATTGAAGTGTCCAAGCTCTTAATTCCCGTAGAGTACATCATAAACCCAGCCACAAATATACCAAGTGGAATTCTCTCATCCCATGGGGTATTCCATTTGGACCAGATATTGCTATATGGCCAACTCATCCCAGATCTCGAGGTCAAGATCATGCGGATGCCGCGAAGCATAGCTGTACAGCACAGGTGGAATCCAAAGGTCTGGGAGCACAGGGTGAGATGGCTTGGAGGTTGATGGTAACTTAATGGAGTGTTAAGTGCTGCATAGATATCAAGAGATGACACGTATTATGATGGTCGATTAATGAAAGATGCACAGGCTTTTTTCTGATATCTATGTCATGATCTTCAATACTTGCTTGATATCAGTTTAAAGATTGCTTGAATGTTGCGAATTTCTAGTATTGGTACCTCATGGATGTCTTACACGCCGTAGTAGATTAAGCTTCATCATCATAAGATAGACCATACCAAAGAGTGATCTTAGAACAAATGACATATGCGGCCATGCCACATGAGTACAATTTGAGGGTGAAATCTTGAGTTGACACGTTACCGCATATCTTGAAATTATCGTGTTGTTATCTCTCTTTGCTTCAGAAGCGTAATGCTCATTGTGTGTGGTGCAGACTTTTCTCGGGAGATGAACAGAAGACCCTTGCGATTCGAGGTGTTTTAGCATCAACTTGCAGTCGCTGTGGTGGCACTGTCAAGTGGCAGGACTTGAAGGGGGAAATTTCAGAGCCAGAAGAATAGCTTGCATGAACTGTTGATAGCGCCCATTGATAGCCCCTTTAGTACACTTATTACACAACATGAACTAGATGGCGCACTATAGCACACTGCACTTGCAAAAACAAGACTTTCCAGTCTGTATTTTTCAACCCACACTTATATAGATGCATTCAACTTGAACTCATGTACTGTACCTGTGTTTGATATACACGTGTGTTTAGTTTACTCGCCATTACCCACCTGGTCTTTGTGAATGACAAATGACAACCAAAAATCATCGAAAGGACGGACAAGGCTCTGAAGCAGAGGCCTTACAGAAACATGTGCCTTGGACCAATGGATGAAAGGATGTTGGTGGCTGATATTTTGGCAAAGCCTGAAGTTGGTTTTGTGTTGTTGTTATGTTTGTTCAAAATTGCAAGGACTTGTGTTTTTTGTATAAGTTCTTTCCTTGTGTAATATGTCTTTAAATTGTAGACTACCAATGGTGTATCCATATAAGATGTACGGATGTAGATGGCCTTTAGCCATCAATCAAGGGTACATCCTGACGTGACGTGTGGATGTTTTGGGGTTGGTTTCCAATGTTTGGATAGACCTGTTTGGCATTATTTACTTGAATGCCTAGCTCTAGGCTAGGAAGATATCTGAAGAATTGGGTGGATATTGAATTGCCAATTTTTTGAATTACAGCATGTGCATCAAGGAATTTCAGAAATCATGAGATGGATAGTCATCCACATATATACCCAAATTCTGCATAGCTGATGGATGTTGATGGTGGCAAATTCTCATCATACCAATCAGGGTAGGAGTCCTTTCACCAGCAGTCCCTCCCGGTGAAGTGTGAAGTTTTGCGATCTTTTGTTTTTTTCTTTGGCGAACCTAATGCATGCATATTTTGGAACCGCTACAGTCTCCTTCTGTTTGTATTGTTTGGTGCGGCTCTACGATTTGAAAGAGACAGCGACCATGTTCTTAGATAGTTTATTCTTCCAGTTGAAAGCTGATCTTCAAAGATTTCGACTGAACCCTGTCATATGCATATTTTAGTATGTGAAGAATCAATGCATCCCTGGTCTAGATGATATCATTCATATGATCTTTTCAGCCTATCCGTCACTTCAAGGTTTGCACGGCAAGCGCTAAGAAATCAGCAGAGTACCTCGACAAAGACATGATTGTCCTGCTGAATGCGACCAGGGTGAAATTTAGATGTAAAGATTGACGATCAGCAGATGTTTTTGTTTGGTGTGTTCTCATGTTTTCTTTGTTGAATCTTACCTTATGACAAGTATACACTTAAGTGTTGTGTGATAAATGTGATGTTGATTGTTTTTGATTGATGTACATTTGCAAATGATAGATATATTTCACTGTAGATATGAGAGTTGAGCAAAAGGTCCTTAACAGGGGCCTTCATTGCGAAGGTCCTGGGGTATGCAGTTATTAGTCTCGGCTAAAGTTTTTTTTTGAAATGGCGAAAGTAAATTATTTTTTGGCTAAAGATTTGGCGAAAGTTTATGTATATATGATTTGTATAGAGTCTCGACCACTGTCCAAAAGCATGTATACCAGGAAGGAAGGCAACCCCAAATACATGACTTTTGTATCTTGCGTTCTTCGCATGATATCCCGTCCCTGGGCATTTTGTGAATGTATCGGTGAATTTGAAAAACGTTCCAATCTATCATATAGGTTTATTTTTCGCGAAAGTTTGGCGAAAGTTTTGCTAAAGCCT
This sequence comes from Breviolum minutum Mf 1.05b.01, assembly GCA_000507305.1. Taxonomy (NCBI): domain Eukaryota; class Dinophyceae; order Suessiales; family Symbiodiniaceae; genus Breviolum; species Breviolum minutum. The sequence goes on along the minus strand of DF239215.1, from coordinate 375,659 downwards.
TGGCGAAAGACAGCCTTCATTTGAAGGCTAGGTGGCCTAATCTGTGGGCTTGCTAAGACTTCTGTGAGCGTGGAAGTGTCAGAACTGGCCGATGAAGGTGAGCAAGGACCAAAATACTATGCAAAAAGATCGAATCTGAATGTGCAGCCACCACAGAAAAATTACGGTGGCTCATTTGTCCGAGGTCCTGTTCGATACTCGCCTGATGTACCGCGAAAGATAAACATGAGGTTCGCTAAAGTTTGGCGAAAGTAAANNGCAAGGCCAAAATACTATGCAAAAAGATCGAATCTGAATGTGCAGCCACCACAGAAAAATTACGGTGGCTCATTTGTCCGAGGTCCTGTTCGATACTCGCCTGATGTACCGCGAAAGATAAACATGAGGTTCGCTAAAGTTTGGCGAAAGTAAATTTTTTTTTCAGCGAAGATGTCCTTTTCCGCGTGAAGGAATTTAGAACAACCCTCATGTATGTATGTATGTATGTATGTATGTATGTATGTATGTATGTATGTATGTATGTATGTGTGTACACCATCAGTAAGTTTGTGGAACAGTACATCATGTGGTAAGCTGCGCATGAGGTATAGGATTGCACATGTTGGTTTATCACAAACTTTGAGAGTATGCCTCACCTGTTGCCAGTGTACCCCAACGCAAGAACGCGACATGAAAATGATTAGGAAAGAACACGGTGACATAGACAACTTTAAAACATGGAACGCACCACGCACTTGTGACTTGCCGATTCATATTGTGAACTCAAGTGCTTCGGAAGTTGAGATCTTGCGTTGGATATGTACTGTAGTTACTTGGTACTAACACTTGCCACCACAGAACCACTATGAACCAAACAAGCAACATTTGTCCCAGGGAACCACTTGAAAAGGTGATGACACTCTGCTTTTCGCCGAGGAAAGGGAAATGTCCCAAGACAGAAGCCCGTCCAGGAAGAATCAGTGGTCCAGCCACTGAAGATTGTGCCATAAGGCGAGGTCAAAGATTCTTTTAGTCTTCTCTGTGTGGTTGGTGTTGATGTTGTTGATATCCATGTTCACAATGGATGCTGTGACATGGATGTGGAAAAGAGGCCAGGCTAAGAATAGTTGTAAAATGTGAAGGTTTCGTCATAGTTGTTCTCATGTCTGGATGTTTGTTGAAGCAAGTGAAATCATTATCATATTTAGGTTTAAGCACAAATCTCATGAAATGCATGTAATCTTTTTGTATACATTTATTTATGTATTCTGTATATGTATATGTATATGTATATATGCACATGATATGAGTAGTATGACTTCCCTCCCAGGTATAACAGTGACCACCACAAGGACTACTACTGAATAAGGAAAAACTAGCCGAGCCCTCACTTTCAGCATCCTGGGAACCAGGATCACCTCCAAAAAAGGAATTGAGGCAAATGTGCCAAATATGCCCCTCAACTTCGGTCGCAACCCTTCTCGACAGGCAGCAGCTAAAACTGGTGACCAAGAAGAATAGCCCCAGCGTCGCAGTGCTGAGTTTCTGAGATGAAATTGATGAAGATGGGATTTGATTGCGGTTGGAATCCGAATCACCCAGTGGTTGGAATCCCAATGACGTATTTGTATCCCGTGATTGAGCATACAAAAGGTATGCTAAAACATTCTAAAACATATTGTTTCATGTTTCCATATTAGTCAGCATATAATATAACACTTACACATATATACGTACATAGTGAACAAATACCCCTAGCCAAGCTTGGAAATGAGCAGGGTATACCTCTCAGAAGCTCATGCCCAAAGAACGCATAGCACCTGGAAAATGAAGCGGGTTGAAGTTGAAGACTAGTTTTTTGCTAGGTGTTGGGATAGGGGCTGGAAAGGTGTCAGGTTGGTTTTTTTTGGGAGGTGTACATTGGCATTCGGATAAGTTTGGAATCATGAATTTAGATAGTATGTGGACGTGTTAGATAGAAACGTGTATAAGACGAGTTGCCATGTTCATCGATTTTCCTGATTTGAAAGTGGCAAGTGGCAAGGAAACAGAATATTTACATAGATGATAGACTATGCCTTGAACATCTGCCAATCTTGGTAATATTGGATGCGCATTTTCTACACACTGAATCTGAAGGACATGTCTACAGATTCATGATGATCACTGGGTTTTTTCGACAGTGAGGGCTTCAATCCCCTGAGGCATTTGTCGCCGGGAGCCCGACGGGCATGAAGAAACCATTGGTCAGTGCATGATGAACGTGAAGAGTGAAGAACATCACGCCTCTTGGCCCAGCCTGCTTCATTGGCTTTCATCATTTATGATCATTTATGGCATCAAGGTACCACGAATGATGGGGAAACATTCTCATTGTCCAAATGATATACTGCAGGCCAGGTATGGCCAGGTACTGTACTTCTTCATCAACCAGGATGCTTTGGACATGATACAATTATACAATCTTCCAGCTTGGTCATGTCATGAAGCCAAGCCTGTGTTCCGAAAGTAACCTTCCACCAATATGCCTGCATTTCGTTTTCCCGAGCCCTCCATGAAGGGAGCTTTGACCCGTTGACAGGGATCAAGGCCTCCACCCCGTGTCCATGTTCCGTCACTGTAAAATTGCATCCACCTTCATGCATTCCAACTTTTGAACAAGATCCTGCAGGTTCAAGATCTCGTTGAAACATGGGGTGCTACTATAGACTCTAGACACTCCCAACAAACTTCTTTGTGGTGAATCCGGATGAACTATCTCAAATCTCAACTCACAATTTGGGATATCCAAAAAAAACACTAGATCTCAGCCACTGGGAGACTGGAGAGTTCCCTCGATCAACCGATGAAAAACGATACGACGAAGGATGTGCATTGGTTGAAGCTGCTGGATTCCGGAGGTGAGGGAAGGGATGGTGTAACCAGCGATATCCAGCGATGTCCAACTGACTAAAGACTTGCGTGGCTAATGTCTTTTAACTGCACCAGAAATCCAGAGAGATCTTTTGATGATAGCTATGAAATGATGCGAGATTGCAAAATTGCAGATCGTATCGCTTAATGTTGCAAATGATGTCGGTTTCAACCTATCAGGTCTTCAGACTGGTGCTCAAGTGCGATTGCGAGTGAAGCTCAAGGTGTCGACAGTGGGGGGGAAGGGTGGCCAAGACCGAAACGAAAGAACGTCTTGGGTCTTCGGAAAGAGACGGATGATAAGGAAACGTGGAAATGTTTGAGACTTTTGGAGAATTATGATATATATATATCTACATATTTTTATTTTATGTTATATTAATATATATATATATATATTTTTAAATATATTTGTATATATATTTGTGATTATGTATTTACTCGGAAGAATCATGTTTGACACTTCACCAAGGCCGTTTTCCGTATAGAATCACATTTTGCCAGCCGTAACTGATGAATGACAAGTGCCGATTCAGACATGTTCTCCAATCAGCCAAGCTTGGCAAATCCCCTAGGTGCAGAAGCCACATTTGAACAAAGCAACTAGCTTGACTCTTGTCAGCATTGGAGCGCCGAGGATGTAGTTTCGGGATCTTTTCGGTTACCTCGAGCAGATTGAGTTTTTTTTTAACCTTTTGCGGAGCAAAAAATCGCACATGAAATTGTAAAGTGCAAAGTTGTTGAAACTCAGGATTCATTTTCTGGTTACCCTCCCTGAAACTAACATAGCCATGGAAAATCTACCATTTTCATAGGGGATTTTCATGGGTTATGTTAGTTTACTGGAGGGAGACCCAGTCGAAGATTCTGCTGAGGTCAAGGATGGACTCCCAACAATCCTTGTCTCCTCGATCCCCACGCGCACCTGAGAAACCACAGGAGCTCAGGGGGCTGGGGGCCCCACGAAAAACCTTGAACATACTGTTGATGGTTCAGAAATCCGGAAAAACCACCTGGGATGTATCAAATCTTGTAAATAATGGAGAATGGGATGTTTACCATATCAACTGGTGCACGATTTTTTCCATCAACAGTAGTGGTTTAAATGTATGAATAAAACATGCAATGCACTATCGTGGCTAAAGAATTTTCCTGCTTGTCACTGCCCACCTTGCAGGGAGACCAAGTGCTGGTGGCCCTTAGACTTTAGACTTTATGAAGCGAATGACGTTTGAGACGTTTGATGTCAGTTCATTGCATAAAACCATATAAAACCTAGGTATCACTTGGATATGATTTGAACATCGGCGAAGAATCTGGGAAGGCATCTTTAATTGAGGAAAACAAAATCAGTTGCAATGCGGGTTGGCTTCCAGGACCCAGAAGAGACGCAGAGGAGGTTTGAGAAAATGTATCTTGCTACATCTTTGATCATATGTCCACCATGATGCACTTGCAAGGAGGGCCTTTTGGAAGTATCAAAAGGGCGTTTTGCAGTTGTTTTTGGAGGGCGATTACAATGATGCACAGGGCCGCATATTTCAAGCACATGGCAAAGCTGTGCTGTAGTTACTGAATTATTAGATACTCTTTTTCCAACAATCATGGAAGTGGAAAACGGCTTCCTTGGAGGCTAAACTCATCTTCCGGGGGGACCCAGTTTCCACTTCCATGATTATGGGAGGAAGAGTATGCGCTTGAAGTGCATGGCGCGTAACAACTACTTCAATACAGCAGCCGCATCGGTGCCGCATCGCTGGAAAATGAAATGTAGTTGTCCATCATTCAATGCAGCATGTCTCACCTTACTTAGTCAATGGCATCAGTGTGTTGGCTATGTGTTGCTTGTTTATTAGATAGAATATGTTTTTGTAAATTTCTAACATTTAAATGATATCTTGTACATGTCTATATGTAATACGCATCTACTCACTTCTATTCATATTGTTATATGGCTGGCGTTCAAAATTCCCGGTCTAAAGGTTCATATAAAGTGGGTCCAATTGGAATTGAAAAGTTGATTTTACATCTTCGCTATGAAGCGGGCCCCATAGGAAATCGCGCAGTTCCCAAGCTAGGCGCTAGCATAGCGCTAGCGTGGCGCTAGTAGAACTATGATATGGTGAACATTGCTGAGTCAATATGCAGAGATTAGTTCATTCATTGTGGTTGTGTTTTGCAGCCACTTGTGTCGACAAGACAAGGCATCCAGTGCTGCTCCTATGGAGCTAAAAAGGTGAAATGCAGTCGGAAATTTGCGCTAGCACCGCGCTAGCTTCGCGCTAGCAGAAATTGAATCCGGAGCCCTTGGAGAGCCACCTGCCCACACGGCCCACATGTAAAGATCAACGCGCAGCCTCCGAGCCCCAAGAAATCCGACAGAATCTGATAATCCTCTCGAACAAAAAGTCATACGTTATCAAAAGAGATTAGCAGACAGCCGGAAAAAAAGCAAAGACAACGAGATCACTTTCGGAAAAGATATGACCCAAATGAGGTTAACAGTAGTGAAAGCAGTGACACCAGTGACAGCAGTGAGAGCACCGAGGACTGAAAAAAGATGCCGCGCTACTGCGCTTCCCACACAAAAGTTAGTTGCTGATGGATTTTGATGAAATGAAGGTTTGGTGAGCCCACAAGATACTTATGAAGCGGGCCCCAATGGAAACGAGGTATTAAGACCCAATCCAGGAACCACCATTTTGACAACCAACCATATATTCACTCCGATTTTCCGCTGTTCTTTTCTGAATGTCGGTCTGTTTGCTCATAATATCTATTTCTAGTTTACATCAGTTTACTGTAGATCTTCGTTTTGAAAGCAGGTGCGATCTGCATCACGGCCACTTAAAAAAACGCATTCAGCAGAGGCACCAGCTGCATGCAGAGAAGCTGCAAAAAATGGAAGATAAGCGTCGTGCTTTTGAAGCCCAGTTTCTCGGAGAGCAATGTTTGACTTTTTTTTGGATTTAAAAAGATTTAAAAAGTGCATGACGGCCTCAAATCATGATGAACTGCCACATCCACCATTTTGTGAAACCAGAATTCGAATCGAGCGATTACGTCCAAGACATTACATCTTGTGTACAGTTGCCTTCACTGACTCGAAGAGAAGAACATGTTCTGTACTGGGTGATAATCTTAAAGCGCGATCAAACTGATGCAAAGATGTGAAGTAGATTTTGCTAGATTCACAGGGTGGAATTGAAACTTGCATCAAACGTCTACCTGATAAGGCTGATAATGGTTGAGAACGCTGAATAATCAAGAGCCTATTTTGGGGTCCAAAAATGTCAAATGACAGCACAAAACGATGTTGGGTTGTCCAATGGGCTTTCTGATTTGAGGGATATGCAAAAGCTACAAGAAGAAGCTCAGAAACTGAAGACTCTCAGCTTTCAAGAAAAGTGATGCTTTTGAAGGGACCTGGCTGCGCCAAAGTGTCCCCCACAGTCATAAGCTGAGCATGTGCTTAAGAGATACCACCATAGGAGATTGAAGTGTTCCAACTTCAAAAGATCTTAGTGACGTTGAAAAGGACATTGCATCCCGAAACACCCATCAAAGCCATGCATTGTTTGTGGATTTTTGGCGTCCAATATCGGTTGCCTATACTAAATCTTATTATAGTTAATCCTTTCGCAGGCAGTTGATAGCTATATGCACCCAGGTCTTTCAGATGTGTGACTCAAACACCACCAAACTAAAGGTTATTCAAGGAAGGGTTCCACTAGCAGCTAAGCACAAAACCACCCAAGAGCAGCTGGGTTTGGTCGAAAGGAGCAAACGCGTGAAAGCGGCGGATCTTTGCCCTCGAGCCGCTGCTGATCGTGGCTCAGTTGGATTGAACAATGGGAGAATTTGCCAGTTTCGGCATACGCTGCTTGAATCACCTGAACACCATGTGAAGGAAGGTGGTCTTCCAATCATCAATCTTATGTGGCAGTTGTTATTTTTGGAGAGTGGAGGTGATGGTTTAGAAGTAATCATCTATTTTTCCATATATTTTCATAGTTTATTTTGCAATTTCACCCCGGGTCCTTGGGGCCCGGTCATATTGAAATATTGAAACCTTTCACTTCTTAAAAGTTGAAACATGTTGAAGCCACCAACGGTTGAAAGTCGAGTGCTGGACCAAGGTCTGTACAGGGACAGCAAGGCTAGAGTCCCGGGAATGTTTGAGTGAACTGTGAAGAATTGCGATTCAATGCAACAACTGTTCTCAACTTTGGATATGCTTGGACCTTCAATACCGTTCAATACTTTACAACCGCCAAGTGTTTCTGGAAGTAGTACATAGAGCAAAGTAGCAGATCAAACTGAGTGCAAAGCGGAATGAAAAAAGCTAGTGCACAGCCAAAAGTATGGGCAATTTTGTTCAGATGTTTTGCTGCCAATCCGTAGGCAGCTTTTTGCAGGGTTTCCTGTGAGAAATGCCAGTGTTTCATGCACCCTGAAGGCACGAATGCGACGCAAGCGTGAACATCAATACAATCATTACCAGGAAGAAGAAGAGAACTTGCGGAAGCTGAAACAGGCGCCTTGCAACTCACAACATCTAGAAAGTAAGGCAGTCGGAACACCAGTAGCGTAAACACACTCTTGCAACTACAGCGAATATTTCTTATATAATACTTGTCTTGATTCTTAAAACACCAGATTTGGGTATTCACATGGAGTTCTACTGTCCCAAGGCATTCATTGCACCGTGCAGTTAGTCCTAGCACCTCATAGCAATCCTCATGCATCAATTGCGCTATATCCCATCGGTTGTGCCAGGAAAGTCGACAATTCTGGAGCAAGACCTTGTCCAATGCCACTTAGCCTAACACAATCAAGTCTGCTTGATCTTACGCTTTTTGATGGGTTTTTGACAAACATGTTTTTTTGATCTTGGGATGGTTGAACAATTGGTACGGTAAATCCATTAACGACATTATATAACAGATTAACCATCAGAGTTCTGTTTGCATATGCTTGCGTGAGGTTTGCCGTTTGTCCATGAATATGCAGGCACAGTTGGTGAACTCCGAGACTGCTGGAAACCGCTTACATGACAAGGCCATCAACAAGCAACAACTCATGCAGCAGTGACTTGGATTTGAATGGTGGAATTCTTGGGGTTGATTTTCCTTGAAGAAGTTGGATGTTGTATTGACAGGTTTCCAAAATTTGTGTTGTTTTTTTTGCATTTGCCAATTTTGAGTGGATTTGACGCCGTTGTTATAGCAGAAAGGTCATATGACACACTGAAAGATCATGAGTGGCGTGAGGGAGGGGCACTTCCTCCTTTTTTTAGGGGTCTAGTCATTGTCGTGTGAGTTGTGATTCAAAGATGGCCACCTGAAACACCTGAGGAAGATCCGAGAAAAGAGCGAGGTGGGATGGCCCAACATGATCCGATCATGTGTCTGACCATTTTTTCGAAATTCATGTGCAAAATCATTGACCCAAAATCCTGAAGGATTGGAAAATTCCACCCAAGTTGGACCCAAATCTGCGTGGTTTCCAACCTGACCATAGCCATGGTCCCAACATGGCCAAACTGGAAACTTTGGGCCCTTTGAGGCAGAAGTGAAGGAGGCCAACGAGAAAGCGGCCCGCACCGTGAAGCGTGCAAGCCCCTGGGTTAGTTAGGGTTTTCCAGCCTGGATGGTATGGATGGGGTCGGAATGAAGTCTTACAATTGGCATCTACCAGGTGATTCAAAGTGACCTTTTTATCCCCTAGTTTGAGGTCAAATAACCTTTGAAAATTTGAAACGGTCACTTACCCATCCCAAAAAGGTGACAAAGGATTGCCAGGTAGTGATTTATATTTGAGTGTATGGATGCCAGATGACATCCTCTTCTTTTTTAATTATGTTTCCTTTATGCTGAGATTTTAATAGAACCGGCAATGCTATTATGACCAGATACTTGATCATGTAACAGAGTGAGGGTGGTTGGGGCATGATTATTCCTGCGTTCTGCCCTTCAGGTAGCGTAGGGACCATCATGCCGGAGAGGTTGTACCAGGAGGCCAGATCGACATTTGTGGATTTTGGTGGTATGGACTTATACAACTTAAGTACGGATCACTTAGCCTCCCTGAAACAGTTCGCACCTGGAAATAGATGCTTGGAAGACTAGTTTCCTTTGGGATGGCCTTTTTCCAGAGGCTATCTTAGTTTCAGTGAGTGTAAATATATCATCAGTCAGGAAACGGCACCTCCATTTCAGGCGGCTTCTTGGAAGATTCACCAGTGATATTTTTGTACAAATTCCAACAGCCAGGCGCAACAGCATATGAAGATGAAGGCCGAGGAGCGACAGAAGATTGAAGCTGAAGAACTGAAGAAGTATCACGAAAAGGCGGGAAGTTGTCAGGTTGCCGCTTGCCGTGGAGTGGGCGGGAAGTTGTCAGGTTGTCATACCTTGCAGAATCATGTGTAACGTATAAATTGTAGCTAAGATTCATGAATGACCATGAATGATTTTAGTCAAGTCTTTCTGTTTCTGGGATCGCAGCTGATGGCATGAAAGCTGAATTATCTTATGTGAAGATATGCGGGTGGTATTATGTGGTATTGATTGGTTCACAACGTTTTGTCCGGTCGGCTGACCTTTTTACTTTTTAGGTGTACCAAATCCCAAGTTGTGAAAGTAACGGTGCCAAGAAAACTTGGCAACAACTTAAACATACTTAAACCAGAAAATAAAGTAGCACATCTAAAGACATGGAAAAAAGCCCTGCAGACACCGCCACCCCACTCAATCCGGCCAGTTGGTTGGTAGCGGACGTTCCTCGGCTATTCTGCATGCATGCACGACGGGCTCTCTCGCCGGGTGGTTGCGTTTTTGTGGGTGTTGTTTTAGCCATTGATCAACTTCTTTGGGACCAACATCATGCCAAAAACATACAAAAAATCACACCAAACCAATACCAAACCTTTTTTCTGAATGGTTGGGAGGCGTTGGTAGGGGAAAATTGCATCGCTTTGGACCCAAGGTAGCATTAATCCTCGACGGTTTGAAGAGCTACACCTGGAGCACCAGAACCGTCACTGGTTGTTCAGAAAACATGCAAAAACGACCTTTGGGGGAGTTTTTTTTCTGGAGAAAAAACATATGAAAACATTGTAAATATCACCGAATATCACTGGAGAATTTGGGACTTCGTTTTGTGAAACTCCAGCTAACTAGCCTTAGAGCCTTCGACTGTTATCAGTATGCAGGGAGAGGCTGGGCTGGATCATCCTTGTAAAGGCTTGTGAGAAAGGCTAGGTAATGACATCAGAGATACTAGGGACTCGCACCGGCATGTCTTCCTGTTGGTACATTCAAGTGAATGTTCTGTATCCCATGGTATTCACCTTCGCTTTATCCACTGTCACTAGCATTTGGAATGCATTTGGATATATTGTATCTAAACCATTCTAAACCTTAAAATTATCGGCATATGCTTTCTTTTTAGGGAGAAAAACGGGAAAACACCTGAACTGACCACGCTTTTTGGTAAAGTGCAAGCAGCAAACAGTCTGAGGGCATTGGTCATTGTGGGGCAGTGTTGTTCCGCCACCAAATTTTTCTGTGAGGTGAACAAAAACGGGCGTTGCTACGAGCAACTTGGACTTGCAAGTGCAACTAGTTTAATGTCACATACATATAGCAATTTTCAACAGGTGCGTGGAGTATGTATTTTGAATCTATATAATAATATATTAATATTACGACTATTCCGACGGTTCCGCAAATGATGGACTCAACCCCATGTCAAGTTTGAATCTTGTGAATCTCTAATCAACTCACGGCCACGTACCAGTTTTATCATGCATTTGAGCACTGCTGGCAATTCCCACAGCATCGCAAAGCATTTTCCCGAGGGTTTTAGGGCTTGACGCCGCTTTCCCAACAAAAGCAGAGGGTCAGCTTGCACTCGTCTAATGTACAATTTACGGGTGTTCAGTATTATGGATCGACATTATCGATTCTTGTAGCAGCATACACCACAAAAAGTGGAGGCCACATAGACAACAGGCTGCAGTAAAATCCTTCCAGTCTGTTGTGTGAACTCGACCTTACCGTATTCATTTGGTGGCCTGACCCAACCTCAGTAATTTATTCATTATCAACTGAGAATGGGGCCTGAAATTTTAGAGTCTGCCCAAGATGACCAATTCAGGATGATGGTGATCGGTGCGGGCAACGGTTTACCCCATGATTCGTAGGCTTTCATATGTCCCAGATGGTGCATGATTTCATTGATTAACAGTTGACCCAGAAGTAGCTTCAGAGCCTCTGAGGATGAAGCCAGGAAACGAGAAGATGATCCTGGGTTGCTATGGGTGTTGGAGGTTGTCGATGGTCGTCCCACTGTTGAAGATTCCTTTCAGTTCTCTCCACAATGATGCTTTACCCTGCCCCAGAAAAAGCAAGTTTTAGCACCTGCAGAATCTAGTATTATATATCCAGTGCAAGAGAAAAATCACGCAGAAACAGACTCTGTTTGAACAGTTGGCTTGAGTTGGAAACTTTTCATACGACGGCATTGATTCAGGATCGCATCACCAACGAGATCGAGCTCGGTCGCCAAAGAGCCAGGCTCAACAAGGACAGGTCAGACAACCTCCTTTTCGTGCTTTGGAATGGGTTGGGACATGGTCGGTTGGGGTCATTCCTATGATTCACAGCGGTTCATGAATGGAAAATATAGAATATATATGTTCAACCCCATGGTGGTTCGAAAAACATGTAGATGATTGGACAAAGAAAACTGACTCACCAAACCCGTCTGAAAGTGATATACTTTTTACAGAAAGACACGACTCGCATCGACTCGCCATGTGTTTTTTTTTGGGTTTCCAGGACAAGAACAACAAGCTGAGCCCGAAGTCGACAGTTCCATGGCACGAACGTCTTACACAACCCAAGGGTCCCAAGCCTGAAGATCCTACGGCCAAAGGGCCCACCGTATTGAACAAAGCTCAAGGATCCACAGCAGCAGATTTCATCGTGGCAGCTTGGAATGCATGGAGTTTGATGATTTCATTGGTGAAAGAAGGGGGCTATACCATCTATACCGAGCAGTTAGGTCTTGACCAGGTCAACCCCTTTAACCTGCAAGTTCGTATATATCATAGGGAGGATTACGATGATCGGTGTGCTGGTGGTATCAAAGTTGGCGCATGTTCATCAATATTCCAAGAAGCAATGCTGATTATTAGTGGTTGCCCTGAGGCTAGGGGCTTGCTGGTTGCAGTTTTAAAATGAAATGGTCGACCTTACATGGGGCAGACCTTCAAAACTCATCACCGGAAACCATCTGGCCTTACACAGATATTGGGAGGAAACTACTGATAGCAACATGATTACTGGAGACAATCTCCTTCAAATTGGGGGACTAAATGGGATTGGATAGTTTGTAGGCACATCATTTTCTCCAAAGATCCCACATCACTTGGACACCCAGGATTCCTTGTTGAGTGTTTTACGCCTCCGATCTTTCTCCTGCGCTCCGCCTGACCGAAAACTCTTGCTACTTGGTGGGTGAGGGATCAACAGATCTATCCACTAAGTTCAGGCTTCAGGTGCAGTGTATTTGCGGCTGTTGAAGTGTTTGATTTGAATGTCCGTTATGAATTAGGAGACTAATGGAGATGAGCTTGTCATGGTGATGTGCTTTACACTTAGTATGATCTCCAAAGTTGTAGAGGATCTCTTATTCACTGCATGCCTGGTGTGTCTCTTTTTGATGGCACATCCACTTGACAAGAAAAAACTGGATGATGAACACATTCCCAGCCAAGATTCAGATCCCCACAATCCAGATACACCCTTCATATATCCTGTATATATCCTGGATTTAATTAGGTATCTCGGTATAGCATGGTATAGTAACAGTAGATGTTATAGGTTGGCTGGTGTAGTATAGTAGATGTTGTAGGTTAGCTTAGCTTTATCACCTATCACTTCAGCACCTTCTTGACTCTCATTTCTGCAACTGCCATAGAGTGACCCTTGAGGTCCGGGCCTATAAGAGGCATCCTGGATACCTACAAGCAGGCCTTAGACATGGGTTGCTGTGGGCTGGCATGACATGCTTGATGAGAAAAAACTAAGATTGCATTGTCAGCCTTTCTTTGTCATAGCTTTTGTTTTGATTTACACTAAGTAATATTTGGCGAAATTTCACGATAGGTAATCCATGATAGTTCACACACTGTAGTTCATAATGTTGGCAATGATGAGTTTTGTGGCAGGCATGTTTTGAAGTTTTGTGTGCAGTGGTGTGTCGTGGAAGCTTAAGTGCTCTCTTGACTTCTTTTTGCGCCTGTTGATCGCGTATCAGAAATATCACGCAAGAATATGTGCCAACAAAAAAGATCCAGGATTGAGGTTTTTGTATGTTTACTGAGTTTTTTCTGGATTTCCCTGTTGGTCCACGCACTTGGTTGTGGGCCTATTTCCTTCCCATCCCTGTTGCAGGCATTGGCCCAATGCACTAAAGTTGAGGGCTTCAGCAGCCTTGCTGCTCGTTCCTCCCTGCGGCTGTACCCTGATGGCCTGGGGGTTGGGTGGAGTTGGACAGGGGAACATTGTGAATGACATGTGAGCATGTGCATGTTTAAGTCATATTAAGTCAAGTCGACCGGAGGCTGTAGATTTTAGATGGTGCTAATTCTACAAATGATAAGATGCAAACCCTGATGCAATCATCAGGCCAGCGTCCTTTGCCTTGGATAACCTTTCTCTTAGCTTCCAAATCTTGGCCGATGGATGCTTCTGCTGGCAACGGCAGGACATTTACTGGAAGATTCTGTGGGCTGGCAAACGGTTTCAGAACCAGGGCCCATTCGGCAAGTACAGGATGACTTGGAGCAGCTTTTGGTTACTTGACGAGTCAAAATGGCGAGGCAACCAACTCTTGTCAGCTTGTAGAAGTGGAGTCTAAGTGGAACTTGTGTTGGGTTTATTGAGTTGGGGTGTTGCTGGAATAATGTCAAAGGAGGATTAATAACCCCCCCGAATTAGAGCCCCATTTTGAAATTGGCCAGTCATGCTGACCCCCCGCAATTAATTCACCTCATCTGAAGCATTCAGGTGAGATACACCCATGTACTACTGTAAGGTCTCCATCTTACAGGTCCCCTTCAGGTTACTGTAATCTCACGGTACTGTGATGGAATTACGTAGCGAATGGGACTACTTCAGATCTATTAGGATATAGGGTGGTTTCATCTCACTTTGTTTCATATGAAGCATCCCCAGGTGCAACATGTTTGTCCAAATGGTGATGGAACCTAATATCTCGCTCCGATGGGTTTTCTGAGGCCACTGCGGAACGGGCGCAGGCTTGGCGCTGGGAAGATAAGGTATTGCTTGGACATGTTTCAGTGGCATTTGACCATTTTCAAAAATTGTCTATGTTGGAATTTGGAGTTTGGAGCATGAAAGTTCCGCCAGCTAGCTACTGCAAGTATCCGTGATTTCTCTCTAGTTCTGCAGTGACTGGAAGGCCATGCTGGAGAACTTGATCGCTCCAAAAGAGAAACCTTGGAGGTCTTTGAGCCAAGTCTAGAAGCAGCTCCCTTTCATCGTCGTTGGGTCTTTCTGTTTTGTGATGATAATCGCGGCTCTTTGGACTTTGATGTAGATCTGTGATGAAATTGTACAGTGACACGGTGAATTTGTGAATTTTTCTGGTGGCGGAGGCCGGGGGAGCAGCGACAGAAGCCCAGTGCTGTGCCCATGGCCAGTTTTGCATACAGCTACGGCGTGAAGAACATGGAGGCAGTGAAAAACAACTCTGTGGAGGTCAAAAATTAGAGCCTGTACCATTCATGTCTCACAAGACTTCCCATGGTACGCGAGAATAGTAAGGAAATGCAGATCCTGCTTTTTCTACACCCAACTAACTGTAACTCCCATTTGCCCCCAACAAAGCTACCGCCGCCATCCAGTAACCACCGGCTTGGGAATGGCTCAACCTGACTCTATGCTAGGCAGCTGATTCTCCACCATCTAGGAACAGTGATCACCAGGTTCTTTTGCTACAGTTTTTGTAGAAGACATGTGTGCACATTCACTCTTGACTGGTTTCAGGTGGGGAAACGCTTGAAGGTAGCTCTGAATGGCTGAAACTTTGGACTTTCCATAACTTTTCCCTTTGGGATGAGGCCCCCGTACCAGTACCAGAAACATAAACATGTATCATATGTTTTCTTTTTTGAATGGTATAATATTCATATATATATAGATAATATGTACATATATATATATATTATATATATATACCCTCCAGTTTATCTAGGCACCAAACCAGCATTACATACTGATTGTTTTCTAGGCTGAACTCAGCAGGTAAGTTCACCTCAGATTCCCGACACTGAAAATTCAGGCTGCACGAACGAACCTTGGTAGTGATTGCCCGCGTGGTGGAAGTCGGTGGTCGTCGTGGTCATCGCTAAGTCATTTCCATGTTGGCTTCGGATCTTCTGGGAATGTCATATTGTCATATTGTCATACCTCTCCAACTAAAGAAACTAGAGTAACACACAGCAACCAAGCAAAAAGCAAGTATGTTCAAAATGAATCCTGCAGCTGTTAATTCTATACAATCTACAGTTTTTTTAAACTCAGACTGGAAAGTAGCCGAACAGAATTTTCCTTCATGGGTCAGAATGAGCCAAGAATCTACCCACCACCTTGAGGCTTCCCGCCTTGGGTTTGTTTTATCATTCACAATGTGTATGTGTGCATGCCACAAGTTCGTCAGACACTATGCAGTGGTATGCAGTGGCCATATCATTTGCTCCCTTATCACCTATCACGGTCATCATCTATTTTAGATTATGCAGCTATGCATCAGTGTCATCGTCCTCCAAAGGCCTTTGCATGCTTTTCAGTCTTAGGAAAGCAGTAGTGCAATATGGTCCAGCAGAGGGTGAGAAGAGGCGGGCAGGGCCGCACAGTCGCAGCGGAGGTTCTGGCAGATCCACATCAATTGCCATGTAATCAGCATCATTGATATATATATATATATTTACAGTTACATACAGATTGATTTCCCGCGCCCATGTGAATTTGTTGTTAGTGTATGGGCTTTCGCATGCATGTGCATAATGCAGGCGCTGCAAGTTCATGTTGATGTTGGTTTCTGAGAAATTAAGCAGTGGGTGCTGGGTGCTCGATCAGCCACAGGTCTCCACCAACATAATTGATCACCAAAGGGAGGCCTCATCGTAGCATTGTTGAATATGCAACTACTTTGAAGTGTTGTATTGTGGCATGGCAATGCTAAGACCTGCGATTTATCTTGTAAGTTTATCAACACTGAATTTGTAGCGATGCATTCCATATAGGCTTCACCCAACTCGTACAAATCAAGCCAAACACATTCCATACAGAACCAACAGAAAGCCTCTATGTCTCTCAAACTTGATTTCTTATATATTTCAAATTCTTATTTCTTCAACTATATGTCCTCCTTTACTTCCAGGCTCACGCCCCCAATAGAGAAATCTGTCCGACGAAATCTCCTGCGACAGGTTTCGGCACCTACTGGATTTAGCGCGGATCTCCTTGGTATTTCGCAATTGTGCCGAGTCACGATGGTTCCAAGCTGTAGATTGTGATTAGATCATATTGGACCATTATATATATATATATATATGATGATGTTTCTACAGGATGTTATTCATGGATATTTATGAGATGTTTAGGTGAATGCAATCAGCGTGGTCACCACCAGTGTTAGGGCCATGATGTAAGTTTGAAATCTTGGAGCTGCCATATATGTTTTGATACTTTGTACCTGAGTCAGCGCACTCCGACATTGAGATGACATACCTGCATGCGCCCGCCATACACCCCTGAAGATTAACATGGAACATAATCATGGAGGTTTGGAAGATCATTTTCCTTTCTAAATGGGTGATTTGTAGGTTCCATGTTTAATCTTCCAGGGTGTAATCGCACTTGAAGTGTCGTGGATTGATGAGACAAAATGCGGTATTTGCAGTCATATAAAATCACCAGGTACGCACCATGTACCAATAACAGCAATCATTTTTGATGGTTGCCGTAAGCCCACGGCATACATGTTTGATAATTAGGAATCTTTTCCATCCTGAACGATTCTGCGGCCTCGTCAAGGTGACTTTCTTCAACATGGCCTTGATTTGATCCTCACTCAATTTGAGGTGCCGACTTGACTTCTTGTAGTCCAAGAAACTTTGCAAGGACTCATGAAAGTGCTTAGGACATTGTAACTTCCATAGTTGGTTGCTATAGTCACATATGATCTAGTTCACACAATATTGATCAATTCAATTTTTCTATGTCTTTGAGATACTTTTGTAGGGATGGATAGAGGCAGTGGAGTGACCAGGTGGGAAGGAAAGCAACGTTACTTGAAGATTGACGCCAGGTCGTCGATGTGCGGAATGGTTTCAGGACAAAGCGCAGGGGAAAGGTTGCTGCAGGGTAGAGGGAAGACGTTGCGAATAAGCCATGATTGGAATGAAGGGAGTAGCTAAATTCACATAGCTTCAGAACGACACACTATGAAATGCTCAGTACACATTTTTCATACATTTCATTTTTGTGCTTGTGTGTGCCACGAAGTCGAAGATAGTGGCCTTGCTGTAGACATTTACTTACTGCCTACATGACCACTCATAGCAAGGTCATACAACATGCACAAGGTGATCAAGTCATGTAGCTGCAGCAGGTCATGTGATGAGCGATACCTGGTGTTTAGCTCCAAAAAGTTGAGAAACCTGAAGATATTGACATCTTTTGTCAGGAACCCACCTCGCTCCGGAGAGCGCTTTGTTGAGATCCTGGTGATTCTCGAGGCGGAATTTCACTATGATAAAGTGAGCTTCCTCCCCGAAGTAATGCACAATACAGGGGATAGTTAAATAAAGTGGTCCAACTTTTCAGGACATTGTTTTGTGCAATGATGTGTATTGCCGATTGTTTTCATGGCCTTTTGTTTCTGTTCCTTTCATGTTCATCACTTTTATTCCTTTCCCTTCCTGTATTCCACAAGTTCAAAAATGATGAGACGTTCTTCTTATGAAGCGTGTCATTGAAAACACATTCAAATGAAGCCTCATCAATTGGGAAAGCAGATATGCCATACATAGCAGCACAAAAAAGTGATCAATAAAGAGTTTCTGTTAGAGAATAAAGTTTTGATTTAGAATTTTCGAAACTGAATGAAATTGAAATGAAATGTCAATACTAAAAAGTTCATCCATTATGGCATGGACACGTGAAATCAACTTGACAATGAGTGAATGTGTTAAGAGCAATCAGGAGTGAGCACCAGAGCCACCACAGGAAAATCAAAAGGACATGAAAAAACAATTTATATTCAATACATCAGCAATTATTACATAATCATCCCCTTACATAACGATTGAGAGAAGACAAAACTCTATTTAACCCCGTAATTGTTGAGGGTGGAGGTTCATGAATCACTACCCCTTAGATGAACATGCGAATGTGTAGGAGCAAATTGTGTTCCATTGAAACGTCACCCAGCAACTGGTGCAGGTGGAGCAAGAAGACGCAGGCGAGCCAATCCCTCACGTTTGTGAGATCCGCCTGGAGGAGATCAACTTCTACAATGCTCGTCCCTTTCTGGCAGCGACCATTGACTATTCGGAGAGAGCTTGCAATCCTTAGATTCATGCTGAGATGTCAAACATGTTTTTGGATGGATCTCTTAATTTTGCATATGTAACGTGTATAAACACAATCGATTAATCGAAAAAAAAAAACATATTTGTAGACAGTATGTCACATTATGTCTAGCAATTCAACTTTGTTCAGAGATTTTTCGGTGGCACTGCTGGAGATGAGAACCCAGGTGTTCGGGCAGAGCCATTGGTGCAAGATCTTGTCGGACAGAGACTCGGACCGATCTTGGGTGTTGCGCCATAGTGATCGCCAGCGATCGCTAGTGGCCATGATAAAACCCATGCATGGGAAGCGCGATCTACTGTTCAGTTGGTATGCAAGATTTTCTTCTGCAACTTGTGAAGAACTAAACTTTTGAGTTCATGCTGAAAACTATTCACGTGCTGGGTTGAGCAGAGGGAGTACAGCCCAAGAGGTTCAGGCTTCATGGCAGGATGGCAGAGATCGTACAAACACTGACTGCAGTTGAAAGAAGCACACAATTTTTCACCCAAATTACATGTTGCTTCTCTCTTTCCCTTGGTTTTTGCCCTCGCAAATTGCACATGATTCGAGGCTCACTCAGCATTACAAGCAGAATCCCAGCAGCATGGCCTATCTCGGGCGCTGGATCTTGAACTCTCAAACCCAGAGTCATGGCCTTCGTGTGGCTTGGATGCAGCTCCATGGATTGATTTGCAGGTTGACAACTCAGCTTCTCAAGGAGATATAACTCCAACAGGTGAGTTGGTTTGGAGAAAGGACATGTTCCACTTTCAGGGTTCGCTTCTCCCTTGAAGTATCCAGTGAAATGGCCAAAGTATACCAAGGGGTGATGCTTTGGAAGGCACCAAAAACATAAAAACCATGGATTTAGTACTCAAAAGATTGCATTAGGGTCTCACAAAAAGCCTGGGTGATCAAATTACCCATTTTGCAAGCATCAAACATCATCAAACCATGCAACCAAATTTGCAAAGTTTGAGTGGCCCTTGGTAGTGCATTCATTGCTTGGAGCACCATGAAGCACCCAGCAGCTAAATGAAATTGCCAAGGTCATCGAAATTGTCAACTAATCGGGGTTTTCTATCAGGGTTGTCATCACATCAACAACCCCAACTTCGTATCGAGAGTCTAGGGTAGCTTTTTGACTCTTACACTCTAGGTGAAAGACAGGTCCAAGTGGGGAAACTGGGATGTAAAAGTTACTATAAGAATTTTCATCATGATTTATATCAAAGTTTTATTCTGCTTCATTCATTTGCCATTCTAGCGGCATTGCCTTCACATACAAAGCAACATGCAAACATATTTCTAAAGCAAAATAACAAACATCATAATACACAACAACACAAACCACGACACCAAACCATACAACTCAAGCAGCATACACCCCCGAAAAATAACATGTCCCCGAAAAAAGGAGCCATTTCAATAGCAATTGCCAATCACAATTCGGGGGAGTAAAGGTTTTTATTGCGACCCAATCTAATATGTTACTTCATGTACAAGTTGTATATCACTTTGGGTGTAGAAACCAGGCATCGTCATGCCAATTGTGTCGGACCCTCCGATGTGACTTTTCTGCACAATATTAACAGATCTTTGAATACATATATACATTTTATCAAAACCAACTAAAACTACCAAGCAGATCTTCACCAACCCCACCCTTCTTTTCGAAACATGGGCGTTTTCCTCTGCGTTTCACTGCCAGGTTTGGCACAAGCATTTGGCGAAACGTTTCGGCTCTGCGGTCAGTGCCTGGAGGCAAAAGTTCGGCCTCACTAGGTTAGTGACCTTCGCCAAATTCCGGGATGTGTGTTGTCACCTGGCTGAAAGGGTGGGAATCCCGCGTGCAAAACACATCCTGACTGTAGAATTTCAAGCGATAGTTAGTCATTTAGATTCATTTAGTATTTAGATAATTTTAGATATAAGATGATATGAATATTTACCATATCAAGTGTGTGGAGGATTTGGTCCATCAACACTAGCACAGTTATAGATAGTTGTTTTGAGTTGGATTGGAAAAGGCAACTTGCCAACTCTCTGAAGAAATGCCCAGTCATTGGTTCCTGCTACAAGTCCTTTTCACCAACATCCCAATGGTATCCCTCCTTTGAAAACAGGGTAAGGGCATTTGCACGTTCTTGCTGCGAAAACTTAAATTTCTTCTGAAACCAGAACCTTCCGTTGTAGTGATTGTTTCTGGTGGCAGAGACAAATGAATCATTTACACTTTTGTCCATCATGTCCCTTAGATAGCAATTGGGGTTATGCTGGGTGCCGAACAAACGCAGGAAGCATGGGCAAAACTTAGCAGTTGCATATGGCCGAGAATCGCTTCTGAAATTGGCTGAGGTAAAGAGACAAAGTCGGGTCCACATGCCACAGAATATTGGCAGGTCTGGGAAGTGTGGGTGAGCTGCCGTCAGTTTTTTTTCATGTCGACTATGCATGATCAGACCTCATAATAGGCTACAACGAGTGATTAAACGAAACCTACAGGGTGGCATTCTCAGCACGAGAGTCATGACTCCTAGTTCTTTACGATTGTTTTCGCAACAACCGGCGTTACAGGGGAACACTGAACTGTTTACAAAAGGTTGCTTGATCATTGCTTCTCATCTTCACTCTTTGCGGAAGGCGATAAGTTCCAAAGTAGAATGGAAAGATGTCTACTTTGCTGCTACAGCAGCGTGGTTATAGATATTTATTGTTTGCTTGCATTTTCATTCAGCGATACAATTTTTTAGGTTCAATATCCAGACAGCCACAGGAGTTGGATATTGGACGAGGTGGATCCATTTCCTTGTTCGAATTGGACCCACAATTGGTTTGCACCTAGGCACATTGCGAGAAACAATGAGTTGAGGGCCTCACAAATAATAGGAAAACATGTTCTGGAAGCCTCTGAAAAAAGTGTACAGAAATCATGTCCTGGTATAGAATATATGAACATAATACTGTAATTATACTGTATATATCCGTGTATGTATGTATACATATATATATATATATTCATACCGTTTTTTTTGTGTAATTAACATCGCGACATATGCATGTATCGGTGACCAACTCGTGTTTTGGCGAAGTTCCCAAGGTATGTTGGCCATGTTCAGAGCAAGGTCGCGTGGTGGTAAGGATGGAATACGGTCACTTAGGGGCATGGGAATGATGGTAAAGGCATTTGGAAATTGAGACATGGAACATCTATACTTACATGTATGTTATATTCAAAGAGAAATGCTCATGCATTTTTTAGATGCACTATGCAATTCATAGGTGTATTTGATTAATTTTTACATAATTTTTACAGACTATACGCCTGTCATTTTGAGGCTGCTTGCTGCAAACGCCTGAGAAAACTTGTCTTGGTATATACATCGCAATCCGCGAGCTAATCTTAAATGGCAGTGCGCTGCCGTTCCGGATTTCTCTTGGGGCTGACCACTCCTAAATTGAAAGTGTGCAAACCACATTTCCAACAACAACAGCAACAACGACAACCGACCCAACTGCCGCATCTCCAATTATACTTTGAGGGAACTGATCAAATGGATGTATATCTATGTTGTCATTATGTGACACATATTTTGATATCATTTGTATAGAATACTTTTATATTGAAATCATTGTGGAATTTTATGGAACACACATGTTTGAACTTGATTTCGTGACTTGCCCACTGCATCATACATTCTTTGATACAGCTATGGCCTGCTATTACCACCTCCATGACCAACTCGTTTGGTAGGCTTTTAAAGCTGGCTGGAACCAACGAGCCATCGCCAGAGGATGCCCTTGCTGATGAACACCTCCCTTTGATGCGTGCATGTGCGTTTGTAGTTTCCCATAGTGAGGAATGATCAAAGAGAATGATTCCTGGAATACTACATGGATTTGATCGGTATAATAAAAGGCACATATTTACATGTATATATATTATATATATATGATATATTAAGAACACTACACGTACTACATTTAGACATTGAGTTTGTACCTTGAAATTCACCTCCACTTACCCAGAGAGAATCCCAACCAAACACCTCAAGCTCTTTTCAGCAGCAGTCAAAGCCCAGGAGCTTTGGCACCGCCTTAGCCTTTGTGTTAATGGACAGCTTCAACGACCTGATCGCATGATTATCAGCGCAGCATGCCTTACGTTTATGGGGAAAATGGAGGTACTGTAAAGTTGAAACCATCAATTTGATGGATTGCTGGTTGCTCAAGGGATGGGCAAGGATGAGGTTTGCACTTAGAACATTTTGAGGTTGGATCCACATTTTCTATTAAAGGCATGCATAGTGTGGCAGTTGACCGCCCCACTTCTAATTGCGTGGAATCAACTCATGTATTTTAGCAACCAACATCATCAAGACAAGAAAGATCAAGAAAGGGATATGGTACATTTGAATATGAATTAGTTATGTATATAAATATATCTATGTATAAAGGTGAGTGTCTTGTACGTTTGGGAATAGCAATGCATGATAAATGCTCTAGGACCTATGATTTGTTGATCCTGCATCCTTTCAGGGTTCATGTTGTTGTGAGCTGAAGAGGTGGCGGTTGTTGAATATATATGTAGATAATTCTTGCCTGCCTTCTGGATGTAATTGCAAGTGACATGGAGTAGAATGGCAGGCCACGGGCACATATATAAACACCGAATCTACGCAGTATTATATGTGTGTATGATGTCTTGTTTTGACAATCATGATTCATCCTTATAACCATGAGAAAATGATTCAATCTTCCACCCAGCAGTTGGCTCCGGGAATCATAACCGTTCACCTCGCACTGGCAAACAACAACCACAGACAACCACAGTCAAAACCACAAGCAAAAAGCTTGCCATGACCGGTGGTGGCTCAGGAATTTAGCATGGCCCTGACAAGGGCGTTGGGTTTCAGCTCAACAGACGCCAGGCTGATTTTTGATGCCTTAGACTCTGAAGGACACCGGGATCACGTTGGAGGTGAAGCATGGTTCCAAACAGAAAGGATAGATGAAAGGCGACAAGAACATACTGTATGTGGATGCTGCTTTTAGGTTTTTAGAAAATGATCAAAGAGGAATAGTTAATATTTGATATGTTGAATGTTGCATGGAGTATTTTACTTTGCTTGCAGGGAGGCTGGGATGGAAAGTCATGCAGTGACTATAGTGACTATAGTAATAGTGTCCAAAGGTTACGGTAGGAGAGAAAGTTCGCTCTTCTGCAGAGATTTGGCAGGTAAGACTGGCTCAACGTTCATGGACGCATGTTGCTTTGATATGAACTCATTGATCTCATTTTATGTTTGTTTTAGGAATAATCTAAAACGTAATATACAGTAGTTCATCTACAATTAGTACAGTAGATGTGAAGATGTTGATATCCTTTGTGTCAGTTGATGTGCTCCAATTAAGTTCTTTTTGGGCCTTCAAGGGGGGGAGGTTGGCCTGAATTTTTCCTCTTCGTTTTTCCTCATCCACCAGGAGGTCAAACTTGCAATCCACCTGGACACGTTCGATCATTGGATATCACTTGGCTTAATAAGCTACCTATCCTGGTGGATTTGGATGCTGTTGCCTTACGCCCAAATGGTTTCCATGATGCTCCTCGGTGAGGAACAATGCTGTGGCTGTTTTTTTTTGTGGGTTTGAAGGAAAGCCAACAAAAAGATCAGTGGATCCAAAGCATGGTTCAACATGATTTCAGAGCAAGGTCTGATCAGGTGTCTTGGGCGGCTGTTCTGAGATCTTCTGTAAAGGTGTAAGAACACAAGACAAGGTGCTGATATCGCTTAGGAAGGGATGAAGCAAGAGGTGATATCATGGGGTATTCGTTGCTACTGTAGATGTTGAATAGGCCCTTTCTTGACCCCTGACCTTGTTTTCTTGATCCTGTCCTTTGTTCATCTCATTATCAAAGATTCACTTGAAGATCAAACTTTAGAAGGGTGCACTTTTAAGCGGTGCGTCAAGTGTCTGGCCGTTGCTTGTATATAAATTTTGTAAAGCATCCATTGGATCACCTTTTATGGCTTGAACTTCCCCGAAAAGGTAGAGGTGGGATCTGTCCCATTTGATGTTTTTTTTGAACTCTGGTGCAACACGCTTTATTAATGGGGGAGGTTCCAAATTCAACATCCGAGACAGAGGCTTATGAATCTGAATCGGGGATTTCACGTCGCCAAACATCCGGATATTGTTTTTTAGCAAGGGTCTTGCTATGCAGTTGAAGGTTTGCATATCATTGAATATCAGCCATTTGGATTTGGTTCACATTTGCACCCAAAGCAAACATCCTTTTTGCCGCTGCCAGGCATTTCAAAAAAGAAACAAATTACTAATTAATAAGTATCACCATACAATACCATGTAATACCATGGTGGTCCAAACTTTTTGTGTTTACCCCCCCTACTTTGGATCATCAATCATGTTCAGCCTTGGGTGGGTGAATCTCTGGAGTAAGGACACTCCTCTCGTCGGCTCCAAGTCCTTGGGTTCCCACAGTGGTGCATTGAGAGCATCACCAGGATCTCCAACCTCGCCGGTGTCGGACAGTGATAGCACCTGGGACCTGAAGGTAATGTCATGACATGTGCAAACATTTGGAGCTCATGTTGTTCAAACTCGAAATCTTCACACTTGAGAAATGTGCTTTTTTAAAGATAGGATCACATAATGATTTTGTCATAACATTGGCAATTATCGAAATGACTTTTCTAAAGAAATTTTCATTCGCCTTGCAATAAAACCCGTTTTATCTGTGGTTATGGCTATTTGGGGCCATTATATGCTTGCCTAATGTATAATAGTGATTCGGTTGTTCATTCTTTGCTCCCAGGTCAAGGTAGCTTCCATGAAGAGGCGACCTTAGGCACTCCCGTCACACCCTTGACGCCGGCCACACCAGCAACACCAGATCCACCTCCAGCCCCAGTGGCACGAGAGAAGTCCAATTCGTCGGACGTTGTGCAGCTTGGCGTTTTTAAATTGTAGCTGTGCAAAGTTGAGTCGGATTGTAGTGATGTGAGGTGATGTCTTAGTTGTTTCATTCAATTCAAGAAACATGACATGCAAGTTTTG
Source organism: Breviolum minutum Mf 1.05b.01 (assembly GCA_000507305.1). Taxonomy (NCBI): domain Eukaryota; class Dinophyceae; order Suessiales; family Symbiodiniaceae; genus Breviolum; species Breviolum minutum. The sequence goes on along the minus strand of DF239215.1, from coordinate 350,010 downwards.
GAGTTTCCCCCCAGTGGGTGAGATTTTCTAGCTTGCCTGGATGAATGATCATGGATTTCTGGATGTAATTTCACCCTGCATTGAGCAGATGGAACTACATTGCACAAGGAGAGCGCACGAAACTTCGGAAGCGAAACTTCTGTTCCTCACATGAGCAATGTGGTGTTCAAGGGATCCTTTCTTGACATACCAACAACTGCCAATGCTTAATGATGTTGAAAAGATCCACCCTAGTTGTGCCTGACGCACGCCTGTGCAGAAATTCACCTGCTAAAGTTGCCAGAGCCAAGGCAAACGAAAAAGAAACTTTCTGCTGAAGTTATTCCAGAGTCTCCAGAGGCTGTCTCGCAAAGCCTGACGTTAAACTATACTCTGGGGGGTATCCTTTAATTCCTCCACAAAAATAGGAAATACACTACACCAATTTGAATTTAATGCTGGCACTGGAGGAAGGGAGGGAGAAAGTTCCATGTACAGACTCCAATAATTATTTGGAAAAGCTGAATCTCGATCCATTTTTCTATGAAACGCAGGCACTTGAAGATTCGGTGGAGTAAAATCAGCATGTGGTGTGCATGGGTCCATTGCTCAGCCTGGATAGGCCAAGGAATCCAAGGAGCTGCCTTCCACGTCAAAGGAGCTTCCCTTGGCATCGTTGGGGTGTTTCACATGAATGTCACTACCGGGAGAACAACAAATCACTGTAAAAAGCGAAGCTGAGAGATGATTTTCAATGTTTGGCTGATTGGCTTTCGGTTAACCTGTTTGGTTTCCTCGTCAGATTTTCCTCCGAAGTTGTGAGATGATCAATTTGAAGGAGACACACATACATGTCACCCCAACAGTGTACCTTAAGCCTGATATTTAACTATTTACTTTCTTTATGAACTGACATAGGCCATCCGGCACCACTCTTGATGATATATGGACGAACGACCAATTTCTAACGGCGAGGCAGATGAAATACCAGTGATACAGCAAACAAGCCAGCATATCCTTTACGAAGTGGGATAGTTGAATCACTGGCTGCAATTTGCTTGGGGATACAGTATTTACCATGGTTGAAACACCGGTCATTTCATCCACTAGGCGACCCCCGCACCGCAAACGCCATCACCAACGCCTTCACCAACGCCTGCGAAACAGCCAGAGGTGGGACAGGGCCAAGGGAGAGTTGTTACACCTTGGGAGTATGGTGAAGTTTCAGAGTGATGTAACAGTGATGTATACAAGTGTATCTACAGTATATAACACATGTTATATTTACCCAAAAATATGCGCGTATTTATTATATATTTTGCACATAACAATTTATATAATTGACTTTTTTCAAGTAGGATGTAATGTTTATTTTCTGTGACATTAAGTTTTGACGTCGTGACTCAGATCTCCTTTACCCGTGATTCTTCCAAAGCTGGGGTCCTGTTCTCCTAGGAGCCTGAAGAAGTCAGCGTGTCGGCACAGAAATCTGTGACACTGGCAGCTGAGCCTGAAGTGCAGGACGTTCGTTGGGCATGGTTGGATGTTAGATGATCCTGGGGCAGGAAAATAACATATAAAAACATACTGAGCATACTGTTACTGTTAGTTGAGAATGCCCTCAACAGTTTAATCTTGCAGAAAAGGATCAAAAATTCAACTGACTTGCTAATTTTTCTGACGGGAGGTCTGCAATAAAAGGTGGCAGGACATCACTGATATCATCCGAGTTGTGTTCCCACAGGTTGGGATGTGCGGGGATGGCACAGCCCCTGTAGATCCGAATCATGGGGGGGGGAAAAGTGATTGGGGATGTTCATTTTCACCTTTCGTGTTGTAATTTTTAGTTCACCTGGCAATTGTAGAGTTGGCGCAGGAAATGGAGATTGACGATCTATCAGACCTTGGTGAAGAGGGAGAAGAGGAAGATGAAGAGCCTTGGCATTCAGGTATGACCCTGAAGCACAAGGCTTTAATTCTTTCGAACCAACTTGGAAATAGACCGCACACAAATTGACGAATTCATGATTTTTGTAGGCAATGTAACTGCCACACCACCTACATATACCTACATGTTTATGTTCAGAAGTAGTCATATAAAGCTTTGCATTTATTGCTGCAGTTGTGAGTTTCGCGCCCAGGAAATTAAAAGCTGACTGGATATGTTTCATCATCTTCAACTCTTCGGGCAATATGTTCACTGATTTTGACCCATATGCATACGACACTGGGGTTTGTCATAAGCTTCAGGGTTATACCATAAAGTGTGGTTCAGGTTTGTACTAGCAATGAATGGCATTGCGGCCTGAGAAGGGGTCACCCTAACTCGAACAAGCCTCTAAAAGCGCCTAAACCTCTAAAAGCGCCTAAGCCTCTAAAAGCGCCTAAGCGCCTAAAAGCGC
>DF239215.1:142628-346577 GCA_000507305.1 Breviolum minutum Mf 1.05b.01 | reverse complement strand
AAGCCTCTAAAAGCGCCTAAAAGCGTCTAAGCGCCTAAAGCGTCTGAGCCTCTCTAAAAGGCCTAAGCGCCTAAAAGCTCCTAAAAGCGCCTAAGCTTAAACGACCTAAGCCCCTTAAAGTGCCTAAGCCCCTAAAAGCGCCTAAGCGCCTAAAAGCGTCTAAGCCCCTAAAAGCGCCTAAGCCTCTAAACGCGTCTAAAAGTTTTTAGAAGCTTTTAGAAGCTTTTAGAGGCTTTTAGAGGCTTAGAGGCTTTTAGAGGCTTAGAAGCTTATAGAGGCTTGCAAAGAGTTTAATATTTTAGAAGCTTTTAGAGGCTTTTAGAGGCTTTTAGAAACTTTTAGAGGCTTTTAGAGGCTTAGAGGCTTTTAGAGGCTTAAAAGCTTTTAGAGGCTTAGAGGCTTAGAGGCTTTTAGAGGCTGCAGAGAGTTAGCGACCCCTCTTCAGGACACTATGATGAATGGGACTGTATGCATGTATGAATTATATTTACACGGAAAATCACCTAAGGACAATTCTGGTTGTTGAATTCTTAAGTTCACCAAGGTTCATATATCATGATTTTTGATTTTATGTCTATGTGAATGTGGACTTTATTATGTTTTTATTTGCTGATTCATATATACGCGCAGCGAAATGCAAAATGACCCTGGTCTACTTCATGATGTATATGATTCTGATATATTTGTAGCCAAGCTCTCAGGTATACCATGTATCTCAATGATCTAGAAAAGCTGTGAGAGGATAAGGCTTCGAAAGATATCATGAAGGCCGCGAAAAGAAATCCCAAGAACTCAGGAGTTTGATGTCGACCTTAGCCTTGAGCTCAGAGATAGAGTGGTTGGAAGGGAGTTGGAGGGATAAAGACTGGTTGATGGACAGAATTAAACAAGTTCAGATACTTCATCGTATGGGGGTTTCCTAAAATGGTGGTACCCAACAAGCACGGGTTTTCTTGTGTCGATTCCATCAGAAGCGGGAAAACTCCCAACGGGAACTGCTATGGAACTCATATATGGTATAGCAGTAGATAATAGTAGATATATGATTCTGGGTGCATAGGCAGGTATCAAAAAGTCAGAGCATGCCAGGCATCCATGATTTGTTGGTACTTACTTTCTAGACATTTGGAAATTGGAGCTGAATCTTCTTGACAGCAATGCCAAGCAGTTTGCCACCAGGGGGCAGTTCATGGTAGGTCGCATGCCAAGCGGCCCGTTTGAAGTATAAAAAATCACGACTCATGTTCCCAGCCAAAGTACTGACTCTGCAAAGTAGTATGATCTTTGAAGGAACGTTTGTAGGATATGATTCTGGGTACTTCCACTGTGCTTCCCAAAGATCACTTCATGCGATAGCTTGACTATTGATTTTGCAAGTATTTAAGGTCCCGCGATTCCATGGATGTGCAAGACATGTGTACGTCCCCATAGCAGCGGAAAGTGAAGGTGTATAGATCCTGTATACTCACAATATCACTGGTACTGGGAGGGGGTTACATCCTTATCAGATGGTGCAAAGTTTAAAGGGTTCCCTTCAGCCACTGCCAGCCATGAGATGCAAGGTGCAGTCTCTGATGGACATCTCCCTCAAGCAATCGAGGATGAAACTTTCTGAGGGCGTGAAAGGCGACTTGATCATGGCTTGTTTGGGAGAGATTGCTTTGATAATGCTTTGATTTCGTTAAGATAAAGCTTTGTGAAACAGATTTGTGAATACATTGTCAGATGGTAATGCTAGCATTGGTTTGGTGAAGGAATCGAAGATCAATAAACTTGATTAAACTTGGAAGAGTACACAATTAAGTAGTGTGATGCGTCATGGTGCCTTAGACTGTACATATGTATAGTTGCTTTCAGTACTTTATTCAAATTCAACTCTCAAAAGTTGTGGATGGTTGTAGTTCAACATTGAAAAATTGCCACTACGGGACTTTTGAAACTTATGCTGGGAAACTGCCCATGGGCTTTCTGTGATGAAAAGCAGACTTTGCCCAGTGGTTGAATAATGCAACAACTCCTGCTCTTGGGTTCCCCGTCAACCAATTTTTTTGTAGCTAGTGACATCTATATAGTGCATTGAAACAGTTCCACAGGACCACATGATCTCAGTCCAATGAATATGGATAAGTTTAACATTGACGCAAGAATGGAAGCAGCAGACATTATGCCCCGAGAGGTGTCAAACGAGAAATGTTGACTTTTGAATTGCCATGTGGAGCTTCTTCGTGCACACGCGCACGCACATGTAAACATACAGTATTTACCGCAATAGATTCGTATATGTACTCAGCGTTCGTTTATAAAATCTTTTTTTTTGCGGTAGCTACATATACGTCCTTCGCCCTTCTTTGGGTTTATAAGGGTGAATCTCACTTTAGGTCACCTCAATGGACAGTGGAGGCATTGGTATAGCACAGCTTGGTCTAATTCACCGAGCTGTGGTAATTTTGAAGTTTCATGGCATTTTTCTCGGATGTTTTCCGCCCAAGCCATGGACATGCCTGGTCCGTCCTCGGCGGGATTCGCCTAAAGTGTATGATTTGCTCAGATCCACCCGGCCTGTGCGACATGAATGATGGCTACATTGGCTACATGCCACATCATTGTTTCAAAGACTTGGTATTAATAAACATAGAATTCCAAATGACGGCATAGCAACTTTGAAGGCCTTGGAGCATCGCAGCATTGCTGCAGAATTTCTCAGGAGATTGCTGTTTTTTCTGGTCAAAGCCATTCACAAATCTGGAACCTGCACAGCCGGGTTCAGTGATAGTGGATGACAATGTTGACCCATCAGCACATGGATTTGTTTTTTGCCCCCAACAAATGCATAAGACATACAAGACCTAGTGCCAAAGCGCTGCAGGCCCTCTAAAATTCCTTATAACACCCCCAAAAAGCTGTTTGTTTCAGGTGCCCAAGTTCGTTCCAGTAAATCAAACCATGTAAGACTTGCAGAATGCCAGTCAACAAAACGGCTAGTGTATGTCACTGTACCAAAAGCCATCTTGAATTTGCGTCGCGACAGCTCACTATCACATTCAGCGGTCGTTTGGCGATTGTGAGGATGAACTTGGAACTTGAAGTTTCCTCTTTTCCTCGTCATCCGACTGCTGGCGGTGATGACAGCTAACGTTATCACTGTGACCTCCAAGGGGTCTCGCCCATGTGCTCAGTGCCAGCTCTGGTCCTGCAGCCCCAAATCAAACAGCTAGTAGCTGGTATTAGGGGAAGGTTGTAAGCTGTATACTGTATACTGATACACGCTGATGTAACAGCACCACAGGGTCAAGTGAAAATGAGGGAGGAGTGAGCATTGCTTGCTATTTTTGTTGGATTTTTTGACTGCAAGATGGCGAGATCCTGGAGTTGTCGCAGCGTCTAATGCACCCAGCAGGTCTGAGGAGTTCCCCTCGTTTGCTCAAAGACAAGACGTTGAAGCGCTTGAAGTAGGCATATATATAATGTTATACAATGATAATTTTCAAAATCATACTTGCATATGGCGTTTGTATATTTTTTGCGATGTGTTTCCCACATCTTGCTTATTTGGGCCACAATAGTGCTGGTACAGAAGTTGTTGGAATCCATAGAAACCTGTATGTTCAATATATGTCAGCCCTCATTATGTTCTTCTCGTTGGATGTTTGATCTACATGAAGGGGTCATTTGTCAGTCACTGTGTCACCAATGCTTCCCAGGTGGGCGGCTGAAGAAATTGCACCCCACCAAAGTGAGACATTTCTCTGAAAATGTGGGTTGGATGATTAGCTCCTGATGGCTTCTTTTCAGGGACCTATCTTCAATATGAGGTGTGTACTAATTGCTGTGTCCCATGTACATTTTTTCATGGTTCTATAAATACATAGATCTCAGAGCCTTTGTCGATCTGGCAGGTCACACTGGATTTCAAGAAGGGGCATGGCCAAAATCATCAAACTTATATACATTGAAGACATCCACAAGGTCAGAAGGCATTGTTTTTTGCCACAGTGCATTTCACTATTTTGAGCAAATCAGCATCGAAATTGACGAGAGACCGAGACCCAGGAAATCGCTGGCAATTCATGTTGCCAGAGCTAACCCATGCTAGCAAGCAGCGCGCGGATGCTGCGCTTGAACAGTCGTGGCTTAGGCTATTTCTACCGTCTTTGTTACTTTCCATCTGGAGCGTCGTCCACGCTTGTTTTCATGCGTTGTTTGTTTTTCCTCACAATCATGTGATCCATTTTCCTCCTCTAAACGCACACGGCATACGTGGTGCTGATCAGCATTCAAACAGTTTCCAACAACGACATGCTGACAACTCAGGATCACACGCCAACAGAATGAAAGGCATATGAAGGATTGTTAAGGCATTTTACGCTTCATGTACTTGCTAACTACAACTACCATGACCCAGAGATTTCTTAAGTGGTAACTGTGATGTGTTTGGTCATGTTTGGTCCCTTTGCCCATGACCTTCGTTCAAGCGCAGTGTTTGACTGATTTTCACCGCGCTTAGCTGAAGTCCTCCGCACAACAGTGGAGTGTGCTGCAGCAGCTAGAGGTTTCACTGGCAGGTCACCGTTCAAAGCTGATGGCCTTCATTATAGTTTCATTATAGTTTCAGTATGTCGAGCTTGAAAGTGGAGGCTGAAGATAGCAGGAATATCTAGGAATATGAAATTGCATGAAGCTGTAATATATGTATTGGTATATATGTATATATATATTATTATTGTTTTGTACACAGAGAAGTCTGGACATATTAAAGTAAGTTCTGATTCCATTGGCTCTAGCCGCGGAAGGTGTTGCAGGTGACCTTCAGCCTCAAAGGATGTGTTGTGTCGCCTGTCAGGAGTGTTTATCTATGCATGTCCTAAAGGTTACCATCATAGTGTTGCTTTCGGAAAGCGGATAAATTTTTGCACCCTGAAGGAACTCACAGGCACGCTCCAAATTTAGGACTAGACATGACTAGACTTTCTTTGGATGGTTTGCCGACATGTTCTATTTTGTGTTTGCTGGGTCAGTATTATCAGTCAGTCCAGTACTTCATCTAATTGCAGTCAAAGTAATGACATTCTTTCACTTTATATTATATGCCTATGTTTTTTCTGGTGTTTTCGAGATTTCGGTGGCAATAGCCAGTTCTTTCATCATCGAGTCTGGACCCCCGTTCATTCCACGGAAAAAAGCTGCTGCTGGACTCAGATCTGCAGTCGTTGGAGAATCGTTGGAACTCTGGCAGCAAATTTCTTTGACATGGATTTGATTGACAAAAACGATGATGGTTAGACATCCCGCAACATCCAGACTTCGTCTTTCGCTCAAACATTTTATATTTCCTCTGGCTCACCAGGAGGTCCTAATTTTATTAAGCGCAGTTTTCAACAAGGGTGAGGCGTTTTCACCATGTTTTACCTTCAATGACCATTTCGGTGGGTGCTTTAGACGCTACAGCTGAACAGATGTCACATGCAGAAATCCTGACCTACCGTCAACATGGCCTGATGCACATGAGTTTTTGTCAGATGCTTTATGAAAAGCCAGGAATAAGGATATTTGTGGACACAAAGTGTTGTCATGGAAGCTTCTGCCGTTGTAGGCAAATAAACTGTCCTCACTGCACCATGCAGAGTCAATTGATTCTCGTTTGACAGCACGAATTTATATTCTATGCCGCTCAACGAGCACATGTTGCTTCACGTTTTCTTGTAAGATTTATGGCTTTCATGCCAGATGTGGTGGCTTTTCTTGAACCTCTTCGTTTTGTCACTTTACCTGACCTAGCCGGGCGTGGCGTCAAGTGCAGTCCCCATGGAAGCACTGGGGGCTGCAGCCGACTGGTTTGATGATGCTTGGCCTACATACCTCAGATTGGATCACATTACTGAAGATACTACGGAGTATGTTGCCAGTACCTACAATAATATCTATATGATCAATATATGGAGCTATATATTGTATTAGAATTGAATATAATTTTTGGTTTTCCATACTTCTATACTTGCATTATATTCATGTGCGTAGATACATGTATCACATATCCAAATCAAATTGGAATGCAGCCAGGCAAGTTGTGTTTTGTGCATCTAGACATATTTTATAATTATGTTTTTAAGATATTGTAGGGTTTTGTTACGCACTTGCAAGAGGCCATTGTGTATACAGTACAGGCAAGAATATATGAAAACGTATATTTCAATGACATACGCATGTACATTTGGTACCATACATACTTGTGTCACAAGGCGGCACCAGGGTCGACCTTGGAGCTGTACAACCAAATATCATTTGCATATCATTTGCTTCAAATTGTAGAGGTCGAACAAGAAAGGATGACTGAAATCTGGGATACTTTGGTCTACAGGTGTTCACACTGTTCTTGTTGAAATCTCATTTTCTCAGTCAATTCCTGTTGAAACAGCCCTTCTCTTCAGAGATGCTGCTAGCACCAAGGATGAAGTGCCTCAGCTTGTGGTATGGCATCGGGGAACACCTCGTCACTTCAAAAGAGCCCCTCTGCAGCGAAACAACTGGTGGATGATAGCGGCATATCGTTGGACCAAAAGTGTTTGCCGAAAAAATGAGATGAAAAAAGATTCATACAATGAAAACGTATTACATATTTGTTTATTTTGAACGAACCCTGTTCTGGTGTCTGTTTTTTTTCTCACTGGTTTCTGCAATAGTCCAGGATTTGATAGCAAAAAACAGTGGCCAATGTAACCGAACCAACTGTCTTCAGAAAAGAAAATCAGTCAACTCAAGGCCCAAAAGTTTTTTTGAGTTTTTTTTTGGCGGATTTCCATGGATTTCCTACACTCTCATCATGGTGTCTTGCGAATCGGATCTTAAGGTACAGCACAGATCCGAGACTGGGCTCGTCAGTCCAAGTGGCAGCTCGGACTTTGGAAGCTTCGAGAGCCACGCGACCGCAGCGATGTATCCTCCCGAAAAAAAAAACAAAGCACCTAAGAAGTGGTACTTGGAATGTGAATTATGTTCGTTTCAAAGGGTGCAACATGAATGTGGAAGGAAAAGAAGCCTGTAAATTATTATGTTGTTCATTGCTGTTCTCAGTTGGGTGAGTTTCTTTCTTGATTTCGCACAGATGGAAGGCATTTTACAAGCTTGAAGGGCCCAAATCTCCCATTTTCATGGTGCGATGATCCCCCACAAAAAACGGCACAAGTTTGTATGACGGAATGGACCCACGTTGGGGTAGTTCATGCTATTCCGGCTATCCTGAGTGCAGAGAGGGCTGCAAATTCCACTTTGGTCAGCATGTACTTGCAAATTTGTAGTGCGTTTCTCGAGATGCTGAATTTAAGCCGGCTGGCACTTGCCAACCCAAGGATGACACATGACAACATGTGCAGTTGTTGACGTTTTTTTTATGTTGAAATCCAGAGGTTGTCTTCCAGCTCAGTGCGTGGTGACACCTTTTTGTACAATGCGGGAATTTCCTTGGTGGACTCTCGGCTGAAATATAGAGATGTTGTAGAGGCAGTACAAATGTTTGATATGGCAACCTCTCGAACCATGCAGGAGAAGGCAAGACGCTGGAGAGATGCCATCCATTTGGTTCAAGAGATGATTGGCCGTGGCGCTCGGGCAGATATTGCATCTTATGGAACTGCCCTAAGTGCTATGAGCGGCTTGGTGGCGGGGAGTAAGGTAATGGAAAAGGTCTGGAAAATTCTCTCTTGGGAATGCTGTCCGATTCAGTTTGTTGAAGCGTGTGATTTGTGCCACAATCTGTTTCCAACATCCATAGCCCGCAGGCTACCCTAAGAAGCATGTTCTTCCATTTCTTAGAGAACAACAATATCTAACACTGTACCATACTGTACTGAACGAAGGGGGCCATACCGGTCCCTTGCTTACTCTGTAAGTTTTGGAGAACACTTTTTCCCGTTAGAAAATATTGAGATTGTACATCCCATCAAAGTGTATCAACAAGATCCGTCTTTCAGTAGCTACTGGTAGAACATACTAGAACTATATATCTAGAATCTAGAACTTACATATTTGATCATATTTGACTGTCTAACTTGTTATTTGTACACAGAGAGGTTCGTCCAGAATTCCAAGTTGTTTGCAGAACCTCGGCCACCCGTTTGGGATTTAAATTCGGCCTTATGCCATTTTATGCCGAGGTAAAAGACATCGTTGGAGAAGTGCCTTGCGTCTCTTGCAGGTTGCTAAAGGTCAGTATCTTGACCACGAGATAATGTTTGAGGTCCTAAGTCAACAAATAAACGGGGCTGAAGTGATTTATTGATACTGCCACTAGTGCTAGGCCAATTATTTTCAACAGAGTTCCTTATACGAGTTGTTTGCAACCAGGAATTTTTGAGTATAGTTTTTGCATCGTTTCGCAGAAGGTACAGTATATATATAATTATATATAATTATTATTTGTGATTATTTGCCACTCAGTCCCTCCTTACCCAACACCGTTTTTGAATATTTGTATGTGTGTGTGTGTGGCGGGCTTCTGTAGAATCGTCGGTTTTAACCGCACAAAACTTTTGCGTTCGATTCGACTGGGCACTCTTTCTATTCTGTTTCATTGGGGTGAATTTTGGAAATGTTCCTTTGGCTGCTTCGGGGTCCAACTTTGCTCTTGTGCATGGCTGGAAAGGCAATTGCAGCCAAACATCATTTCCTACAACACTGCCATGAACGCGGCTTTTGCGATGCAAGCATGGGTCAAGGGCATCCTTGGACGCATATTTTTTGAACAGGAAAAAACAGCCACTTGCATTGGGATCATTTGGTTGTGGAAAACGCCAGCCCAAGCATGCTTGATAGGAGGTGTAGATGTGTAGATGTCAGTTCATCAGCACATCCCCCGCAGTATCCTGCCATGCCCCGAGGCACTAAGATCTTGGAATCTGCACTGCTGATGGATCTGAAGCCGAGCACTATTTCCTGTAATAGCAGGATGCTATCCGAAGCTCGAAGATTTCAAAAATTGCCAGGTTTTTCATGGGATAAATGGGCAGTTGGAAGGATCTATCGGCATTGCTGTTGACGAGCTATGCCTATCCTGGTAACGAGCATGTACAAACTTTAGTGATCTTCATCTCATTTATCTCATTTTACTTTTTAACATGGCGTGGCCGGAGATGTTAGGAAATGGCTGCGGGCAGATGGCTGCAGGCATTGGAGGCCTGTAAATCTATTTGCGGACAGCGTCTCTCTATTTGCTTCAGCATCTTTTGATACAATGTGTCATGTGTCCGTCCATTTCATTTGTCAGCACCTAGACTTGTATGATCCTTACAATTAGATGAAGCCGATGAACCCATCCCTTTTTTCAGCTGGGGCAAACGGTATATTAGCATCATTCCTCAACGTTTATGCTGCTTGGAGCCTGCAGACCCATGAACAGTGGGTACTTGCAGACTATTAGTGGGTTGGTGCACATGTTTGTTCATGTCATTTGATGTCGACCATCTCATGTGCAGTAGCAACATCATGCATGCTGTCCTTCGCGCGGAAGGTATTCCTTGCAAATGGATGAGACATCTCTGGGGTCAATTACCAGTGCCTTTGCCTTTGGGAATCAATGGCAAGGTTCTTTGCGAGCGCTGCACAACAGCATGTCTCAAAATGCAGGCGATTTGATCAACAGAATCAGCATCAACACTGCCATCGGCGTCTCATCTTCAAAACGTCCAACGTTTTTGCATTCATTTTGTCAGTTTGCGGCTTCGGAAACTTGGAACGTAGAAGTAATGATCGCATTCTGAGGCGCTGTTGAATGCAAATATGGCAGCCCCCTTAACTTTTATGTAGTGAGATTTACTTGGAATTTCTGCACCTCTTGGGATTTACTTAGGCGCTTGTATCGGAGATGGCCTGCAACAGTGGATGATGGCCTGCAACTTGTTGAGCTTTCTGACCAAGATTGGCCTGAAACCAGACTTGGTCAGCTTCTCTTCAGTGGCCAATGCTTGTTGCCAGACAGATCATTTTTCGTGTCAACGAGTTGATGACTGTTTGATGATATTAAGGGCTTCGATTTTAGTAACTGGCATCACTTTTGGGTGGTCCCCAATAAACAGCCATGAGATTCAGCAGATAGTGATAAACCACTATGGATATTTTTGAAACATCCGGACAAATGCGTAATTGTTATTACAGCACTGAATTGAAAGGGCATTTGTGGGTGTGTTCCCACTATATGGAATCTAGAAATCATGACATGTCACCACTGGTGCCTAAATGTTGAATCAAAGTGTATGTTTTTTCTGTGTTTCGTGTTACTGTTTGGAGCCTGTGATGTTTGACTTTGGCATCTCTCTGCAGATATCATAGGTCTTGGCAGCATAAGGCAAAGCCGACTGGCATACATCTATCTAGTGCACATGATTGTAGTTAGTAGTTGTTCCTTGCGTTTGAAGATATGCTTCAAATCTGCAGCATTGCTAAATGCTTTGATGATTGAAGATAGTCAAATTTAAGAATTTGATTCACTGCAAAAGACCATTTTAGAACACCAAACCAAAATGAGCATTTCATATTGTCATATTGGATCCCAAATTGCTGCAGGTTCTTCGATGGCACTGTGGTCCACCTCCTTAGCAATCTTTCGCAGCCCTCAGCATGAAAGGGATAGCCATTTGCAATGGTTTCCGGCAATCCGAGATGCTGCGAGAGGAGCTTATTGGGAAGAAGTCTGGAAGTTGTTGGATGCACTTTGGTGGCAAAGCTGGCAATTAACATGAGATCAGCAATTAACATGACATCAGTTTCCCCCAGATGTTCAACGGCTGGAGTCCCTGATGTTCAAGATTGGAATCGCCCCTTCCCTTAGGCATTTTCAGGTTCCATGTTCAATTTCGGTTGATGCCATGGTTCCCATCACTGAGCGCTTCACCCGAGGACATGGGGAGAAAGAGCTTGCAATGGGAAGCAAATGGCATCTCGGACAAGTGTTTCAGTGGAAAAACAGTCGGAATTGTTGGGGAAGCAGTATGGATGTTTGAGGATTGCGGAACTGAGCATGGTACTTCATGAAACACCCCTAAACTACCAATCAATACAGGCCATGGCATGTATCGCCTGAGCAACCGTTATTTTTTGCATGATATTGCATGCAAAACTTCAATTGCAAGTCTTTGTGGTACATTTTCTGTAGACTATTGCATTTTGGCTTGGTCAAAGGCAACTTTCGCACCCAAATCACTGTATCACGGTTCCATTTGCAGTAATGCTACCGCGTTTTCTGCAAATCTGCTTGGTGAAAGCTGAGGATTCAGTCCCATTCTCAGCAGCGCGTTGAGTGGAGCTGAACCTGTTTGCGCATAATGGGATGGGTGACTGAAAGATCACACTCTTTGCGCATGTATGATTTACATGTTTATTGTATGTGATTGTTTAATGTTTATGTATATATATATATAGACGATATAGATATGTGTGTGTGTGTGCGTGTCTTTGAATTGATGTGGAATGATTCATGAGGATGGCTGCCATGTTCGTACCAGTAAGTCTTTTCCATACTATTCCATGAGCAGACTAGCATCCTAGTTTTCTAAAGACATTCAGCATGCATCACAGTTGTACATGCTTGAACGGTGCCTGTTGTTGAAAGAAAATTGCAACTGATCATCCAAAAAATGGAGCAGGCTTTGCTTCATTCAATGCCCGTCGGTTGTCCTTTCAAAACACATTTGCAACTGAAGAATACCAAGCTGGGAATTGCCAGGATATTGTGGTCTTTGGCAAAGAAGCTGCAACTGGACTGCACGAAGACTCGGAGGATTCAGACTGTTGATGGACTGACAGCATGGCATGACGATTACATTTTAGAGGCACAGCAGCAGATGTAATGCTTTTTACGACCTTTTGTTTCACACCCATTGATAATTGTTTGGCCCTTTATCAAAACTTGCATCCAGGTCGGGTGGTTTTTTGTTTTAGATTTTGCCCTCAAGGAGTATTTGGCTGTACATTGATTCCGTCCACGGTTATTTGGTTGTTAAGCTTGGTGGTTCGCTATCCCATGGAAACCTCTTCCGAGCAAGTAAGCAACAATGAATGTACTGCTTCCTACAATCAACCAACAGTTTACCATCAAGTATGGAACAAATTGGTAGAAATTGTATGAAATTGTCGTTTATGGTGACAATGAAGCAACCCAATGGGAAATGCCAAGATGCCAAGTTCCAAGGTACTCCCGAATACCGTCGACTTATCCAACTCAGGTCACTGGTTGGGTTTCTTGCGCCTCGGTGATGGTGTGGATGATGCAGCCTTTAATGGAAGCTTCGCAGCCAGTATTGGTAGCAACAGCTGGAGGCGTGGATGGTCAAACACCCCGGTGGTTTGACAGGTTTGCACCATGATTTTTTTCAGCAGAGGATTTTTTTGAAAAGATATTCCAGGATATTCACTTTGTTTTTGGACTTTTTTTGGTGGGGCATGATGACAATGAATGCCAATGAAGTGGCCTTTCAAAAAGGCAGCCAAATACGTTGCAATTTGGCAGGTTACTTTTGTCCTCTCTCCGTGGTGCTTCCGCATCCTCCGTGCGCAATGCCTTGTTGGCTACCATTGCGGAGATGCATGCCTGGCGGCGATGCTTAGGAATGTGACTTGAATCACTGACAGTGGTGACATGAGAGGTTGGAACCAAAAAACAGCAAAATCCAGTTTTGCATAGGTTTCATGGATTTTCATCGAGGGTCAGCATTTCGGCGGGACTTGGAATGCTTTCATAACATGTATATACATGTATGTATATATATATATATAAAATTATTAATTACTATTTTTTTGTATTATTATGATTATTATTATGATGATTTTTATGAGTAGATATATATTATTATGATTATATTTTTCGTATTTTTATCATATATTCCTTATTGTTTGTTCAAATGAAATGCCCTTTTCAAAACGCAGGATGAAAAAGGGCTGTTGATTTGTTTGTGGTCAGACCAAGCAAATTCTTAGCAGATTGTCAGCGAGAATGTTTTACGTTTGTTTGGTGAATGTGGAGTGCAACAGCGCAATCATGTCCTTGCCTCCTGTCTATGTTTGGAAGCTGGTGTAGTGCCAAGCTCATTCATTGTTCGATATAGCGTTCACAGATGAAGTTGCTTTTCCATAGGCCGTGTGACGTGTTTGAACAAAAACAATTGATTGGAATCTGACAGAACGAAATGATTGAATGAGTTGGGTATGGTTGAGTGTCCACACAATCTCCGTCAATTTTTATGGTTTGGGCGTGTTTGGGCCATGGCTTCATGGTAGCTAGGTTCTGGGATACACTTGCCAATGGTGAAGCATGGGACTTGGTGGGGTGCTTCGGACAAATGGCATCTTTCCAACATCCGAACACCTGGGAGTTGTGCATCGCTTACCTTCAGCTGATGCTTCTGGGCGTTTGGGGGTTGGAGAGTAGGTGGCTTAATGGTGGGTTAAGTTTTGTATACTTTTGTCATGTTTTGTCAAATTTTGTCTAAGAATTTGAAACTACAATATTTCCAGAGCCAATTGGAACGCAACTGGAAAAGTGAGTCGGCAGACATGACGTTTTTTCGTTGTGACCTCTGCTGAAACCACGGTGTCCACCATTGTCTAAGCCTAGCAGAACTGAGGCCATCCATGAGAGTGACGCCTCATGAGCCCGCCTATCGATGTGCTGTTTTTTGGCTTCAAATGAAGGATTGTAAGATATGATGTGTGTAGGTACATATTATGTAATATGCAGTAATGTTGTTGTTTCTGATTTGAGAGGCTTACTTCACACCGTTGAAAGAGACCCTGGAAGTGGAAAGGGTGTTGTGTATTAGTCAGACCGCCGAAAACCTAGAACAAGTGCATGTTTTTAATGAAGAAATCATACACAACCAACGGACTTACTGAATGATTATACCAATGGCGTTCCTCATGGAGCTGAACTGAAGATGTTTCTTCAGTGTTTCTTCAACCCTGCAATGCTTGGTACAGTTTACCCTTCAACACCAGAACCAGGTGCGAGCATGTGGCTTGGCCCCGCCTCCAGCGCAAGTGTTGGAACTGTCGTTGAGCTGCCTGAAGGACGGGAATGACCTGATTCCAGCTGACTTGTGAATTAGAGAACGGCCGAGTTGAGATAAGAATCCATACATTCCCTACATGTCATTCCTTGGTGCACCTGACAGTAGACCACAAACCTTCAAACCAAAACTTCTTGCACATGTTCCACTCGACCACTAAACACATCCTGAACCGCAAAGGCCGTTGCTCCCAGCGTGGCGTCCCGCAGTTCAGCGGTGGGAGTAGATGGCACCGTGACCTATGCGACAGTGGGGGCTTTTGAGAGCCATCAAGTGCTTCAGCTTCAGTAAGTGTTCAGTGATGCCTGGCCAGGATTGCGCAAGGACAAGTATTTAAAGAATGTCTTGGCGAGCATTAGTATACAGTATACAGTACATAAAGGATTAAAAGGACCTAAAGCATTGCTGCACAAACTTATAAAGAAAACTCAAGTTGTTTGATGCTGGGCTATTCCTGTTGATGGTCTTAGTGAATGTTGGTGTTTGGTTTTGTTATAGTAAATTTTGATTTTTACCCATTGCCGCTGTCATTCAGTGTTGTTTTGGCTCCCACTTGTGTTTGTCAACAAAAACGGATGATGTCTTGGGAATCATCTAGGATGCTGTAGCATTCCTTCATCTTCAAAATTTCAAAAGAGCCATCCTAGCACCATGCCTTGAGAGGGCTTCCCCCGAGCCGTGACATTTTAGAAACCACATTTTGTGGTTGGAGTATCCTTGGAAATATCAATTCATGTCAATTTCCTTACGAAACACGGAGTTTCCCTTGTGTTTCCCGCTCATCCACCCAGGTGCCTTGGGATCCGAAGATTTGGCCTGGAATGCAAGTCGCCACGCTAAAGTCAAAAGAGGGCGCCTCGTTGTTGGACCATGGTCGGACGTCGATTGTGAAGTGATATTTACAATTTATAACATATAACATATATAATATATATATATATTTGCATCTCGCCCGCTGGCGCATCTTAGATCATATTATTGTGACAATAAGCCTGAATTCAAACCAGAAATGATGAGCTTTTCATCAATCACCCACTTACAGTGAATATGTTTTTTCTTCAATCTCAATTGCCCAAGGATGACTTCCTTGAAATAATAAGGAAACTTGATGAAGCTTGTCATTTTTTGTCATGGCATGGTCAATTCATTGCCAAGTTCTATTTACAGTTGTAGATGCTTTGATTCGGGAATGCCACCACAACCAGACAATTATGTACGGACCCTCGTTCAGCTTCACTGCTGGTTTGTCATAAGAATGATACTCGTAGCTATTTTATGGCTCCCAGAATCTGACATGACAACTATATACAGCACAAATAAGTAATGTACATATCCCATACCTGGTTTTGTTCTACTGGATAGAAGCCAGTTTCTCCCAGCACGTCACAACATTTTTTAAATTTAGCAGAAGAGGGGCTACATAGTTTATATTCATCCACCATGAATCTATATAATTAAGCAGTTTAATGGTGTTATTCCCATCACTTCTATTCCGAACACATGGGACATTCCCGACAATGAGTATAGTGATAGAATGACTTGTTTTCGTAAATCTTTCTAGTAACATCCAGGACTAAGTGTACATCAGAGTATCTTTCAAACAGGAGATTTGGGCCTGCCTTTTTTGTTACCCCTTACAACCCGCAATGGCAGCCATGTCCGTCCGCGATGGCCAGCGTTTGCAACGCCCTATGGTGTGGCATGCTGCTGCGATGCTGTTACTGGAATGATTACTAGAGCTGCCGTTTTGGGAGAAACATTATAAAGAGCGGACAACAGATATGCACACCCAGGCACCAATGAATATAAGGACATCTAACCATGCATGATTTGGGGCTGCAATATGACATCATATACTACCAATGGGTTTGCATATGAAATTTGACGAGAAAGGACACAATCTGATAGAATACAATACAATAAGCACAATATTTGGATTTGCTGTCATACGCTAGATGCGCTAGATCATACGCTGATTGGATATTTAGTATATTGACTCAATATGTTGGAAATCAATATTACTGTATGACTGTATTCAGGTATTTTTCTAAATGATTAACATGTCCATGGAAAGTGTTCATCATATAGTATGACACATTGTCGTATAGGGAAGATGCACTGGTTTGACTTATGATGTAATGAAATGCACTTCAATGGAGAGGAGGTAATGTGCTGTGTTGTGTTTCACAGTATTAATCTGTAAATCACATAGTATCATGCAAATTTCTTCCCTAGAAATATGAGAATGGAATCCACTTAGATTTAGCAGAATAGACAAGGATGTGATTTTTCAAAATGCATTAACAAAACACATGCCAATGTCAATCTCACTAGTGACAATATGCTTGGTTGCTTTTGCAAGGATGGGCCTCGTGATTGATCAAGTCAGCCAAGTTGGGGTGTTGCAAACCTTTGGGGGCTCCAAGAATCCATTGATTTCCAATCTTGGCAGAACTTAGGTAGTTTCTCAGACTCTTACATAGAGCATCTGATCGCTAGCGTTCCATTGGGAAGCGCTGTGTTGCAAGGTCATGCTGATATGAAGGGAACATAGTGCTGCAATGAGTGCGGTGCCATTGGGTACTGCTACTTCAATGGTGATAAAACGAAGTTCAGGGACACAGGCTTTGCTGCAGTGTTTGCCATCAGCGTTTCCATTGTGAAGTGCTGCCAAAAATGCTCTTTGTAGATAGGAAAATAAGCATCCGATCGCTAGCGTTCCATTGGGAAGCGCTGTGTTGCAAGGTCATGCCGGGTTAGGGGTCGTGGCGCTGCGTTTCCATTGGGAAGTATAGTTCCACAGGACATGTTGCAAGGACTTTCGCGGTTGGGGGTAGCGCCTCTGAGACAAGACTTGTTGCAGCCCCTCTGAGTTTGGTAGCAGTTTGCATATGACTCCATACAAGTATTACTTTTAGCAGGGAACCTAAGTTTGCCAAGTAAGCCTGCTTGTTGGAAGGAGCTTTTGAATTTGACATAACCTGGTCATTAATTTTTGTCAGGCATATTTCCAAACCTGCCATTTCTTCGATCGCCTGGGCATGAAGAAAGAACCCTGGATTTTCTCCCCCCAAGACGAAAAATTCAAAATCACTTTGTTAAAAAGGGAAAATTATGCGCGGATGTTTTTGTTGGTTCCATGTTAGCGGTGGCCCGCGGATGTGTATAGTAGGATATAGTTGGGATTTAAGCATATTTCCCTTTAGTTTGATGCAGTGACTAGATACAAGGACGTGCACGCTTGCAGTTCATAATTCATTCATGATGTTTTTTGTCCTTCCCGGATGATGTGAGCGGAGAATTATTCACCCCCAAGTTAGAAGTGACTTGAGATGCTGGCCATCAGCAGCCAAACAGAAGGTAGACACCAGTATCAACTCCACATTTGTTTTCTGGACTTCCCAAATGAAATTGGACAAATATTCGAAGAAATCTGGTGACCTTCCCAACTTTGCACAATTTTTCCAGGCATCAAAGACGATTCTATGTCCTCAGCCTTCTCCAACAGCCACAGGCTACTGCTGGTGGTTCTGCCATTCCCTGGCCACACTTTTGCAGCACCAGAAGTTCCAGCCACACGCGTCACTTGAAACTGTGCCAAGTGAATAAGGTGAAGGTTTTTTCCGACATGATCAGTGAATCAGTAGCAAAGAGTCGTTCCCAAGCAGACTTTGCGCACTCTAAAAGTTGGTCGCCTTGGGGGGGTACCAACTGGAAAGACATAGAATTTCTGCAATCAATTTTTGGGGGGGTACCAACTGAATGGTTCTTGTACGCAAGAACTGCCTTCCTGTAGTTAGTGGTTGATGGAAAATTATCTTCCAGCTCCGAGGATTGAGAAGTTTGAAGCTCTGCAAATCACTAGTTATTCTCCAGATGAACTATAGGATTGCAGCTCCAACAAACAGTGGGACGATTCGCAGTCTGGGTTGGACCATTTCCAACTCTGCGATCTTCAGGTCTTCAGACGTCGCTCGGTCTGATGCCGGGGCAGTTGGCATTTCGGCGCTGAGATGGAGTTCTGGTGTATGCAGCATTGATTTGCATGCTTACCATACCACATCATACCATATCAGGCCATACCATACCATATCATGCCACACCAGGCCATATCAGGCCATACCAACATGCATACGCACGTTGAGGTATATATATATATAGATATACGGTACAGTTGGTGAGATGATACACCAAGCACCTTGCCGCTGCGAGTTGGTCCGGCCAAGAACATACGGATTGCTAGCAATGATGTTGAATGACGACTTAGTTTGATATAATATTTGATATACTTGCCAGTATCAATATACATCACCCAGGGCAGATATACCATGTGATTATTTGGTGCTCAGGATCTCATGTCATGATGTTACCCATGAGAATTTGGTGAGCCTCTCAAAGGGGAAATGGAATACGGCTGGATCCTTGTCCTTTAATTTTGATGATGTTTGATTGATAGATCTCCATATCTTCACATATTTTGATAATTGAAAGAGTCAAGTTGCGGTTGGGGAATGGGTCAGGGCTTTGCCTTTTTTGCAGCTTTGCCAGTGATATCCAGTAATAGTCTGCTTGCTACCAGAGGCTTCCTTTCACACGCAAATGTTGTTGGTTATCATTGGTTATCTATGACCTCTCCACATCTCCTCCCCGTGAGATTTGTTGCAAGGGGAAGACGTCTTTTCGTCACCGCTTTGTACCGCAAAGGTGCCTTTGGGAGTTGCATATGACCAAAACTTTCCTGCTAATGGACAAAGATAGATACCTTTCTGGTTGGCACTTGAAAAGGGAACTGTACTTGTTGAATCTTTTTGACAAGTGAACCTTGTATTTTGCCTCAGGTACCTTTTAAGTGACTGAGAAATTATCACACTCTTGCAAGTCATGGCTGTGCTTTCATGCAAGTTGTTTTTTGTGTTCATCCGATTCAGCCACCTATCCAGGATGTTAGTTGTATTTAGTAGTAATAATGAACAACAAATGATTCGAACATCAGCTCACAGAAACTCAATGCCATAGGTGGCGCCACCAGCCTGTCGAGGTGCAGAAGACTGATGACGGGTTCGTTGGTCCACGGACTCGACAATAGACTCTCCAAAACTAGCATTTCCAAGAAAACATGTTCAGGTTCCACATTGGTTGTAGTGGGCGTAGGTACGTGTCTATTTCTTGGGTGGAATTACCAGTTCAACTTGAGGTGCAAGTTGAAGTCATAGCTCGTCACATCTAAAAGTAAGGAAGCTTGAGGGAGACCTTGTTTCTCCAAGATCCACTTGTTTGATCTTTTTTTTTGTTTTCTATTAACATATTTCATAGCTGCAAGTTGGGTCAAAGTTAGGGCCATCTTGATGGAGGGATGGATCCAATGATGTTGCCTCCACTTGGATAAGAAGATATTCCACCACGTCCAGGGCCATGAAGGGCCATGTTTCGCAGGTGCCAGGAGCATCGGGCGGCATAGTGGTAACTCTACAACTCCGACCGTGAGAAATGGCACGCTGGAGGTCATTGTGACACCTGGTGGCAAGTCAAGGGAGGTCCAATCCTGCAAAGGTGAGGGCAGTAGCTTATCCTATGGTTCCAGGGGGATTGATATGATACATCTCAGGTGGTGGAATAGTTTAGGCGTCAACAGTATCCGCTAGTATTTACTTCCAACATCTTCCAACCTTTCAGCAAAGTTGCTTAGAGTCTGCAGGTCTTGGGTATTGGTGCCTGAATTCGGAACTTTTGCTGGTGTTTTCAGTTTGTCTCCTTGCTGGTGTTTTCAGTATCATAATATGTATACTGTATATTTATTAAACAACCATTTCATTCGCGTCCATTCCTATATTGGGAGCTCTTTTGGAGTTTGAAGTGTGAACCCTGTGAGCTGCCATTTTCCGCCCCAGGACTTTTCTGGTCCTTTTGGGCGCTTCGCTGGGCCTCAGCTACATCTATCCTGCGGTGGAGGTTTAGGGCTTGAAGCTGGTGGGACTTGAATGAGACATGAGTGTCAATGAGAGGATGTTGCTGATGCAGAATTTTTTTACATAGCAATATTACATAGCAATTAAGCAATGGCCCTTGCCCAAGTATTCTAAATTCAGATTCTTCTACGAAAAAATTGCAGATTCTTATTGCTTTCGGAGCTCCTGAAGCTGAGAACAATAACCTTCGCTGCACAGGCCCTCGGCTTTCGTAGCAAGTTTTGGGAGCTCTTGTTCTCCGTCTTCACTGCATGCTCCCTGCTTTGGTTTCTGTCGCTGCAAGGAGTACAGTGGATAGACCCTCCCTACCGGCGATTTCATTTCGGGTTAAAAAAGCTGTTTCACGTCAAAAGATTTGAACACCTTTCAATGTTTGGAGAGATGGACCTGTGCCATGTCTCCACCTTAGCACAGTTCCCGAAAGATCAGAGCTTCATATCTGCAACATGGCCAAAATGCAGGTTCCTTGCTCCCAGTCATTGGGCTTCCAGGGTGTCTGGCCGCGTGCGGCCGCAAGCGTTGCGCTGCTCTGCACGAGGGCAGACACCATGCAGCATTTACCGTTTGAAGTGTCATTATGGCCCATCACTGTCAACTTTTGTTTTGTCTCCATGAGCACAACTTGAAACAACAGAAAGTGCCAAGCACCAAAAACTGGCAAATCTTGGGAACAACGAATAAAGTTCCTTCTATGGCCAGGGAGAAACACCTCTCGCTGTTTCCTTTCTTGTTGCATGCGCCCGTGGGGTCCTGATGTTTGATCATTGTTTGATCTGTATCTATTCGCACCTCCTATAGCACCCTCCTGGATGAAATTGACAAGTGATTGTAAAGAAGTATACTACTGTAGCTGTTGCTGCGAGACACCACCCGCAAGTCAGAACATGTCACCATAATTGTTTCCGTTCATACCATCTTGCTAAGATTGCGTCCCAAATGCCAATCCTTTCCCAAGCTGACACCGACACCAAAATCACTCGAAACCACATCAAAACCACCCGACCTCAGGAGACGTTTGGCTGCCATCCTCTTGGCCTTCATCGATTTCAGTCGTTTCATCTTGACCGCGGCGCAGGGCTTTTTTGCAGCCCGTTTGGCAGTGGAAGCCCTGCCCACCGTAGCCAGGAGGTGGGGAATGAACGAATTTCAACCAAGCGGTTCTTGATTTTGTAGATGAATGCTGGTGAACGATTGTCTTCCAAGCTTTTGGATTCTTTTTTTGGATGTTTGCGGATTTTATAACACTTCCAACATTTGTGATTGATGTCACGATGTCCTGCCCAAAAGTCCAGAGAGAGAATGGAATCTCGTGACAATGCATAGATAGATTTCGCTACTTGTTTTAGCAGGAAAAGGACACCACCATGGGAAACGACCCGTCGTTGTTGTTGTTGTTGTTGTTGTTGTTGTTGTTGTTTTCCATCAAAAAAATCAGGCTCTTACCCTTCATTCCCTTCAATGCATCCTTCATGACCAGCGATGGAGCTTTGAAACTCCTTGGACCGTGGCTGGGCCCAGTGGCCTCGATTGCTGCATGGATCCTTAGACATGAACTTCTGTGTGAACTGGGAGTTGTGTCCATTTCCCAAAATGTGAAACACATTGGAAGTCCCCAAACAAAATGAAGATGACACCCACCCAACCAAATAAGGGGTTTGGAAGATGAGTTTCCTTTGTCAGATTCTCAGGTTTCGTTTCTGTGTTTGTGGGGGGGCATATCCTTTGGCTCTAACACAGCTGGCTGGAAAAAAATGAACGACTTTGTGGTTGTAAAACTTAGTTCCTTTTGAAAAAGGTGGAGTTCTAATCTTTGCTTGCTGAGGGTACCAGGAGACAAAGGTTGAGTGAATGTGTTTAATTAGTGTCATAGGTCCATGTTTTAATTTCATGCATGGCTTGGCTGTATGCATTTGGGGTCACTTGTCAGTTCCTCACCATAGTTGCATTCCGTCACAAGTGGGAAAGATTCTGAGACACTGAACGATACTTGTGTACATATCTATGAGCCTATTACGTTATATTGTATCATTTGAGCTAGCATGTTTTTTGAAGGAATTTTCGGCCAACTGCTCACATCCACCAGGGTGTGTTCCCTTCCCATTTCAACATTGAACATCCAAGACTCCATTGTGTAAACACACTACTGCATAGAACTTGTGCATATTTATTCACAAAAAAAAAAGGTTCACACATCACATCACGGATGATCTCATGTCGACCCCTTGTTAATAACCCCACCCCCCAAGAGCCCAACTAGGTCACCAGATCTGGAGGTCCCCGCAAAATCCTCCGATTTTGGGAGCCTCCCCCACCAGCAGTCTGGAAGTCCAAAGGGTTTCAAATGAGGTTGCCACAAGGTGTCAAGTCTTCTTGTTTAGTCAGCTCTGAATTTGAGGCCATGTAAAGAGTAAAAGGGAGGGTTATTGACGTCTAAATAGATATAAACAAACATCTAGATCCATTGAACCACCCACGAGTTTCCGTTTCGTTTCCAGGATGATGGAATTGATGAGTATCCTCATCAATCAGAAAGCCTGGCAATTCTTGTTGGTTTTGAGTGCAGCACCTATCAGTCGTTTCTTATTCCGTTCCTTGGAACCATCACCCCGAGATTTGAAGGAACGCCCAACGTTGCCTGGCATTGTTGAGGGTGATGGAACTTGGAGGTGTTATCCTGATTGGTTTGAAACGCCTGGATGGAACTTGGTGAAGTTTTGGGGTGAACCCTTGGCTTCAAGGTTTTGGAGAGCTGATGATTTTAGGCTACCTGAAGCAAATGCCACCAGGAGGTCGTCCCAGCATCTTTGGAAGGTTCTTCTTACACTTGTTTCATGAATGGTCCATGGTGCATGCTGCATAGGGTTTAGCTTTTAAGGTTTTAAAGATGATTTTCCTGTCCTGTTCTCAAAGGTGGGATATATCCCTGGAGGGTGTCCAAACAACCATCCACATGTAGATCTTGGATAGATTCTTTGAGGTTGGCTTGTGGGCTTCGGGAATTCTTGCGCACCTTGTTGTCCAGCACTGTGCTCTTTCTGGGCGTTCTGGGTGCCTTGAATTTGGGAGGCAAGGTTGCTGGCTGTCGAGATTTTTTCCAGTCTCAGTTGGATCCATTTGTATCCATTCGTTTAATAGACTTTAAATCATGAAGTCTGAATATATGATACTATATACTTCAGTGATTCCAAATAGCAATAGAACATCCATCATTCTATGTGATCAACGGTTGAAGCAAAAAACAAAAAAAGTTGTGGCTTTTCCACTGCAAAATTTGATTCCCGAAAGGCTGCATGACTTGAGTGGATTGCTGCGCCAGGAAGATCTCTTTCTCCCTCTCGTTGCCTTTCTGTCTTTTTTGTGACAACGGCGATCACCTTGCAAGCCTTCCAGAACATGTGGCTGGATTTGATGTACGATTCACACCAAAGCACTGACCAAAAAGCTTCGCAAGTGGCAGTTGAAGAAGTGGAATCCTCCATAAAATGCCTTTGAATTCATCTATAGTCATGTTCATTCAAGTTTTTGAAAGGAGACTAAGAGCTAGACATTCATTGACATGATGGGGACCATTGAAACCATGAGGCTTCACTGAAATAGGCGTGCCAACCTGTCTCATGACATTTAGATTTGGTATGTCCAAATATTTGCAGTTATCATTAGAGTATTCCTACCATGATGCTTGTTCATGATGATCGCTGTCGTTGTAATTTTTTAAGAAGACCAGGTTGGCTCGTGCCGTGATTCGCGTGCATCGAATGAAACTGGAGAAGCCCTTGAAAGGATTTGTGGCTCGGTAGTTTCCATGGAATAAGCACATGTCGGACATATCTTTTCAACGATGACCTAGCTCAGCCACACCACAAGCAGGGCTTCAGACTTTCTTCATTTAGTTGAGTGACCTATGTGGCATTGTGCTTTCTATCCCCCAATGGCATATCCTTGGTGAAGTTAGGTTTGACAGAAATGATTCCATAATTTTGATAAATCACTTAATAAAGCAGTGCTGTTTACCTTTTTTGTGGATGTATGGTGAATGGTTCAACTACAGCATCCCTCGGGGATGTTTCAAAATCAGGAGCCCAACAATCCAGTCAAGTGATTTCCTAATTTGAATCATTCCAAGTGGATTTCGGTGTCCCTAATTTTGAGATACAAAATCTGAACATAGTTGATTACTATAATCTATCATGTGTATGACCAAAATGGAGCTCGATCCTTTATCCAGATGTTGACTTTCATGTTGGGCAACGCTCGGCATGGATTTCAAGTTGAACCATCATCACGAAGAGCTGCACTGGATCCTACTTTGGAGTTTTGAATCGCCTGGTGTTTGCATATGTTCCACCTTTTTTTTGGTCTCACCCAAATTTACTGCATGTTTGTTGCTAAGGTGGGTGGCTGCCTTCTTCAAGGCCAATTGCACAGCTTCCAAGGCCTTGAGGCAGAAATCACTACTGACAATGGACCGTCCGTGCTGATACCTGCTGCAGTTGCACTGAAATTGGCGAAAAGTGGAGCTAGCATCGCATCTCCAGAATGTCAAGTACAAGTACCTGTTGCAGGGGTGATGGCAGGGATGGAGGCTGCAAAGATGCTCGGGGTTGAAAGAAATTGATGATGCTTAAGGTTGAGGGAAGTATATGCCTGGAATATCCATAAACTTTATTTATGCTGGAGATGTTTGAAAGCCAGCAACCTTTTAAGGGCCATTTCTTTTCCACATCACTGACTTGAGCCTCTTCGCTCGATGGATGGATGGGAAGCTATAATGCAGTGTTATGTGTTGAAGGAGGTTAGATATAAATGATATGTATATATGTATATATTTATATATATGTATATATTTATGTATATACATGCAACGGCGTGTTCACTCCTATTTGTCTTGATCCTGAGGAAAGCCTTGAATCCCAAATCCAAGAAGGCCAAGATCAAAAAGCTCCTGGTGCTACCAATGGTGACCATCCTGGGTTTCCTAGCGATGAAACATCCATCATTACAACGCTTCCTGTACGCCTTTGCCGTGTCCGTGCAACCTGCCAGATCATGAGATGGCTCAAGTGAGTGTCCCTGGTTAGCTCAACACAAACCACTGAAAAAGTTCGGCATTTGGCAGGAACAGGAGCTAGCAAGCCTAAACACATTATGTAATCCCGATGCATGTGTAGTGCAGTTTGCTGAATGTTCAACACAATGGTATACCGGGTGCAATCCTCTAATAGAACAGAGCGACCCTATGCACAGGTGCTCCAACTCGGGCTACTGTAAAGGCAGTAGCAATGACTCATGGATGATGCATGCATCATCATACGTACATACATACATACATACATACATACATACATACATACATACATACATACATACATACATACATACATACATACATACATACAGTGCTGAGATGTTATGAGTATAGTATAGTACACGTACCAAGTGCAAGATAGTTCAGAGATGATGAATGTTGGGAGCCAGATCTCCCATAAATCACCAAAGCTGATGGACGAAGGACAGAAATCTTTGGCGCTTTGGTGATATTTTGCCGTGCTTCGTGGCCCCCAAAATGCCAAGATGATACTATATAGTGATTCCCACCAGCTTAAACCGCTGTCGGCTAAGGGTGCACCTTCCAACACCTTGGAACTTGAAATATTTGGCCTGCTTCAAAAAAACCAAGGTATTTCTCTGCATATGTGTTGCCTCCACCTTTAGTGGTGTGTCTGCCACTGGTATCTTGGACGGATGAAAGGGGCGGAAAGATTGTCACAAAATCAAAGGTCAACAAATGAATGATGCTTGAGCTCACCGAATAAGAAATCATGATTTTGTTGCATGTCACCTAGTGAAGCTCTATTATCAATTGTACTTCTCCTAATTTACAGTTGACTCGTTTGGACTTCCTTAACGAGCTGTCCTCAGCCCGTACTCCTTCAAGGTCATCTTTAGCTTCGCTGGCCCCATTGGTTCGGCAAGTTCCCTGGGCATTGCTGCGGGTTTGACCGTCAGCTCCTTTGATATGAAAAAAATTGGTTTCCGGATGCCACCTCAACTTGTCCGAATTCTGAACAGCCTATTCTGCAAGGTGTTCTATATGTGCAAAACAAAGACTTAAAGAGCTTGAGATGACAAAATCAAATGATAGGTGGGATATAGGTGGTGTGTTTTAAAATTTGGATTTGGATTTGGATAAAATGATATGAAATCTCGGCCCATTCAATTTGCAGGTTGCCTGAAACAGCTCCTGCAGAAGCCTGCCCGAGGGGCACAGGTCGTTTGCGCCAACCTAGACTTGGCACAGGAGACTCGTGTGGAGGGGGTGCTATGGTCCAAAAAAGGTCAACTTGTGGGGGGGAACCACATGCCGGATCACGAGAGTATAGAAAACTGTTGCAAACTAGCAGCCATTGAGATGTGATTCTGGGAATTCAGAAATGTCATTCTCATTCTGACATTTGTGCTTATTTTTTTGAGGTCAACCATCCAAAGTGTGCGTTGAAAGTTGATAAATCCTCCATTGTTGCTGCAATGGGAAGACTAGAATGAATATCCTGTGTATTCCAAGCCTTGATATGTCCCAATCTGGAAGTGACATGAATCACCGAAGATTGCTCGGTGTATTCAAGTTTCTTCAGAACATCTCTGCCGAACCATTGCGTTTACTGGGAGTGATGAGGGGGGCACGTTGGGATGATGGATGAAAGCTATTTTGGGCCAGAAGAATTCCCAAAGCACAGGGTAACGTCTCAAAAGAAAAAACACAACATCCAAGTCGTAACAGAAAATGGTTTCACTTCATTGGTGACTTCCATTTGGTTCTTGAAATCCTATTGGATGAACAAGAGATGACAACAGGATGGATCGATGAATCTGATTTATTCTTATCTAACATTCATCGGCTCTGGAGGACAGAGCCACTTTAGTGTGGAGAGGTGATTCAGAGGAGAGCAACTC
Organism: Breviolum minutum Mf 1.05b.01; assembly: GCA_000507305.1. Classification (NCBI taxonomy): domain Eukaryota; class Dinophyceae; order Suessiales; family Symbiodiniaceae; genus Breviolum; species Breviolum minutum. The sequence goes on along the minus strand of DF239215.1, from coordinate 319,612 downwards.
AGTGGGGTGGGTTGGCTGCTACAAGTTACAAATACAAAGTGAGAGGTACTTGTCATACCTTTAAAAATCTTTAGATAAAAATAATGTTTGAAAGCAATCATGCATTGTAGAAGGCTTTGTGTTGGTCTTGTGTTGCCTCGTCTTTTTGCTGCTTGCTTTGCAGGTTGGAACAAAAGTTCAAGAGGCTGCTACTGATGAGAAGGTTCAGCCTCCAACCATATCACGATCCCTTTCACAATCTACAGACAGTAAAATGATCTTGTACATTGACTGATTGCATTTGGTAGTTTTGGACAACTGTTCAGCATGTTTTCCCATAATTTCCCTTTAAAGTACATCCTTAGAAAGTTATAGCCCTACAGTTAGGTGATGGGCATTTGAAGCAGCGAGATTCAAACGTTCCTGTCAGTCTAGCATTAGTGAGCTACAAGCGATTCAAAGGTACAACCTTTATGCACTGCATAGCGCGCATACAGTAGCATAGATGAATATTATCATACATGTGTCATGGACAGACAAATCCACAGCTGTATAATAAATATATGCATATTGCTCGGTTTCACATACATGCAAGAGGTGCACGTATGTGTGTTTTGACCACATTTATGAGTTTGAGTACTTGTGCGTGCCGATCTTATCCCATTCCATCCTTCGTATTCCCCTGCAGAGAAAGGACCCAAGTCATATTCCGATCTCGAGTGAGGCCAAAGAAAGCCTACAAAAGCATCACAAAAAGATGCGAATCAAAGGCAGCATTTTTTGCAACTCAGCTGACATCCGCTGATGTCAGGGGTGTGGTTTTGTTCCTCCAAAACAAACCACTTATATAAAGTCCAAGGACTGACAGTTTGGTTTAAGATGAGTTGATACACCCACTTCATTTTTTGTTGTCTTGCTGGACTATACTCATATTTGTTAGTGGCTACTTGGGTATTTGAATGTATGTACTCCAAATATGATGTATGTGCAGTTTTTTCCCTAGTGACTACTCTTAGCGAATAGGCAATGAAACTTACCCAGCTCCGGCTGGATTTGGCTTAGGCTTAGCTCCCAAAGTCGAAATACATGGCACAGACACCAAACGTAAGTTAGTAACTTATTTAAAAACAAATGCATGGAATTTTGAGCCATCTACTTGTAATTACTCTGTGTCTTGCAACTGGTTGTGCACAAGAATCAGGAGAATTTCAAGATTTGCAACCGCGATCATGGAAATCATTTCCAAGAAGGACAAACACAGGGAGCTCAATTAGATTCAACTGCCCTTCTTGCAAGAGGGAGTCTTCAGAATTTTCTGATGGATTTGGGTGCCTTGTCATGGTCAACAATCCGAGGTTTGATCTCCTTGATTCTCATTTGCGGCCTGGTGATGCTGCTTCGCTTCAATATTCAGAAACGTGGCCACGAGTGCAGACATGCTAGACAATGATAGACCATGAGAAAATGAATGAACATGATACCATGCTGATTCCATCATCATTGGTGTTAGGAGGGTGCTACTCCCCGCATGGCGTAGTTCTATTGAAACCTTTTCAGCACCGTACCCTCGGGTGGTTGAGGATTTCCGTGGATTTGTGTCCACTCCCACCACTGCCACTCTATGAGGTGGAGACCATTTGTTTTCTCAGTGGAAGATGCCTTCAGCAAGGTTGGTGCTCGCACCTTGTCAACAAGCATGAAATGCCTTGACAACATAAGGGGGGGAGGTCATGTTATGTTAGAGCCCCACTTCCTGTGTTGATTATGTTCTGCTACTAGTTGCCACCTTGTATCTCTCGGCAGGACTGTCCAAATGTCAGAATATCTAAGTCTAAGACTGCACAAATCGCACTGTATTTGTTGCATAGTGTTGATGGAAAAGGTCCTGCACCACCCTGAATGCATGAAACCTTCAAAAACATCTCAAAGCAATAGCACAACTCCGGGTAACCACCATCCCGACCAGTGCAAGATTTCACCCATTAATATTGTGTAATGTGGGGAAGTCCTTTTTTTGTTTGTCATGCTATTCCTTGCTTGCCACTGAGGTTTGCTCATTTTTGGCCTTTGCTCAGGCCACTTGGTTCAGAAGGGAGCCTCCTCCGTATGCAAATCATACGGCAAATGGATGCAAATGGTGCGATCCAAAAAATACTGTCTATTTGTGTTTTTGCACTGGAGCTTCTAGATGTGTAACGTGTTTTTTTTGGTAGGGTGAGAAGGGCACACACTTCTACATTTTGACTTAAAATTGCTTCTAAGATTCTAAGCACATGTGTTTGTACATTATACCAGTGCATATCACATGTAGTTTGACTTTTTTCTGGCTCAGTCCAAACACTGATTTGGTCACTTCGAGAAAATCCCGGGGGGGCGACAAGGGCGAGACTGCAAAGATAATCAAAGATGAGTTTGAACATGTATCTAGATCATCTTGTAGCAAGTGTATGCCAGATTCATTTTTCTTTGCAAAGAGCATAGAGGACATGGTCTCCTTTCTTTTTTGCGCCACTCCCATAGGAACTTAGTCTATGTCATGTCGTGTGCAGTGTCGGTGGGAGCCCGGAGCACTGAGCTGGCAACAAAGCATACCGTTGTCCCCAAGTTGAGGTCTATCTCTTCGCCTCTTGCAATATGCTGTTATTCCGCAGGCAGCACGATTTGTCCCTTGGATGACACTGGATCCGAACACATTCCCTACAGATGTAGCTGCCTCCAAATTGGAAGGAGGTACTGTAGCTGATGCCTTGCATCTTCAGCCAACTTCCCAAGGCCTTACCATCTCCCTTGGGTGCCTTAAGTGCTGGACCTGGGAAAACAGTGCCTTTGATGGGTCCATTGGTTGTTAGCTTGCAACTTGTGAGCTCACAAGCTGGGCTCCCTGAGGTCCATTGGTTTTTGGCTGTGAATTCTCGGACCGCTGCAGCTTCAGCTGCTGCAGCTTTCTTGTTACCTCGCGTGGGTTTGGTGTAGCTTGACATGGAATGGATGATGGACAACTCTGCAAGGTGAGGCATTGCTTGAAATTGTTCTTATATGTTCTTATTTTGTCCCTACATCCCACTTCTATAGGTAGAAGAAGGTTATGAATTATAAACAACTCATGTATCCTTCTACATTATGTCATAATTTTTCTTTGGACTTGGCTCTGATCTGAACCGCGAGATCAAAATGATCAAACTCGAGGCAATCAAGATGAATCTAGGGAGCTACTGATGGCAATCAAAACCACCCCAGCCGAGGCAGAAAATTCTTTATCACACCCAACTGGTTCACACGGTGGGCCTTCGGCAGGATTGTTAGCTGGGAGGATTACTTAGGGGCTTAGGGATATGCGAGTAGCAGGTGGTTTTGGAAGATGGCACCTGTTCAAGGTCAATGACCAAATTATATGTTTTGTGTTGTAGATTCAAGTCTTGGATCAATCTTTACAGTAAATCTATCTGTCCGATCCACCTCTCAAGTCTGTCGGTGTGCCTCATGAAAGTTGCCATGATTTTTAGTGATTCCTGTATGTTTTATATAGATGTGAAACTTCTCCCAGACCAGCGATTAACATCATCGCCCTCATGGCATTTGTATGGCAAATGCAAGTGCAGTCAGGTGGAAGGCATGTGATAATGTGATACGCGATGTTTTCCGTTAAAGAGAAATCGATAAATTTACCGTTCGTCAAAAACGCGCTTCATTCAGTGGATTCTGGGGTGGCTCCAGGGAGACATATGGACCAACCGGACGCCTGGACGTTTTCTCTCAGGTGGAGTGGCTGGATGCCTGGGTTTTCCAGATTTCTACTGCATTCCTGGGAGACTTGAGGACATTTTTTGTGGTGGTTGGAGGACCAGGTCTTTTGAACAATGGACGAGTCGTATAGCAGGGGTACCTACATCTTATGGTCATTCTCATGGTCATCCCTGTGAACATGAATGAATTTCAAACCTTCGCTGTTGTTGTCTTCGGGGGGAGAGTGCGATGTAGTTGTTGTTGGCTTTTCGGTCAATGACTTTGGATGACTTTGGATGCCTTTGTTTTGTCCAAAGATTGATCTAAGAATCAACAACAATAGAGGACATGTCAGATGTCACTTTGGTGTCCTGCATCTTAGGGTACCAACTCAACTGATTGAACCATACACAACCAAGGATGCGTCCTGAGCGTTCAGATTGGAAAGGCTTTGACTCGATTTCTGTCATTCCGTCCTTCCTTTTGCTGGATTATGGTACGCTTCCATGGTCATGGTTCAGTGGAAAGGATTTCCAAAAATATAGCGATCTGTTTGGTTTACGGGCCCCATTTTCCACTGATCCATGACTGGTGGAAGAGGAAGTTTTCATTTTTGTTGCTAAATCAAATTCTCACATTCCTTTTTTTGCTTGAAAATAGTCTGCACATGTCTGCACAGCTCTTTGTGTTGGTGCAGGATATGCTGCAAATATTGTTGAGAAAGTGTCTCTATATACAGAAGTCCACTCAGTTAAATACAACAAACAACAGGCATTTCTGCACCAACAAGCTAAATAGATTCAAGGTACCGGCATTCCAGGTTGATAAATATACCACAAAACTCCGGGTCATTGAAACTAGACAAATTTTTACGGATTTTTGTGAGTTTTACACCCCTGAAGATTAACATTGGAACATAATCATTCAGGTTTGGAAGATCATTTTGCTTTCTAAATGGGTGATGTGTAGGTTCCATGTTGACCTTCGAGGGTGTAATGGAATATTTTTTTCGGAGAATGCACCCGCGGAGCCGAGCAAGGGTATGATCCAACATTCTCACAGTTTATGTGCAATTTACAGCCGGTCCACAATGGAACCATATTTGCTTGAAGAACCACTACCCATATGCAGTTGCAACAAGCATCAGCAACCAACCCATGGTTTGATTCTTCAACTTTGGCTCGATGAGGTCCATCAAATTCGCTTCTGGGTATGTTCATGGCAGTCTTGAAAGCCATGACATTGGGCTCCTGTAGCACTGTCCTGACACGTTGCATTTTGCTGGCTGTGGGTGCACCGGGACCTTCTCCTGCTGGGGCTATGGCGAATAGCATTGCTGTAGGTGTGACGATTGGATTCTTGGCATTGCAGCTTGGCAGTTAAAACCACTGTGACTGGGGATGTTGTGATGCTTTACATTGCAACAGAGGCAAGGACAGGCAAGGTAACCCTACACACCCATACACACACACATGCCGTAATCACCCTAATGACTAATGTGAAAATGCAGAAAGGAAGAGGATACCAGTTCTTCGCTACCACCTAACAGCTATGAAATCGGGGAATGCAAGGTTCGGGGACTAACAGCTTCAACCGCAAGGTTTGAGACAGGACACATTTGCTTCATGTTTCTTCCATTTGGGCAGCTTGTTCGGTCTCAAACCTTGAACCCTCAGATTGAGATCGGATTTCATGGCGGAGACACATGTAATGTCATGCAGTCGTACATATATTACATATGCAGCATGCACGATGCATATATATATATATATATATAATTATATACCACCTGTGTGTGTGATTGACTTGTGCATAAGAACATATTTCGTGTATATATAAATATATAGAGAGAGAGAGTATAATTAGTATACGTAAGTATATTTTGTCTAAGTAATCAGACCTGCTGGTATTGGTGAAACTGTCGTCTTGTGAATCATTTGGTCCAATTCAGTATGAATCATATTTGGCATGCACTGAAAGTTTTCTCTCACCCTTCCATCTTGTTGTTTTTGTGCAAGGCCATTTCTTCTGACACAAGATTGGTTGAGTGTCATCTCCACCAAGTTATGGGCTACAAAGACTCATTGGGTACGACGACCTGATGGTGAGTGCGTTCCCGCCAAGTTGTTGAATTTCGAAGGACGTCATGCGGTGCTTCAGCCCTTTCAGTCCAATGATGTCATTGAGGCCCGTTGGAAATGGGGTTTCGGAAGTTTGAAACAACTGGAAGTGCCATGGCTGCCATGATTTCGTTGGGGTGAACTTTTCGCAGAAAGACTGTTTGTTCATCGATTTTCTTCTGAAAGGCACCCGGAAGCTTCAAACTTTCAAATTTTCCTGGTGAAGTCAGGGGTGATTTCGGGCAAACCATGGGCAAACCTTTCGAGCCCGGCAGGTCCCCTCGGCGGAGTTGAAGGGAGCTACTTGGGAAGAGCTACGCCCTGTGCGTATCACCATTCCGGTGGATGGATGCTCGACAAGTTTCTGGAGGATCTGTATTGGGGAGATATCACGTCCTTGTTTGGTGCATAGGGTTCGGGAAGTTTTAGATAATTTATCTGTCAACGAATGGTTGGAACTTGAAAATCAACTGATTCTAGCTGGAGGTTTGGCTAACTAATGAAAGTCACCAATCTCAAGCCTCCCTTTTTGGTTCGATACTCTTGACGGACAAAATCTCAGAGTGTAAAACGTAGGTCACCTGGTCACCCAGGAATGATTCTCTTGAGGAACCGGTGGATTTCTTGAGGTCGAGTTGATGGGAATTTCCTTCAGAAAAGGAGGTATAAGGAGCTTTGGTAGTCAATCTTTGGGGAAAGGAGTGTTGGTATGAAAAGCTGCCTGTTGGAAGCTCAAGCCTTGCAGCTGAGTAAAATCACATTTCAAACGAGGAAGAAATGTGTAAGGGACTCTAAATATATATACATATGATGCGAACAAATGCAAGTGTATGGATATTGCTTGGGGGTAGGGGATGTAAATATCATGACCAGCAGACCCAACAAATTTCTCAAAAAATTATGTTTGTTGGACGGTCAGTTCGATTGCTTAGCAGCTAAGATGACCACCTTTGCCACTATTGACTGTTTGTCCCCTGATTCATACTTACATTAGTTGCTGAGAGAGAGAGATTCGTAAAGTTTCTTTTGCCATCTATCCACAAACAAGCACTTTACCACGGCTTGGACCACCATCGAAGAGGTTGACATTTTTCCCTACAGATTTGCAAGCCAAGGAAAAGCAGAAGCGGTTGAAGAATCCTTACGTTTCTTGGTGGTGCCAGAAAGTCCCCCAATCTAAAGCTGAGTTCTGAGGCTTTGGCCCGTTTCACATGTTTTTTCCTGCATTTTCCGTGACCCAAAGATAGCAATCTTAGGCTTGCAGTAGGAACACCTTCATTTCTTTGTGTAAGAAGCAAGCTCATGCAAAATGTCCTAAGGTAAACTTGTAGTATCCTTTGCTGATCTTTGGTGCTGCACTTTTTCCCCCAAGGCTTCACATTGAAACAACAAGTGGGTTTGCTGCAACGACGTCCTTTGGAGCCTGAAGTGCGTGTGCCTTGAATTGTGATGGACGAAACTGGGATTCCTTGAATAGGGGAACTGGATAGACGGATAGACTACAACTTTAGTTCTTGAAGTCCTCTTGTTAAGTTTGATCTGCTTTTTTGGTGGTTTAAGGTTTAAGACTTACTGGAAGGTATGACAAGAGCGAAAGATGCACAGAACTACATTGGCGTTGAACCTACACTAACTACGTAACTACATCCAACCAATCAAATATTGAAGGGATGTCGGATGTCATGTTCTTATCACTGCATCCAGTGTGTACAGACAGTGCGGACCTGCAACTCTTAGGTCTCTGAAGACAGGACAGCTGATCCTTCCCGACTATGACATGGAGTTGATTGAAGAGATATGATATATATATATATAATGATATTATAGGTGTTTTCAAAAACAGTTGTCACCTTTGTTTTGGGATTGTTTAAAGAGCCCTCATTTTGTACCTCATGACTTTGGGATACTGAAAAACGTCATGTTGCTACTCCCGAGAACCGACAGGACGTCGATCCAAGTGACAGGATTTCTGGAGAGATCTGTTCATCCAGACCAGGCTACGGGAAGGGAACTGGGAATTTGATGCATGAAGCAGATAGGGAAACGATAGGAAGTTTGCCGACACTTTGCTGGAATATTCCCAGTGGTTCCATCAAGATGTGAATCGGGTTGTTCACTCGATTTTGAGCTTTCTTCTGTGAGTGCAATTGATATGTCTTGATATGTACATTGTTTTTCTGCGATTTTGAAGGATGTATTAGGGAGTGTAACAGGATAGATCAGGGAATGCAAAACAATTACTGACCCGGTGAGTATGAATGATAAGAAAATCAGGGGCAAACCCTCGGATGCCCCTGCAAAAAAATGATAGATAAGTAATAAGTAATAAGTATAATATGGCATTTGAATATCTAATATGCACTATCTAATATAGATGCTGTTTCATACAGTATGAAACCTGTATTGCATGTATCGCCTGAAACACATCTCCTTCCTGCCGAAGCATAGTTAATGTGTATATAATATATTTGTTGCTGAAAGAACCGGAGGAAATCAACATTTGTAGAGATGTTCTATTCTAGGAAGGGGCCCAAGAGATATCCGGTGTAAAAAATGCCTTGTTTGGAAACCTTCCATCAACCGATAGCCACACAGGCGCGTGAAATTCGATCCTCATTGCTTCTGGCTGCCACCCAGCTTCAAGAGATACCTTTTGCCGAACACGGTACTCGTACAAGAGTAACCTTTGCCATGTTGTATTGAGGACCTTGTAAAGTGAAATACTCCAACATTGAATTGACATGATTCAGCAACTGGATGCCGCGGCCGACTGAACAAGAGATCGAACTGAGGCTGCAAATGCTGCTTGCTGAGAACCAGATTGATGCGGAATTGTCATGGACTTTTATTGATTGTTATGAAAAGTGCTGCTTTCCTGGTGCCGCACATGCAGATGTGATGCCTTGCAAACCGCAAACCATCTGGCAACATGCGTGATATTCTTGAAAGGTCTTGTAGGCTGAAAACATTTGAGAATCATGGAAGGGAATCCAAACATATCCAAAAACGGTACCCCAGATCACTGAATGCACAGGAGAAACAAATCTTGAACCAACGGAATCTAACTGATAGAAGCCACACCGGACCAGAGCTTTCCACTTCCTTTGATTCTCGTTTCATAGGGAGGCTGCAAGGTCTCCTGAAAGAAATGATAATTTGACCAGCAGTTTGAAGCTGGTTGATCTTGCTTGCAACTTCAATTTGTTGACTTTCGCGGTCCACATTTGCTTGGCAACAAGGACTACTGTTAGATGGATTCAGCTGCAAGTACTATCCTGAAACAGCATCAGCTATCACTCCGAAGCGTTGAGTTTTGATTCAGATTGTGCCAGAGGAGGCGAAGCATAGCCATAGTCAACAGTCAAACTACTGCAAGCCAGTCATGCAACAAACCACTCAGCTAGCAGCTAGGAGTTGGGCCGGGTTTACTCAAGTTGGCCTTACAAGTTGTTGGCAAATCGGTGTGCATGGCTCCATGGCCACAGCTCCAAAATTGCTTGGAACTTAGCGTTTTTTTGGCAATGTGCAATCGATACCTTCATGATGATCCACATAACCTTTTTTAATTAGCTCACCGACTGAAATTCCTCACCTGCCAGGTGAGGGTTGTTCAGTTTTGAAAGTGCAAGCTCCAGATTTGGGCAAAATTTGCCCCAACATCGCAGGCTGGGTCCCAACCCTTCCACTACTACGACTACTACCACCACCATTATGTAATGTGTGTTTTTATTGGTTTGTTTTGCTTCAACTCCAAGCTCTGCAACATAGTTTGCCGCGTCAATCCACTTCTTCACCTTTGTCCTCAGCAGCAAAGGTCCGAGTGGCAACGACGTCTATGGATTTTGCAGACCTCGAGCGGAAGGAGTCGCTATGGAAAACGCCATGCAGTTGGTCCACGTTTTGGAAAAAAAGCACCTCCTGTGAGATTCCTGAATCATTGGTGTAATGGTTCCGTGAACTTCTGGGCTGGATTTTACTTTTAAGCGATGATTCCATTTTTTTCCCCCACGACGCAGGAAGAAGAAGCAGCAGCACGCAAAAGCCAGCTGTTGGTGAATGGCACTCAGGAGACCTCCACTGTTTGCAGATCCGAGGTTCAAGGCAAACCAACAGGATCCAACCCTAGATCGGTTGATCCTCCGATATTTCTTTGAGCGTTGGAGGGGGGTAGATATTTGAGACACACCCTGATGTATTGGTAATTTTGCGGTGCATTCTCTTTGATAGTGCATTGCTTGGGCTAGTAATCGTTCATGACCCCTGTTTTTTTTTGGGTTGCGAAAAGATGGAGACCTTATGCAACAGCAGATTCAAGTTGGACATTGGACAAATCATTTAGAATTTCCATACAGCAGATTCGCTGGGGTGTTTCTTCAACTTGAGCAATGAAAAAAGGGCCCCTGGTTGTTTAGCTAATATAGAGGATTCTACTACCAAATGCTAGCGGGTTTATTAAATCCCAGTGCTGGAATCCCGTCATGAACCAACTGCAGTTCCTTGCTATTCCTACAACTGCAAGCCGGTGGCTCTTGTTCTCAATGTGGGGAGTTTGGAACGGAAGAAAGCATTCATGAGAAATGTTTCGCCAGAAATTTCAGGGCTGACAAATACGGTCGGCGTCATGAAGGGAAAATGAAGGTTTTCACCATCTATGAAACCCATGTTTCTGGAGGATAGATTTGGATGGGGTTGCTAGGATGAGTAGATCCACGTTGCCACGTTGCTGGCAGCACGCAGATCCACAGACAACGTCGGAAGCAGCGCCACCAAAATTTTGTAAGAATACCTGACAACTGAACAACTCTTTCCTCGGGGCCTTTTTTTACATACATGTCAGCAAAAGCCTTTGGATACAAACGTCACTTGTCACAATGTTGACAAACACAACAATCTCATGAACCCTACTTTCAAGGAGTTCATGTCCTTTCAATGTGACAGCCATGTCCCTGACATGTGGTTGTTGTCAAGCTCCAGCAGCCAACTACCGCCAACGGGTCTTGTATCATTCCAAGCGGTTTCATGAGAAAGATCAGCAAGATGTGTTGCAACGCTATGAGACCCGACGTCACACGATGAGTGTATCCGAGTTGCAAAGATGTACGTTTCATATCTCCTCTTGGATAGCAAAGCTGCCAGCTACAAAGATGATTCAAAGACATGGAGGTTTGTCAGCAGTGATCTTGCTACGGCACTACTTAGAATCTCTTGCAATGCATGGTGAACATGAACTGTGCCCTCAGTTATCCAAGTTGTTGACGAGAGTTTTTATGCAACTCAGTGCGAACTTAGATGATGTGCAATGGATGAGACTAAAGACCATGTTGATGCCTTTACTGCCCAACATCCAAGCCTCATTCGTTGAGCCCAAAATGAGCAAAATGGAAAAGTTACTTCCTTCATTGGAGCCAAAGGATTCAGAAGATGGAGTTCGGCATCATGCGACTGCCATCCAATTTTGGAGAAATCAAACTTCCAATGAAGATCAAGAAATTTATGTTGCCGATCTTGAACGATCACTTCGTGAAGATGTGGAAGAATCGAAGTTGCGACGCGTTTTTCGTGCTGCCGTGGCTGCCCTGTCACCGCCTCGCTTGCTACCCAAGATGCCTGAATGTAGAAGCAGCTCCTTAGACGTGGCTGGCCCCAAAGAAGTGGACGGGTCCTACCTGAGCAACGCCCTGCAGCAGCGTTTGCGGATAGTGGTCCTTGGTTGTTTGGAGAGGTTGCAGTTTGAGGATCCAAAGATCCAAGCATCAAAAGTTTTTTTGGAGATATTGCTTCAACAGGTGCAAGAGCTAGCAACTCAAGGTTTAGTTGCTGCACATAGGGACTGGCTCCATCTTCAATTGAAATGTGGTATGTTGAAGGAGATGCCTGTTGAGGTGGCTGAAAGCAAGCACCAAAGGTCAAGCAGGGAATGTCAACATGGTAGAAGACCAGACAAGTGCAAAGAGTGCAGACCCTGCCAACACGGCAAGTCTCGCACTAAATGTAGTCGATGCAGCGGTTGCCCCCATGGCAAGCTAAAATACAATTGCTGTAAATGCATGCCCTGCCCGCATGGCAAGTTGAGGCCTTTCTGCCGTTTCTGCTCCTCATGCGCACATGGGAAGTTGAAGTATCACTGCACTTTGTGCCGGAATGAAAACAACGAGTTTGGACACGAATCCCTTCTGACCGAATCCCTTCTGACACTTTCAACGTGTCAGTTCAGATTTCCCAACATCATGAGAACATGTTGTGGATGTCAGTGGTCTTATTGTAGATTTCTCATATGTTGTGCAATAAATCTAGACTTGAGTCAGCATTTTTTCAACAAAATATGCTGGCGACCAACCCCAAGGTTGAAATGCTTCGAAAATCCTGAAGCCCCATACGATGGTTGCTTCAACCAATCAAGGTTTTCAGGATTTTTCAGCGCCAATGTGTATGACCATCCATCAAAACCCATACGGATAAAGCTGGGAAAACTACTGTACCAATTTGATGTCCCAAGCCTTTCGCTATTTTGAAGCATTGCCTGGTGGGTGCTGTTCTGTTTTTTGGGGAATCAGGATTGACCACGTTATCGACGTTGCTAGGACGGTGACCGACCGATCCAAAATGCGCGGGAAGCGGTTCCCTATAGCGCAGGGGCCAAGGTTGGATAGGGTCAGGGTATGACTTTGAGGGCTTGAGGACACCTATCTACCTAATAAGTGCAGTAACATAGGGGTGACAAGGGGTGATTTTTTTGCTTTTGACATTGGACTTCGGAGCTAGTGTTTTTGTAATTCACTGGCGGGTGTCTAGCTGGTGTCCAGTTGAGTGACTAGTGCAAGTAGGAGAGGACAATGACCTTTACAACTACACAGGGGTGACCCAACAAACAACCTAGAGCACAAACTATAGTAGACAATTGAAGTTGAATATTGAAGCAATTTGAGGTGTGTAGGGGTATCCTTGTTTCGTAGTTCATCCTTTCCGGGTAATCCCAGTTCTGAACTCATTATTCCACCCGGGCGGTTTCCCTGCTCTTTCAACCCGCAACGCCTATTACCATGTTTGCGAACTCCCTGCAGTACGGCAATCGGGGCAATGGAAAACCCATCATTTCTCACCCGAGATGACTTGGTGTCACTCCAAAAAAAAAAAACGCTGGTCACATGAACCTGGTGGTGACCTTGGCACCATTCAAACAGCAAAAAGTAGTGGCTGTGAGATTGTAAGTCTTTGGAACTTGAGTTTTAATTGCATAGCTGGGAACTCAAGCAGGTTGAACAGAACTTATTGAATGCATCATGTATTTTTGTTTTTTATTCAATAAAGTATGTCTTATTTACATATATTATACTCCGCAACTCTACAGTAATACATAGTGTTTCATCTTATTGATTGATGTTATTTGGATGCATTTTGCCCAACCATTCACTGAAAATCATGGAAAATCCATATTTCATGCCCAATTTGCTGTGCCAGGCACGCTTGAGATTGCGAGAGAGGCGGGAGTCGTGGGTTGACAGGGGATAGCTACGAGAAGGTACATGTACTGTACATCCTATACATATCTTTTTGTAGATATATGCCTATTTCTCATGATTTACAGGAATGTCATCTAATACCTGTTGGACTTCAGTTGCTACCCCATGTTCTAAGATAAGATCTTCCAAAGGGCGCTTTCTTTGTGCATCCATGCAGGTGATTTCACATTCCTGCTATTGTCTCATCTGTCAATGTTTTTCTTTTGTACTGTATCATCCATTTGTGCTTTATTGCATTCACACAAATGCTGCTGCTACTTCTACTACTGCTGCTCCTCCTGCTGCTACTACTACTACTACTACTACTACTACTTCTAATAGTACTATTACTTCTAATAATGCTACTGCTTCTAATGATATGACTACGACGACGACGACGACTACTACCACTACTACTTCTACTACTACTACTACTACTACTACTGCTACTGCTACTGCTACTGCTACTGCTACTGCTACTGCTACTGCTACTGCTACTGCTACTGCTACTGCTACTGCTACTGCTACTGCTNCTAACTACTACTACTACTACTACTACTACTACTACTACTACTAACTACTACTACTACTACCACTACTACCACTACCACTATCACTACCACTACTACCACGACTACGACTACCACTACTACGACTACCACTACCACTACCACTACCACTACCACTACCACGACTACCACTGCCACTACCACTACCACTAGCACTACCACTTCTACTACCACTTCTTCTACTACTACTACTACTACGACATCTTGTTCTACAATTACTACAATATAGATGATACATGACATCTTTGTTTAAGATACATAATGTTTGTTTATGTTTAAAATGATGCTTACTTATTAAATTCACTTGTTGGTCCATTGGTTGCACTTTTTTAGGGTGCTCGTTTTGAACTGAATCTCTGTACACCTTGTTGGCAACCTTGACTTCAGGCCAGTTGCTGTTCAGATCCAGAGTCCATTGAAAATGCCAGGCGCTGGGAGTCGTGGGGACAATTGTCTATAGATGGGAAGTGTGTGTAAGCTTCATGGGCATGGCGGTATGCCATCATGTCATGTGATACCGTAGCAGTTCAGGAAGATGAACATGTATGTAAATGACACTCAAAACATGCAAACATGGATCACGACGTTTGCAGCAAATACACGTTATGATCCATGCGATTCTACATGCACAGCCGTCGTTTGAGTTTGCATGATGCAGTGACAGTGTTTAGTTAGGTTTAGCTCTCACAAGTGTATATGGTTTTTGTTTGTTTGTTTCCTGTATTCACACATTCCTCTATTCTCAAATCTATTTGATCTAAAAGTCAACTCCTATTACATGGTGCAACAAAACGCACAGGCCTCTCCAACAACGCCTTGCGACGACGTTGGTGGATCACCTCTGAGGTGGCATTGCAATAATTCATAGCATATTCAGTTGGAATATACCGTTAGAAATGGAATACCCCAATTCTTGATAAGTTTTGTATACTTGTAATTAAGATAGAAGTATCATTGGTAGTTCCAAGATTTTACAGGACATACATATCATACATAGACTCATATACTGAACAAATATTTCAATATACACAGCTCCAACGCTGAGGAAGAAATGCTTTTCCTTTTTGGGGGGTTCACTTTTTCTGGGCAGCTGAACGTAAAAATTTGTGATATGTGTTGGCCTCAACAGTAAAAGGGGTGGCTACTGTTGCTGGGGAGCATCCCAATATACTTACCCTCCTAAGAACTAATATGTAACATGTTCCATTGGATTGGTTGGAAAGATGGATTTTGGAACTGATAGGGGGGGCATGCTGTTCGTTTTCCGAAAAAATCCACTGGAGTTTGGTTTCTTGATCCTCAAATTCCGATGTTTTTCCCCTATACAACCCCATTGACTCCAACTTGACTGGACTGGCCAGCATCGTCTCAGGCCTTCGTTGACATGCTGGGTCGCATGCGACAAAGCTTTGTTGGCGGCAAAGAATACATGCAGGCCAATGCAGTGCGTATTGAGTGCTACTTCTCAAAAAAAAAATGGAAAGCCATCAGCCATCATTTTGAGGTGAAGCGTCAGTTCTCATGGGTGTTGTGTTTTTTTTGGGGAGGGGGGGGGCAAATTATAGTAAGCAAGAAGCAGGTGTTGCAGGAGGAATCCTCCCAACATGACTTGAGTCATGATTGTTGGATAGAGGTTGTAGGACATCAAGGAATTGAAAAAAGAAACATGAATCAAATAATTGAATCAATTGAAAATTTAAAAATCAGTCATCTACAGATTAGTCTACAGATTATCAAGCACTGGTATCCAATGTGGAACATCAGGCCTTGCAGCAACTGATGTTGGATCCACCCAAGGGACAGGCAGAGCTTGGGTGGAAAACTTGGCTGGTTTCCATCACATGAACTGAAGATCCTCAGTCAGGTTCTCTTCCAGCTTGGGGCAATATGTCCCATGTAGGGCACAAGAAGCCTTTCGGTAAAACTCTTGTGACGCTCTTGTGGGACCCAATTTTATTTGAGAATAAAATCTGGGTATGTGTTTGCAATGTAAAGCTTCCTATAATCAAAAGTATCGGCTGCCTCGTTAATTCGCTAGACCTGCTCTTGGTCTTCAGCCATACTTGTTTTGATTGTCGCGCAAGGCGCAGCCACAGGCGCATAAATGATCCATTGAAGGAAGACAACTGTTCTTCATCAGACAAGCAGTAGTAGAAATGACAAGTAACAAAGCTAGTTGTTTCCTTTTGCACCTTCCCACACAACTGTTTCAATCAACAACTTGACGATTCTTACATGCAGGTTTTTTGGGTTTCAGGGATCTCTCGGGACTATCAGAGAACATCAGCCCATGGCAGAAACCCTTCACCGGTGGTGATGAGTTGACCTTTGACGACTTTGCAGCAGCATTGCTCTATGACACCCAGGCCCAGGGCTTTTTTGAGGGCAGAAGTTGACAGGTTGGGTGGGTGGTTTTTTTGGAGGTGTAGGGAATGCTTGGGTTGGATCTTCCACGAGGGTTCCATGCATGGGACTTATATGATATAAATATATTTACTTGTTACGCACTGCATGATACAAGTTGTGTGCCAAAATATTCATGTCGTTGTGTCCTTGCGCAGTTGTAAGCACTTCCTTCCAGTTTCCACAAGCAAACGAGGCAAAAAGGAGCTGAGGGTGTTTTTTTTCTAGCTAGTGACTAGGAATGAAGCCAAGCTGGGGGTAGATAGATATATTATATATATATAATCCTTTCACAAGGGAAGAATGAGGAGCGAGTGAATCTTAAGCTTTTTGGTGCCTTGGTAGGAAATCCCTTGATCATGATTTGTTTCTAAATAAGTCATCTATTGTTTTTTGTGTGATATGCTGAAAAAGTTGATGGAAAGTTTCAAGAGCCTTCCATTGTCAGTAGCAATTTCATCCATTTCACCGTGAATCCTCCATTTTAGCAATCCCTTGCACCCAGGACGCTTTGCAGCCACTTGGCTGACGATGGAATGGCGATGGATGACTGGACTTGGAGTGCTGGATCTAATGGTGGAAAGGTTTGCCTCCAATGTATTCATCCAATAAGAAAACATCGGAAAAAATGAATCCCCTCTCAACAAAAACAAATCCCCGGTAGAAAAATACAACTAAATCGTTCCGCAATATAATCATAAATCCCTTCTCGATTCAAAACTCATCCTTCCTGAGTTAACAAAAGATCCTCCCTGAATTAAACAATAAATCGCCTTCAATAGAAAATATATTCCACCCTTCACCAAAAAATACAATCCCCACTCAAGGGAAAAAAACTCAAAAAGTAAATCCACGCTCAATGAGAAAAAAGCATCCGAAGCAGTCCATTCCCAAGCCCTTGAACATAAATGTTATCAGAGGCTTCGGCATCTATAAAGTCTGTACTGAGGTAATCCATTCCATATATTTCCATAGCACGTTGAACACAAACGTTATCACAGGTCATTCCACCCCTTATGTATCCGTTGTTTTCCAAAACCCTCCAATATGTGTGTTATTGTGCGTGTTCCTATTTGATTACAGTAATCTTAAGGTTTGGGGTGGTTCTGAAATGGTCCCCTTTTGCGGGCAAACTCATTTGCCGCAAAAGATAAAAAGCCTCGGAGCGCCAAGGCCTAAGCCAGGCCTGCCCATCGAGGTTGGCAAACAGATTAGGGCTTAGGATCAGATTTGGTGATTATGATTGGCCATTGGTTTTTTCACTCCGAGCTTGCGGGAGGATCTGTGTTTCTATGTTCCAATGGCCTGAAAATAGGAGTTTTTGTGTGGCTTTTTAAAGGGCCCACAAATTTGTCATCTCGGAGTATCACCCAATATCTTTCCAGGTTTTTTTCAATCATGGCTCATGGAATGCACCTTTGGATTGTTCAAAAGGAGTTTATTTTCCTTGAAACCCTTGAACTTTGAATTTACCTTCCCATTTGCAAGACATGTACATCAGAAGACTCCATTGCCGCAAGGGGTTTCAGTTTCAATCTCCTTGAATTTGGAAGGAAGCTGGAAATTTGAAGAGCACGCAACCAGATCATCCAGTAGCACAAGATTTCATTTCATTCCTACAAGTGGTACAGTAGATGCAACATGGAACTCCCAAAGGTGGATGATTCTCTGGGCCCACCTTTGGGCCCAGTCAGCCAGGAAAACTGAGTCTAGGTAACCCTACCCTGAGACAGAACCCCAGAAGGGTTTTAAGACCTAACCCCTTATCATACCATGTATTACTTGTACATTTCCTCCCACTTTTACACATGCACATTTGTCCAATATTACATTTAATATTTACATTTGCTGCCCAGGGACCATATGCCCTTACCAGAATCACAGATGAGGATTTGCCAGGAACTGGCTGATATTTTCTGACCCCAAAATCCCACAACAGTAGATACTGTAGTTGCTTCCAGGGTTTACAGCAGCCCTGAACCTGTTCCGCAGCAATTTGAAGCCCCAGAACCCGATGAAATTGTAGAATCTTACAGGACGTCCAGAAGCTGGGAACGCTCCTACAAAGATTAGAGGAGAGGGAAGCATGCGGCATGCAGATACGTTTAGTAGGTGTCAAGTGGTGAGACTGACCAATGATGATTGGCTCATTTGTCAAACATGATTGGAGAGGCTGAGTGAACTAACAACGTTTAGATTTTGACGACATTCATTGAGGTGGTTTTTCTGTGATTTTAGTAACCAGCACAGATCGTACCGGACTGCCACTGATGTTGCTTTTACAGAAATTTGCCTGCTGTTTCTGACCGCGAGCCTCATTGATTCGGAACACCATGACAGCAATGTGCTTTCTGGGATAATGACCGTGCAACAAAGCAGGATGAGGCGGTTTCATTGAAGTAACGTCCTTTCAGTGCCTCCATCTTTGCAAAGAATGTTGGAAGCACCACCTCGACTACAATGAACAATACCACCAAGAACCAGACCAGCTGCAATACAGCACAAACTCCTCACCAACAGCAACCACGACCACGACTGCGACAGCAGCCCGAGCTTGCAGGGGTTCATCAATAGCGAGACTGCAGTGCGACCGGAGCATGCTGGGAGAACCCAGTTTTTCGAGGGCCTGTTGCACCCAAGATTGATTTGCACTATGTTGCACTATTTGCGTTTGCAATTGAATGGACTAGGTTCACACCGGTTCACGTGTGCAGATCGTTATGTATCAATATTTTACATGCAGTATCATATGATTCATATGCTTATCATCTTTTTTATATACTTATATTACAGACGTAGTGCTGGACCTGGAAGGTCCCAATAGTGTTGGGGAGCTTCAACACAGTGCTAGAGTGCTCAAAGTTCACTGTCCGGAGATATACGTACATATATATATATACTATACATATTATATCATATTATATATATACCTAGTTGACGTGTTTGAAAGAAACCACGCTCTCAAGAGACAGGTGCATGTCTCGAGCTTGTGCTGCGTGTCATTTTGGCACAAGCCCGGAAGCTTGTTATATATTTACTCAATTACTCGTATATGTAGATGTGCCAATGTCAATGTAGATGGCATCTACATTTGGACATAAAAACAAACGGATTGTTCAATGCCCAGCCCAAAAAAGCCGCTTGGTAGGTGCATCAACTAAATGACACACTTCAGATACATAATTCTCCCAGGGTGGGGGCTGAACCCTGGGACGAATCGACGAATCGTGCTACAATTAGACCAATTATTGTCCCAAGGAAAGAGCTTTAATATGAAGAGATGGTGCCCCATGTGGAGGTATGAACCTATGGCAAAGGTCAGACATGATGATATATCATTTTGTTTATTTTAAACTTAAGGGAAATGTTTGCCAACTTGAAACAAGCAAAGAGATGGTCATTGACATTCATTGTCTTCATCAAGGGCAATTTTTGGAACGACACCGCTTCAATCTGCATTTTCCCTGCTTGTGGTGCCATGTTCCCACCACACTACGGTGCTTCTGGATATGCACCACCACCCCAGGCGGGCTGTGCATAGGAGATGTTTTTTAAGCTGAAGGTATTGCTTTAAAAAATATAAAAAATGCTACTGTTTAAAAATGCTACTGTGCACATATACTGTAATAACCTTGGTTTTGGTTTGGTTAGTGGTAGAAACCTCTGATTCTTTTTCCAAAGGTTGATATTCCCAACATTTCCAGCCTCGAGCATGCGAGGCTCACTGGTGGACGCAACCCAGTCACTATGGGCCTCGCGTCACGAATGGATTGGTGTAGCCACACATTGACAAGGAAAACATTGCACTGGCAAATGCATTGATTACTTTCATGATATTACCCGCACATGCTTGATTATACATCCACGTCACAACCTTTTTGTGTCGGGGGAGTCCTCCTGACATCTCTAGTCCCAGCCAAGGTGTTCAATGCCTCAAGCTACTTGGCAAGGACTCTTGGGCTTCTCATCAGGGAAGATGCGCCAAAAGCATTGTTCTTGCTGATACTTTGGACATATCCCAGTCCCACCAACAGTCAAATGATTATGTTTTAATGTTTACTAAGTACGGATCCTACATTAATCTTCACTTCTGCCATAGTGGGACGGGGATACAGCCAAGTGATAAACATCAAAATGATTCAAAGTAACCTCAAGTTGTGAAACTGTTGGTGGACCAGATCCTGCACTAGTTGTGAGAGTTCCAACGCTTTCCATATCAACTGGTTTTCCGGGGTTTCTTCATCAACAGAATGTGAAGATAGAAATCATTTCAACAATTCAAGGTTCTTGTTCTTCCCTGCCTCTCCAACACTTGCATCAGGACACCAGTACAATAATTATGCTTTGTCCGGGCCTCAGTAAGTGTTTCATTGCTTGGCTGCGACCCACTCTGGGACGGGAACAAAAACATCACTGACACATGTGGAGAGCACACCAGCCATTGGACTGGGATGACCAAGTACACAAAATCTAAGATCTCCAATATCTACCGTAGATCTGCAAATGGTCTGATTCATTTCAATAGGTTCATATCTTTACAAGTACTGTACAACGCATTGTCATAAACATATCAACTGGCAAGTGACCGCAATGATAATTTGGGGGGAGAAGCTGTCACTGGTCACTAGTCCCGAAGCCTAAGGCACAACGAACAGAAGGGAAGTTGCGAAGAATCCTTGGCCCAAAAATCAGATCTGGAGCTTAAAGAATAGTGAGGATGAAAGCCTTTGTTCGGTGGTTTCAAGTTTCTATAATTAAACAATGCGGAGATGATTCATTTGTTACCATTCATACCGGTATTGATATGTACCCACCTTGGATCATGGGAATGCTCGGGAATGCTTATCTGATACCTGATGGCTGAATTTGAATCAAACAAGTTGAAGTTCATGCGTCCCCTGTCAGCCAAACTTGGAAGACCCTTTGCAAGTAGTGGTTGATGTCACCAATGTGATTTTCACCCTTTGCGCGAAGAAAATGGATAGCCGTTGCAATGAAGACCTTTAGGAAGGGTTAAGGCAAACTATTTATTGTCAGTATCTTTTGTATACTGTTACATGCTGTGCACATCTTGGCAAAATGATGATGCGGAGGTCTCCCCAATGCAACACAATAGTTGGCAGTAATGACATCCATGTATAGTCTTAGTAATCAATGGAGTTGTTTGCTTCTGGGAATTGGCAGTCCTTACCACTGATTATCTACTGGTACCTTGAAGGGAGTTATTTGCACCTACCACCTTCTTCCGGAGCCAGAAAAATTGTTGCTTGGTATTTCATTGATTCTCTTCTCTCGCCTTTCACCTGTGCTTTTGTCGACCAAAAACGTGTTTACTTGCGGGTCGAGGATTATGGTTTCTGCACCGAAGAGCAACAAAACATGGCGTGCCTCGCGAAGCAGTGATGTTGGATGATATTGGTGGGATTAAACTGGCACAGTCTCAGTGGGTAAAGACAAGGAACTGAGATCACTAGGCAACAGGGTGATGTATATGCTACTTCCTGTTGAGAAGTGCTGTTTTGTACCGGGACGTTAGCAACAGACGAAAGACTATTGAAATTTCAGTTTTGCCCAATCACATCACTTGGGATAATTAGAAGTAATTAGAGCCATCCTATCTTCTAGACTAGATTAAATACTTCAGTGACAATGGTGTGGCCGGAGCATTGCATTCTCACAATCAACAAGTTTCCTTAATCAAACAATACGTCCTAGGGCCAACCATAAGTATATGTAGCAAATTTGCAAACTCTTAAAAAATAAAAACTCTTATGACTTTCAATTCTATTCAATCATTTTTCCAATTCTACATGTCATATTTTTTAACATATGTCAGATGCTATACATGGTTAGAATTAGACTTTAATAATATATATGTACAATAATATAGACTATAAGAATATATATATATGTGTATATATATATATGTGTGTGTGTGTTGCGAATGAGACACCAACAGATCTCCTTTGGGAAAACTTGTCAGACTCTCAAGGTATGAAGCCATGCTCTTGCGACTCAAAGAGGAGGTGCCGAAGATCTGGTGATATGTGAAGAGGTCTTTATCCATGACAATCCATGCATCAAAAATCCTATGAAAATCCTATGTTTATCCCATTAAGGGACTCGAAAATTTCGACATCTTTACCAACAGGTGCAATTTGTTGTCATCGGATCGTTTAGTTCCCGCGACCGAATCCATTTCCGACCGTCCGCTCCTCCGGCCCCCGGTATCCACGCCGAGGCGAACGTTGGGGATATCATAGAGACATGTTTCGGGTTTTACCGTGACATGTTGCAAATCAAATCAATGGGAACTAACATTTGACAGAAAATGCCACAAATGTTTCGAGAGATGCCACCAGATTTTACAAGAACTGACCGTGGAGGATTGTCCCAGTTGTGTCAATCTTGAATTCGGAAATGGGATATTCTTGAATGTTACCTACCCTGGCTGACATGTCAGGGAACTTTCTCAAGCGTGAGACCTCAAAATGGACATTTGCCACTTGGAGAAAAAATGGCTAAAGATCGGTTGTTCGGTTTTGACCTGCAGTTTCTGGTTTCAGAAACCATCAGGTCATATCAAATCAAACGACTTAGTCATTACTGTAATCGTTTGGGTAGGTGATTTCTTGGAATTAGTTCAGCTCACCCTCAACACTCCAGCATGATCCCAGCGAAGAAGTTTGTGACGAGGACCCGTTTGAGATAAGGTCATGATGCTGGAATCCTGGTGAGATTTATTTTTACCTACCCTTTTCCAACCGTTTTGAAGCAAATCCAAAAATAGATAGAAAATCATGGCTCGGACAGAGCTACAGCTTGTTTTGGTTGCACAATCACCAGATCTTTAGGGATGCCTTCCTTGAGAGGCGCATCAACGTCCCCTTCGCGGGCAAGTTTGCCGAACGTTCCCAGCTGATTCGCTTCTTGCGGAAGGAGGCATGTGTTGGACCGTGTTGGGTGGCGGTGGTTTGGGGCTTCCAGTATCCGTGAAACGGGAGGTGTGTAGAAATCTGCGAGGTGGCATTTTGCAGTGAGCTAGGTTTCTGTTTTCAACTTCAAATCAGGTCAATGCAGAAAAAAAGAAAGGTAGTCTACCTGACCTCATTTTGACACACACAGCCCTACAAGGCAAACCTAACACACAAGTTACAAGTATGCATTTGTAGCACGATAGTAATGGTATGTAATGGTAGTAGGCAATTAGGCACATACAGGCCTAGCTAATCCTAGCTATGTATTGTGTCAGCTAGAGTGTTTTCAGCACCATGGGAGCCTGTGGGGATGCACCGTTTTTAGGGGCTCTTGAGCGACTCACCATCCATCCGGAACGCAGGTCTTGGAGAAGCGTTCCGACATCCATGAGATCCACCTTTTTGTCCATTGGATTGCAATAGATTCAGCTTGTTACGTGCGGAAAAATGTGACGCCAGTCCCATTTTGAATTGAAGAATCAGTTGTGAGATGTTTGTTTGACAAACAAGCTTTCTCTTACGCCATTCTTTCAACATGGATAATTTCATATCGATGGACATGTATCTACCGTAGGAATCATTCAGGTCGCAACTGTCGTCCTGCAAAAGCCACCTGAGGTCACTGATGTGAATGATTTTTATGGTGCCTTGGCCAGGAGCAAGCACCTTCAGGGTGATTCATGTTAATTCATGATCATGATCATGAGATACACGCTCTTTGTGGTTGTTTGGCATGACATGTAATGCAATGAAATGCATGAAATTGACTTCAAATTCACCTTGTGTCTTTGAGCCAACGAAACGAGAAACCTGCACCTTGCATCCTGCTTCGCTACAGGCAGCAACGAGACCTCAAGCGATCCGCAGATTTTCCTTCATTTCGCGGTTGGGCAGGGCATGCGCATGGGTATCCAATCCACGCTATTCCATTCAGATGCAGCCCAACAAAGTTGCTGATGTTGTACGTGCTTCACGTTGTTTCACAGTGCTTCACGTAGAAGTCCACTTAGTCGTAGTCGTCGCTTAGTCCAATTACTTATCAAGAGTGCAATTGGTTGTCGTTGTGGTACTTTTCAACTGGGAGTTCCTAAACCTGCGATTTATGACAATTTAGAGCTGGTATGAGATTGTGCTAGTTGCTATTCACTCTGTAGTATCTCCAGTAGAAATTTTCGTGTCTTTTTCAATCGCTGGCTTGCCGTCACTTGCTTGATAGAAATGGGGTCGTGACCCCAACATGTAACCCCAAACCATCCCAAACCCATATTTGGGGATTTAGCCAATAGTTAACACAAGGAGATCAACAAAATAGTGCCTATTATAGGTGGGGTTACGATTTGGGGTTAGGAGAGTTTTTCAATGATGCTGGTTCTTTGAAACATTTCGAAGTCCTGAACTTATACAAATACATTTGCTGAACCCCCCCCCCCACCCCACCCCCCCCAAAAAAAAACCAATCTATGTTCAACAAACTTTGATGCGAATGCGACGGATTCCGAATGTTTCGATCCGCCTCAGTTGCATATACCTTTTGATTTTGAGATTCTCCCATATCTGAAGTTTCTGGTGGATCCTTATCATTACAGTAGCTGGAAGGTAGAGACTTCACTAGTTTCACAGGTTCAAGATGGACGTGTTCAACTTCCAGCTGCAGACGTGGTGATGGTGCCATGGCTGCAACATCCCTGAGGTGCTGTCTATTTGCACCTATGCTAAAGCAGCCTTAATCTGGCCTCATATAGAGCGTATAGAGTATGCTGAACACAAGAGTCCCTCACACTTCACACTTGGAATGGACACAAACAGTTGCACAACCTTTTAACGCTCCAGAATCTTCAAATTGAATCTTGAAACTAGGATTGGGATGTGTCAATTGAACAGTTGTATTCAATTATCAGACTTGTCACTCAGGAACATGTCAATTGGCTAATGTAATTAGCTGGATCGTTGGACCATATCATATATTATATATAGAGTCATAGCTGCCCATTTTCTCACCCAAGCTGACCATGATTTGCTGCTGTTTGATGATGGTTGATTTATTTGGATGTAGGTGCTTCTTCTAAATATGTCACACACACATTTGCAGATGATATCAACAATACAAAAGAATGCTTTTACATGTTGCACTGCATTTTGCCGGTGTTCCTACCAGGTGTCGAAAGTGGCACCATGTGTTCTCAGTCACAAGCATGGAAAAATTCCTTGGAAGCTGAGGGAATGCATCCTGATTGCAGCTCATCATTTCTGACCAGCTTTTGGGGATACTACCAGGTGCCTCCGGATCTTCCCAGCACGAGTCGAGTCATAGGAAGATGAAGGTGAATGGTTTACACCTCCAGTTTGGTGCGCAGGAGGATTAAGGGCAGATGATTCCAGTAGCCCTGCAATGTACTCATACGCAAAACATCCCATTGCATGGAGAGACCTACAGAATCTGACATCAGTTTTGCCCCGCAGCTATTGGCACAGGGCATAACAGGTGTTTTCCTTGATAAATTGCATCCGTTGTTGTACTATGCGTGGTGGTTTTATCAGATATATTGATTTTTGATTTCATTAAGTATATATTTTACTAAGTATGAATATATACATGCAGGATGCAGTATTGCGATGGCATCATTGCAATGAGATGGCAAAATTCTTCTTGCTTGCCGTCCTTTGACAAGGCCTATTACTACATGTGGCAAGAGATCCTTGGTACTGCTTTGGCCAGTGCGGGCTCCCAGATGGACAGTGCAACACCCAAATCCTCACAAGTGAGGAGAGTCCTTCACGGCCAAATTAATGGTTGTCAACTTGAAGGAGCAACTTGTTTTTTGGGTAAAAGTGCGTCAAAACGTCCCAAGCTCCCAACATACAAGTCAAAGGAATATACCTTGATACCGAGAAACTAACAACAATTTTCTCAAACCAAATCTCTTTACGATTTGGTAATCTTTCTAAGGTGCGCCGCTGGCCATTTTTGCCAATCTTTGGCTGGAAGAATCCATCGAGGTACAAAGTGTAGCGCGACAACAAGGCCACACGAGGGAGTGGCAGTTTCACGAGGGACAGCCATGAAGGCCATGGGTGCTGTGTTTCAACAACCTTTGGGGGTCTAAACTTCTTGATCGCAATCTTCTTGTAATATCTTGTAATTGAAGTGCCGCACCATCCCTCATGCAGTACTCTGATGTTATTTTTCACTTGAATGTACTAAGTTTACTTTTGAAACAGTGAAAATTGATACCAGTGCCGTACAAATACATGTATCAATGTATCTACACGCGCGTGTTCCCAATGAGAGGGGACTACTTGCCACATACCAGGAAGTCTGCGTATACTCCGTTTGGCATTGTTTGCACAAGGGTTTCTAGCCACCCTATCGAAAACATATCCGAAGGACTATGCATGTTTTGACATAACCTGCAAAATCATGAAAAACCCATCAAAACCTATGACTGAGGACTCTGATTCCATCTCAAGATTGTCAAGTTTTCGGCTGCTCTTCTCACTGGGCAGGAAGTTCACATGTGCTGGGACCTCTCGCTACCGTGACAGGTATGCAGGTGTCAGCGGCCCTGAAAAATCGACCCTATTATGGTCGAACGCTGACAGCACCGTTGATGCTCGGCGATGGAA
Source organism: Breviolum minutum Mf 1.05b.01 (assembly GCA_000507305.1). Lineage (NCBI taxonomy): Eukaryota > Dinophyceae > Suessiales > Symbiodiniaceae > Breviolum > Breviolum minutum. Next base: position 292,718 of record DF239215.1, on the reverse strand, counting down.
CCATGGGATGGCTGGAGGTATACATACTACACAGATTGAAGCTAACAGTTTCATACATTTCCCATACTGTGCCCTGTGGCTAGCGCAGGCAGTTACAGTTACATGCATTTACAGATTACAGGTGTGAGTTGAAGCAGAATCGACATTCCTTTTTTCACCCAATACAATGGTTTGCTCGGGCAGAGTGACCGATTCACTAAGTCTGTGACCAAAGCAATTGCAAGTGTCTTGCCATTTCAGGGGCTGCCAGGCCAGTTGCCCTTTCATACGAAATTTGTCGTGCCACAAAGATGTCTGCTTTTTTGTTTGGTTTTTCCGTCTTGTGACTGATCGTTGCAGCCCCTCTTGTAAGGACATCCAATTGCCGGGATCGACAGCCGTTTCATTATATTGTTCAAATCCCAGCGGGTGATGTTGGAAGCAGTTGTTGGCTATGTACCGGAAGTGGAGCAACTGTCAGCTCCCTTGTCCCCATTCGAAATCATCCGATTTCAGTGGCTCCTGGCAGCGGTTGCTCAACCCGGTGGCTGAGGTCATTGCCCAGAAAGCACCCGCAGAGTCGGTGAAGAGCATCCAGGTAAAGATTTTTGAAGCAAACCTCCTTAAAAGGTGGTGCCTATTTGGAGGGCATAAGGAATAATTACCCCCGAAACCATCCGAAACCCCTGAAACAATCTAATTCATCCAGAGTTAGAATGGGTTCATTCAAAAAGCATCAAAAAGCAAGTTCAGATGCGCATCCGATTGGCAGGTGAATGCTGAAGATTACGACGGGCCCTACCAGTTACTGGGCACAAAAGCGCACTGTTGCAATTGAACTCAAGGAATGCCAGTGCACATNCACCACATGGGTGCATGAATTCTTGATGATGTGGATGTCAATACTTCATTGACATTGCACAGGGTGGTGTTACTTTGCGGATGTCGTGGTGGGTTTGCCATGGCCATGCACCAGCTAATTTCCTTCCTTTAAATCTAACTGCCACAGTCCCTGTACCATGTTCTACCTTATTAGAGTCTTATGGATTGATTCAGCATTACAGGACATTGGATCGCGAAATTTCATCGAATTTTATGACCAAGCTTTCAAAACTCGGGAACTATCTTAGGCTTGCTATGAAAGATTTGACTCCACAGTGCATTTTCCCAAAGCCAGAGTAGCAGACTCAGGAATCAGTGGACCATGTATCCACAGCATTCGTATCCACAGCCTTGGGCATCTTATGGCGCCTCGGAAGTATGGAAACTTACCAGAAAAATGCTGACAATGGTTCATCCTTGGGATCTTAGATCTTAGAGTCGTAGACTCGAACCATAACTCTGATGGTGGCACCAGTAGTAGTTACATATTTTACATCATTTTAGGATGTAAGCGACCACGCCACAGAGGTCCGGCGGTTGCATGCACATGACGTGTGACATCAGACTGCGTTGCGTTGAAGAGTAGGGTCAGATGTGGGCCGATCCATGTGATGTCAGGGAATGGTCTGGCAAATCTTGTAGGTGTCATGTAGGTTGTGTGCATCTATAGAGTTAAGCTTAACAAGTTAGTCATAGAAACAAAAGCACTGATCAAAATCATACAAACGACCTGGGCCGAAATACATGGGTGAATTCTGATCTTTCCCTCCCAAATCATCAACGCCCTTAGTGAAACAATATTCAAAAACTACCTGTTTTTGTTGCTCCCCCCACGGGACCGAGGCCCAACATTTACGGCTCCACCTGGCACTTATGGAAGTGCACAAACCGCACCTGCAACAGAGCTGCACATAACATGAATGTGCATTATGATACTGTTGATGGTTCAGAAATCCGGCGTTCACCAGTTGAGGTTGGTAGTTTATCGCATTATTTACAGGGGTTAATGGCTTTATAGTGTTTATACATCCCAGGTGGTTACTGGTTGTTTGAGATTTCTTCCATCAACAGTATCATTGATGCCATGCTTGCTAATGTGAAAAATCTGGAGAATTCTGTGATGCAGTGGACAAGAAGATGGGGCTGAATATTCATATAAGTAGATATTCAAGTAGAATCATTCTGCAAAATTATGCATCATACCACTTGTGAATCCCTTCAGAACTGTCAAGCGTGGAACCCTCGCTGCTTTGATGGATTGATATTCAACGGCCGGGCTCGCGGAGTTCCTGTGATGCCAAGGATTATTGGAAGCAAAGCCATTCATCCCACCTATATCCTCCGCTACTCGGCGGCGAGTCAGGGCACTTGGAAGGCAAAACCATAATTCTAAGATATTGATTACGATATATTAAGACGCTATATTATCCTTTTGTTTTGGACATTGCCACGATTCATAGGTCGCATGGTGTCCAGATATTGAGGCCAAGTCATGCAATGTCAGGCGGCATACTCACAGACTGAAGAAATATCAGGTATCCATCACTCATATATTTGCACTAGGTAAGATAAGAAGCAAATAGAAGCAATACATAGCAATACACTGTCTACAGGCCAATGGAAAGAGAGATTGATACCCGTACCTCGTGGCACGTTGTGACGCAGAATTGTAGAGTGGAAGATGTAAGCTGCAAAGGTGCTTGCAAAAGTGTAATCCTAGGTGTGATACTAGGAAGTGCTTGTAAATCCAAACCAATCCCCTTTCCAACTACTGGTGTATGTACAACGCTTCGGCAAAGAGTTTGGAAGAAGTATCAGAATGTATCAGATCAATATCCCTGTTGACATCTATTGACTTTTGCCATTTTCTGTATTGAATGTACCAGCACCTCAACCCTACAGGTTTGCCCTTTGATTTGCAGCTGCATTGAGGCCATCTTATCCGCCGAGTTATGCATGCTACTGACCCTGGAGCCGTTTCCCGTGGCCAAGTGTCGAGCTCTTGACCATCTTTTCCTGACATTTCGGATGTCTGATGGCGATGGCATGCACTCTTTGTGAAGATTTTATAGCTGTTGGATCGCCATCCCGATCGCAACTGTATAGATGTGTTACTGTAGACTATTAGAAGTTGCTCTTTTACAGGTTACATGGGTACGGATTGTTCTCATGTTACCCTGAAGCCGTTGCGGGAGTTGCTGGAGTGCAGAAGTCACGACCTGCGATGACACATTTTACATCAGCGGAAGACTGGTTGCATCAATTTCATCGGAGTTTACTGTAAATCGATTTAATTATTCTTGATATATCGGAAGGCATAGGATCACAGGCAAGGCCAATGGTGGTCACCGTTCACAAGGTCACACCGTAGTGATATGGTGGACAGTTGTAAAAAGCTGTGCTGTTTTGGTGTTTATGTGACTGGGTTAAAATATGATAAACATGGAGTAGTCTCATCAACACGATTCGAAGTGATCGTATGGCGACAGATGCGAGAAATCTAAGAGGCAAGGTTCCAGTGCACATGAGGTCTAAGTTTCAGCTTGGCATCATACTACCTTTGGCAGTTAGGGAAGACCTTCCATGATCCTAGAGATCTCTGAGGAGTGCAATTTGGAACAAGTGGCCAAGGTGGAAATGATTTGGCCATATTTGGCCGTGGATAAGAGTATCAACAGACCTGTGCACCATCCGTTGCTGTAGCAGGGTTCCATTTGGTTTTGCCGTCTAACTTAGATATTTTCGGGGCTGTGTTAACAATAGCAGGTATGGTCGATTGACAACGTATATACATCACAACACTGCACCAGGTGATGAGGAATGTCTCCCATCAACTATCAACTACAGAATTTCAATTAAATAATTAACCATCAGAACTGGTGCAGGATTTTAACAACCACCAGTATGAAGAGCATTGAAGATATCATCCTCTTGGCCTCTTGGCCAACTGTTGTTGCCAGTCTCCGCTGGATTGAGCAGACTGCAGATGACGGTGTTTCGAGCGGCCAAACTGCGCGGCTGAATTCATGCCAAGGTGCTACTTATAATATTTATATCTATATATATATATATTTATTTGATATGTATATATTTAGATGATATTCAGCGCATGAACCTTCATGATGTTCATTGTCATTGGTGGATTCAACGAGGGGGGGCCCAACCTGCCAAAACGAGTTGAACATTGCTGGAATTTCCGGAGCTGGAATATATACGTGTAAATCAATTACATATTCATTTTTATCAGAGAAGATATATAATAACTGTTTTGAACACCTTCACCCAAAGCTTTTGTTTTCATGCTTTCCATCTTTGTCGAAAAAAAACACCATTTGGGCACCATTTGCGAACTGAGGACTGGACATTGAAGCCTGACACTTTTGGAAAAGCATGCTGGAAAGCAGCTGCAGCTGCCAAGGCTGCTGGGATCTGATCCTGAGCATTGTGGATTTGTGGATTTTTTGGTTGGGTCATGCCCGAAAGGTTTAATGTGGACTGAAAGGGATGGGAGAAAATCAATGGGAATCATCTACTAGCACCTAGCACCCAGTGAGGTGTGGGAGGGGATCGTTTAGAAGTGCATCATACAATGCTCAATGGTGAATCCCCAATGGATGGGTATATATATATATATATGTTGAATATTTAGTATGGATGTATGTCATATATCAACTTTGGCTTCAACCCTTTCGACCAAACAAGTGTGTGATATTTGAGGATAACAATATTTGATAATTTTTGCTTGCATCCACGCGAAAAAGCCGCCGCATATATTCCAATGTTTATTTCCGCGATGGCGTCAAGAGCAGTTTTAGTGTTTTGATGTTTTTTGTTCCTTGCAGTACACCCAAGGTCATGGTGAAATCGGGGGTTTAGCTTTGCCTTTAGCCAAAGCAAGGAATGCAAAATCACCTGTCGTCCAACTGTTTTTTTGGATTCATCATCCTTTCAAAAAAGCCTGTACAATGCTAGAACACATTTCTCCTGTTCTCCGCTGGTTTTCCACTCCTTCCCATGTATAGCTGGAGGTGGCTTTTCCTGGCAAGGTATCAGTCACGTGGGCTTCAGAGAAATTGGGTGGTATCGCTTGCAGCTCCCCTGAAGCCATCTAAGATGGATGGAGAATGATTCACAATCAGGTAGAAATGATTAGACATGTATATTCAGCGGGACTGGCGTATCTTTTGTTATCTCTTTAACAAGGAGACATTTGTGGGTATTGTGCGGTGACATGATTGTATATCATGCAATTGGAAATGCGAGCACCCATGGAATCCGGTAATAATACCGCTGCATTTAGAAACCAACGTGTTGAAAACCACTGGCATGTGTGCTACATCTATTTTTGCATGAGGGAATCACGAATGGTGCATAGTGCGGGAGTCTTGGATGCGGGCCGCAGTAAATGGTAATTGAAAGTATGTGAATACGATGATTTTCCACGGACTCTAAAGCCCTAAAGAGTCAGACATAGTAAACAACTTGGATTTTTGTGATGAGATGTAACATCCATCCAATCATATGGTCCCTTTGTTCTTTTGATACCTGGCGGTATGGCACAAGGGATGTTTTTTGGAGGTGTGAAGCTAAGGCCGATTCATCCTTCCCAATGGGTGGCTTTGTAGGGCAAAGGTGCAGTTTGCCGGGGACAAAGGAAACCAAAATGGTAAGATGGGGTAAGACATGGGCAAGTTGTGTTTTGATGAATAAGCAGCCACTCACCTGCTTAGGGACTTGGTATGTTTGGTGACTCTATATTCCATTGAATGGTGGCCTCCAGTGGCTAAGTTCAGCTTGGTGAATGACATATCACCCCAAACAATGAACTGGGATGAAGGCAAAGGATTCATCAACCTATAGAGCCCCATAGCTCAAGGATCCTACATGCAGAAGACTGCCAAGATGTTCATTCGGATAGTTTTGCACTTCGTTTCACCAACACGGCCACACACACCAGTGTTGCTGCAAACGTAGGCATCTTCTCTTCGTGGGTTCGAGGCTCAATGTAGCTGACATATAATTTCATTGACTGTGGAGGTCTTCAAACACACTGTTTCATTGAATTCCGATGCAGTTTCTCCGGAGTCCAAGTTGAACGAAAAATGATTGTGCTACATTCAGATTATGATATGCATTGTCCATTCAAGGTTGACTCTGCCGGTTTCGTGCAGAATCCTTTACTAAATTTCGAAGCCCGAAATCAGCATCCAAACACCTCCAAGACATGTAATCACATCAAATTCATCAAGTCCGCGCACCCAAACAAACAGTGTCAAGTTTTGAGATATGTTGCACCCTTTCTTTTGGTTTATGTTACGCCCCAAGGTCTACCATTGGCATTGTACTGCAGCGACTGTCCACATTTGTATCAAGTTTTGCGGGGACCTTATGTTCTCAAACATGAGGATTGAGGATCAGAAAAGGCAGTCAAAAATTCAGCATTGCTGTGTAACTTTTTCTCCAGTTGTTACAAGAGCATTGAGGTCGGAATTTAACGATCCCACAAGTTTCCCGTTTGACAATAGGTCAACCAACATGTCTCCCAAGGCGCCGCATGCGACATTTGGCCAATCTGGAAGAGGCACCAACCCCACAGCGTTTGCAAGAGAAGCAGCTTGGCTGAGTAAAGCCTGAGTGTCTCAAAAGTAGGGATCCTACAAAACCCATGAAAATGGCTCCTTTAATGGGGACCCACACTATCCAAAATACAAGTCCATGTCAGTATAACATTAAGCGTGTCATGTTATGTCTAAGTTGGGGGGGGGGTGCAATTGCTTTAGAAGCCGCCCTACCTGATATCGAAGTGGAAATGGGCCTGGGAAGGGGGTGCTTTGAAGGATGGTGTTGATGGATGAAATGCTAGTAATACATACTAATACACTAATTCTAGAGTTGATATCAAAAAAATCTTGCACTTACGTATTCAAAACTACATAGAAAAACTACATTTAACCATCTCACCTCGTACCGGGATTTTTGTTGTCCATGAAGAATCCTATCTTTCCATCGATGCCTTCACTGCTTCTGAAAGCCAAGGCTGGACCATGATGGACGTCAGGATGCCCAAGTTACCCATTTGATGGCCTGTTGGAGGACGGAGGAGGTTGGCTCAAAGGAGGCCGTTCTCCGATTCTACTTATAGCTAGCGCAATATTATATGTGAACATGGTCAGATATGGTCAGAATCTAGTTGCGAAGTAGCGCAGGCATTGTTCCGAAATGTCGTATGTGATGATTTTTAGGGATTCCGAATTCTGAATTTTCTGTTGAGCGGACCATGGCACCTCATGGTCATCAAAGTCCATGTGTAGACACTGGATATGTCATGTCAATGTAGTCTACACGACTGTGGATCCCTAAGGAGCATACTCTGTCAGCATCTCAGTTAACGATGATGAGGTCGAGAGGTTGGAGTTAACCTCGAATCTCAGGCGTAGCTTCAGTCCCACCACAAGAAAAAAAACTAGGGGCGTGTTGCATCAGGGCGATAGTTGTTGTTGATGAATGCTGCCGCCATTCCTAGTGCAGCAGTATGATTCAAAGACAATACCCCAGCCACATCATGCTAATCTCGAATGCTACCATATCTAACCTGGCACTCAGGACAATGAATTGTCCCCTTCCACCAAAGAAACGGTTTTCAAAGGAGCAACTTTGCGGGTTCTTTGGGTCGGCAAAACAAACTTTTAATAATCAGACACGACTTTGTTCGCGTCAAGTTTACCCATGATACAATGATTTGTTCTTATACAATCTCTCGGGTGATTCCAAAGCCGTGTAACAGTGGTTAAATGGTAATCTAATTTTTCATTTCTATGAGGGGATCCCCCACCAAAAAAAAAACACTTCAATATACACTGTGAACCAGTATTTAGGCAATGCATAGGCAAGGCCCAAACGATCTCGGGTTGTGCCTCAGATCTTGATCTATGCATTGATGGGAGCACTACAGGCAAGATCGCGCAGCAGAAGGTTGACCACCACTAAAACCTAGGAACATGATTGCTGCGCACTTGCCACTCCAAGTATGTACATGCAAAAATAGGTGGATCTTGGCAGAAGCTAACCAGTTGCGATTTTGAAGATTACCTGCACATGCCAGGATGAATTGCACGATAATGAATTTTTTTTCAGTAAGAAAGCATATCCAATCATCATCAAAATGTCCAAAACATACAAACACAAACCGTTTACAAAAACCATTCAGGCATCAACAAGGTTCCATCACTTTCAACTTGTTGCCAATGTAGTGTCACGGCTTGTCGAAGGCCTTGGCCTTTGTACGCGGATGTGGCATAGGCCAGTGATACTCTTCCAAGGAAACTAACCGCCAGTCCCATGACGAATGATACCATATTCCAAGCTACAGGGGGTTGAAAAAACACGACAACAAAAAAGGTAGTTGGATGTTTCCGAAAATAGTGGGTGTTCTCCCCAAATCATCCATTTCAATAGGGGTGTTTTTTATTATTTTCACCATCCATTTTGGAGGTTTCTCCCCTATTCTTCATGTCCTCATGTTTTAGGAAATCACCCGTCGCATCTTTTGCTCATTAGCACGGCTTTTTCAGCGTATGCACTTGTCTCCTCCGCTTTGTCAGCGGTGTAGGAGGTGGGTTGCAGAAAGGGGAACCCATTGCAGGTTGTGTGCGGGTTCACTTCAACTTTTACAATTGCAATCTAGAGACGGCTTCACCTTGCAAGACTATCACGAGTCTGTATTTCGAATTTCCCAATTAGTCGGAGATCTCATTGTACGATCAGGGCCCAATCTTGAAATTCCCATTGGGACTCCTTCTCAGGAGGCCACTGTTTCTCCTTTTCCTGGAGGATCATCCGCAACACCTGCATTCAAAGAAACCGGTTCTCCTGCCGCACCCTCAGTTTCAGCCAGTGAGGGTGAGGAATTAGGAAGAGACCAGCCAGAAACATCCGGAGAGAAAAACAACAGAAAAGGGTTTTCAGGTAAAGTTTCCAAGCAGCAAGTGTACTCACCTCCCCCTTATCGCTCATTTCAGCGTAGTTCTCACCACCGCTCTCCTAGATCATCTCCTGACGGGGATAGGAGGCGCAGACGGGAACGGGAACAAAGTTCAGGGTTTTCTTCAAGGGAGGGCTCCACAGGCAGGTTTTCGCGAAGGAGAAAACGGGCACCCGAGGAAAAACAGCCAGCAGACACCAAAGAACCACTTTCTCCTTACAACCAAAACCGAAGAGGAGGAAGAGACACACCCTGGAAGCCAAGCCTGCGCACAAGGCAACCCCTTTCCCCAGACCACCGCGAGGAGAAAGGATCTCCTGAGCCAGTTGAGGATCACAGGCCTCCCTTGGAACGTCGCCGAATTTTGCAGGACCCAGAACGCAAGGTAAACAGCACTGAGAAGAGAAGGAAAAAGAACAAAGGTTTGAAGAGGGCCGGTTGGTGGCAAGCAAGGTTGGAAAGGAAGGGTAAAGGCAAAGGAAAGGCGGGAGAAGCTGAGGTTGACACAGGGGAACCTCCTAAAAACAAGGAGGTACTTTCACCAGCGGGCGAAGAAGACCCAAACCAAGAGCTTGACGTTTCCAGAACACCAGACCAAAGAGCTGCGGACGTAGCACTACGGGAAAGGGAGCGTTCCTGGGCAGATGCCTCCGAGGCCCCTGAGAATTAGGCCTGCTGCAAGGTCTCGTAGAGTTGCGCCGGCGCCAAAGCCAAAAGCCAGACCCAAAAGAAAAGCGAAGGACAGCAGCGCGAATCCTCCTTCTCCACCAGGATGGATAGACGTGAAAAAAGTGGCGCACGACACTTTTCCTCTAGGATCTCTCCTTCATCTCGAGGTATTTTACCAGGACGAGACAGGAGACATGGTAGGCAAGCTAGAAGAGACTCACCAAGACACAGAAGGCATTTGGTTGGGCATAGCAGTAAAGGGCACGAAGTTGACAGGTTTAAGGTCCTGGAGGTTGACCCATCCCGGAGCACACGAATACCTGTATGTTTGCTACCAAGACACTCCAGTCGAGAAGAGGTTGAAAATCGGGAGCGTAGCCTACCTTGTCAGGGCAAAGAAGATAGATTCTGTTCCGCTGGACTGGGGAAAGAATTGCGAAGAAGGAGCCTTTCCAGATCCCCCCTTACCCGGACAGGAGGTCGAGACTGCACCTCTCCGCCTCCTCGCCGAGAATTTGGAAGCTCCTCCTGCAGCCAACCCCAAGGAGGAAAAGAGAAAATTCCAGGAAGAGACATCATCTTCGACGTCCACCAAGAAGAAAAAGAAGAGCAAGAAGAAAAGGGAGAAGGTCAGGCATATGGTTCAGAAGGCAAAATGGAATTGTCAAGGAACACCTCTAGACCCCAAGTATCGCAGGCCCATCAAGATTTCTTTGAGCAAGACAGACAACAGTTCCTCCTCGTCCGCAGGCAGCCAGAGCAGTGCCGAATTAGCTACGGACCATCGCCTCAGAGCTGTTTCCAGACGACTTCCAGGTTACCTGACTCGCCGCTCAGCACGGGATGCGTCAACGGTTTTGGCCCAGGCCACAACCAGGCAGGAGGCCATGAACTATGCCAATTTTCGAAAGTACTACAGGCAGATTTTGGTACACAAGACAACGTCACGCCCGATGCTCCGAGAAATGGCAACTTTGACATCAGCTTTGGACAAGATCCTCGACGGCTCCATTTTGGAAGTGGCAGATCTGTTATCACAACGGCTCAAATCTCTCGAGATGATAGCCGGTGGTGCAGACCCAATGATAGCCACAGAAGTGGAACTTTTGCCAAGGGAAATGGCAGGGCTGACATCAGAGGCAGAAGGAAGGTATGCGCAGAAAGAATACCTGTCGTCAGTCAAGCTGCAGAAGGTTTTGAAAGGGAACGGGAAAGGCAAACCCGACCGCATTCCCCCCAAGGGCGACCCGAAGGGAGACTCGAAGAATCGATGGGGTCCGCCCAAAGGGAAAGGAAAGGAGGGGAAAGGGAAAGGAGCCGAGGAGAGCAAGGTGACCAGACCCTCCTAAGTCCTCTCCTATCTTCTCCAGCATTAGATTCACCAGAACGTTTGCAATACCTCCGCGACAAACTCTCCTCTTTAAAACAGGAGCAGTTCCATGCCAACAGACAGGAGGCCACCCTCCTTCCTGAGAACACCCCCGATCTGATCGGACGAGCCATGTCGAGGCCTAGCGATGCTGCTGAGATGAGAGAAGTGTCAGAGGCACGCTCAAAACAGACTGCTTTAAAAGTTGTTGATTTGGGAAGGTCCTTGTTGACGCGTTTGTTTGATCTCTCCACTCCTAATTTCGAAGGCTCGCAGGACAATGCCATGGACGGATTATTTCCGCTCCCCCTACCCCAAAGTAATTGGACTATTGGTGGTCGGAAGTTTGAGGAGTGGGGAGAGGGCATCATTAGGAGTTTAAATTGGTTGTCAGTGGGATCTTTTGCTGTGGGGAAGGAAGTCCCAACACAGCGGCAAAGAGCTCTCATAAATCAAATAGGTCAAAACCTGAAGGTTTTAAATTATTGGTCTACTTGTGAAGTAGGCGTGTTTGATGTCAACTCATTTTGGAACCAGAAGCATGTAAATAGCTACGGTGAAGAAGTACACGTAGCACAGTCCGTGAGGTGGGCAAATGTTGATGAGAGCCTACCGAAACCAGGTGTGGCTGGGATAGTTCCTGCTTTAGAAGTGTGTGAAGGAGGAATGCGGGACTTTATCCAAAACCCTGAGGTTTGGGTAAAACCCATTTCCCAGCAAGTTTGGATGAAGCCCCCCAAAGTAATGATCCCCGAAGATGATTGGCCCCTAATGGTTGAAGGGTTGCTTTCTAGGGAAATTTGTGGCATCATGCCTCTTGACGAGGTTTTTAAGGTTGACGGTTCCCCAATTTTAGGTGGTCTTTTCGGGGTCCCCAAAAACGAGGAGAAGCCTGATGGCACTCCTATTCTTAGGTTGATAATGGATTTGCGGCCAGTAAATCAAAATTTCCTCCCTCTTGGTGGAGACCTATCAACGTTGCCAGTCATGAGCCAGATGTTTCAGCTTGAGCTCCAGCCGCACCAAGATTTGATCATTTCTTCCGAAGATATTCGCGCCATGTTTTATATCATTGGCTTGCCTCCTGCTTGGAATAAGTTTTTGTGTTTTTCAAGAACTATCCCTAGGAGGTTTGCGCCAGACTCAAGTAAGGATTATGTTTTATTTAGTAAAGTTCTCCCAATGGGGTTCATTAACTCTGTAGCTTTAGCACAGCATCTGCACCGCCGAATTGTTTCTCGCGCTTTAAAAGGGTATTTGCCACTGAGCCACGAAATCCGCCGTGACCGGGATTTTCCTCGAGTTCATGATTTTTACCGAATTTATCTTGACAACTTCGATTCCCTGTCCGCCCGCTCAAAGAACATTTTAGAGGCGGGAAAACCTTCTTTGACGGAACTCCTTCAAGAGGAGTACCAACACATGAAGGTGCCGCGAAACGAAAAGAAATCTGTTTCAGAATCAAATGTCGCTGAAGTTCAGGGGGCATGGATTGATGGTGTACAAGGTATTTGTTGCGCAAAAGCCAGCAAGGTCACTAAGTATCTCCTTGCAGTGGTGGAGGTCGTCAAACAAGGGAGAGCTAGTCAAAAACAGCTTCAAATGTTGGCTGGAGGGCTGGTTTACTTGTTTTCTTTTCGGCGTTGCCTCATGTCATGTCTTAATGAAATTTGGACTTTCATTATTAGGTGCAGCAATGACAAAGGCTTGGTTCCACTTCCTCGCAAAGTTGAAGAAGAGCTAGTGGCTTCTTTTTACCTCACAGCGTTGTCTTTCATTGATTTTCGCGCAGGGGTTGATCCAGTTGTCACAGCATCCGACGCCTCGGAGACTGGTGGAGGTTTGACGCGCAGCGTTGGTTTGACATGTTTTGGAGTGCAAGCATCAAAAGCTTTGGTAAGAGGGGAGTTGCCAGATGAGGAGGCAGATCAAGGTCTCCTAGCAATTAGCGTTTTTGATGGTATAGGATCACTCAGGGTGGCCTTAGATATTTTACAAATACCGGTTTCGGGATATGTTGCTATTGAAAAAGACCCCAAAGCTAGGAGGGTAGTGGAATCTGCGTTTCCTTCCTCCTTGTTTGTCGAGGACATCACTAAAATAGACAGAACTCATGTTCAACAATGGGCAGCTAGTTTTCCAAACTGCAAATGTGTATTGGTTGCTGGGGGGCCGCCTTGTCAGGGCGTTGCAAGCTCACATGAGTCAAAGTCGGGAGCTGAAAGGGGGTCACGATCCTCGTTGTACAAGGCATTTTGCAAACTGAGACAATGGGTGCGAGAAGTATTTACATGGTGCCCAACATATGGCTTGATGGAATCTCTTTTCAGTATCAGTTGTGAAGACCGTGCATTATATACCACAGCCATGGGCGTTTTACCGTATTTGGTAGATTCTAAAGGGTGCAGCTTGTGTCGTCGACCTAGACTTTGGTGGTTTGACTGGGTTGTGAAATCCCAGGAAGGAGTAACCATATTCCCCCCTCCTAGCAGTCACTCAAAAGATTTTGGCGTTATTGAGATTTTATGTCAGGTAGACCCCAAATGGTTCCTCAACCCTGGTTGGCATTTGACCTCGCCGGACTACAGGTTTTGCACTTTCACCCCGTCGCAGCCTAAACAGAGACCGAGTGGTCAACCGGCTGGGCTGTTTTCAGCTTCTGCAAAAGATTTGGAAAAATGGGCATTGGATCGATACCGTTTTCCTCTTTATACGTACCAATATCAAAACGGGGTCACCCACAAAAAGAAAGGTTGGCGACTTCTGTCAATATCCGAAAAAGAACTGATAATGGGGTATCCGGCAGGTTACACTCTACATGCAAACACGAAGCAATTTCGGAAGAATCACCCACTAGAAGCCGAAGACATTCGTATGAGTTTGGTAGGAAATTCTTGGAACATAGGAGTGGCTGTTTGCCTCCTGTCAGACTTGGCAGTGCAGGAGGGATTTATCTCTCCTTTGGCAATAAGTGATTTGCTCCGTCGGCTGAGGCCTGGTGAGTCAAGCAGCCTGAGTGGTCTTCTTTTTCGCCCGCCGCTGGGCGGAAACACAAAGCCCTTTGCTGTAAATCAGTCAGACAAAGTTGAAGAAAGGGAAGTAGTTAGCCGTTTAACCCATTTGGTGTCATCTAAGGGTTCTGATGTGCTCCTCACTTCCCAAACAGAAAGCACCCCCAAATCTTACAGATTTCGTACCTCCTTACCTGCCAAGTTGTGGCAGTGGAAAACAGTTTGTGGGTGGCGTTGGCGACACCAGCAAAGAGGTCCGGAGCATATCAATAAACTGGAGCTTAGAGCAGCATATACAGGATTAAAATGGCGAATCCTTAAGCATCAAGCCAGCAATAGGAGGGTTTTACATTTGTTGGACAGTATGGTCAGTTTGCAAGTATTAAACAAGGGGCGAAGTTCTTCACATAAACTTCGGCGCTTGACCAAGCGCTTCGCATGTCTTCTCCTAGCCAGTGGAATCTCTTTGGTGCTCGCTTACACAGATACCCATCAAAACCCGGCAGACAGGCCGTCGCGACGGCCCGAAAACGAAAATGGTGAAAAGACCGCTCATTGAGGGTATCACAAAAGCAGAGCGCCAAAGGAGAAGACAACAGCTAGGAGATTTGCACAGTTTAATTGTTCGGCCATCCACCGTTGACAGATATAAGAATGCATTTCGTCGTTTTGTTTCATTTCTTGCAGGGCAAAACCAACAGATTGCTCCCACAAAAACACAATTAGATTTGCAGGTTGAAGAATACATCGAATTTTTGTGGCAAGATGGGGAGGGTGTCTCCTTGGCAGGAGACACTCTTTCGAGTTTACAGTATTTTCAACCATCATTAAAGCGTTGCTTACCAGGAGGTTGGCGCCTGCTACGCACGTGGCAACGTCATGAACTGCCTTCACGAGCCCCTCCTTTTACCCGAGAAACTCTTGCAGTATTTTTAGGTTTTGTACATTCAGTTTCCCCCGACATTGCTGTAGCTCTATATTTAGGATTTGTTTGTTTGTTGAGGACAGGAGAAATCCTCTCCTTGCAATCACGTGATATTTTAATACCTTCAGATGGGTCTACAGTAATTCTGTTCCTGGGAGAAACAAAGACAGCGCCTAGAAATCCACATGCAGGGACTGTTGTTGCACATGATTTAGTCTTAACACACCTCCTCCAAAAATGGAAACGTGTCAACCAGGAGGATGCTTTCCTTGTCCCTTGGAACCAGACAAAGTTCCGAACTTTCTTTCGGGATGCGCTTGAGAAGTGTGGCCTTTCAAAATGGGATTATAAACCATATTCCTTACGCAGAGGCGGAGCAACTGATTTGTGGTTAACATGTAGAAGTTATTCTCAAGTAACGCACACTGGACGCTGGACTTCCGAACGTACTGCAAAGATATACATTCAAGACTCTGTTTCTCTTTTAACAACATTGACTTTTGTAGCAACCCCAAAGCAAAAAACTCTTATGTCCCTCTGGCAGGAGGTTAGCCGTGTTGAGCCCCGACATATGTCAAAAAAACGGGGACGTGGAAGAAAGTAGGTTACCTCCTTTTCATGATAAGCTAGCGATCACCTGTAAGCTTGTGTTCCCAGAAATGGCTTTTAGAGGTTCCAGAAATGGCTTTGTAAAGCCTAGAAAATTCATTGTTTTGCAAAGCTCGCTCGCGTGCGAGTAAAGGAGGCTCGGGTGGTTTTCCCTCGCTGGATTGTTCTCTACCAACTTGTCCTGCGGGCAAAAAGAGCAGAAGGGTTTTCCTATTCTTCATGTCCTCATGTTTTAGGAAATCACCCGTCGCATCTTTTGCTCATTAGCACGGCTTTTTCAGCCCACCTCACCCCCCCGGGCCTCCGAAGAAAGTAGGTTACCTCCTTTTCATGATAAGCTAGCGATCACCTGTAAGCTTGTGTTCCCAGAAATGGCTTTTAGAGGTTCCAGAAATGGCTTTGTAAAGCCTAGAAAATTCATTGTTTTGCAAAGCTCGCTCGCGTGCGAGTAAAGGAGGCTCGGGTGGTTTTCCCTCGCTGGATTGTTCTCTACCAACTTGTCCTGCGGGCAAAAAGAGCAGAAGGGTTTTCCTATTTATTTGTTTGAGGGGATTTTTGTGGCATTGGTGGGGGGGCGGTGGGCCCTTTCGATTCCCCTGGAAAGGATGATCTTGGGTAAAATCCCGAGGAGGGTTACCTCACCAGGATGGATGTGTTCGAGCAAAATGAGGTTGGAAGCCTTTGAAGTTTGAAGGGGTCAGAAAGGGGTGGTGTATTATGTAATTATAGGGACCTCACACGACCTCACCTCAAAAGGTAGCTTTTTGGAAGGGAAATCCCCTTATTTCAGGGAAATCTAGATTGGTGAAATAAACTGGCCAGATATATATATATATATATATAAGAAAAATACATATATATATATACATAGATTAGGGCTTGCCTAAACCCTGTGAGTAACAGTGGGTAACTAGAATCTTTTCATTTTTATGAAGGGGTCTCTATTAAACTTCACGGACTCCACTGTTACGGGATTTTGGCAGGACCCAACATTTATGGATATTTAATTAGACAGATGTGTTTTTTATTGATGATGTATTTTGGGGATGATGATGCTGATGATGCTTGGGTCAGTTCTTTCCAAGGCGGCCGAAACACACCAAACCCTCCCAGAAGGACTCGCGCTCCCCTTCGCCGCGGCCAGTGGAGGGCACTGGCTTTAGCTGCTCGTTGAAAACGACCGGTGACAGGGCGGGTGGGTAACACATACTGGTAATTTTGATTGAATTCCCATCATCCCCCCCAGCCCTTTTCTGATCAACACTTCTGAGAAATCCATACCGAGATGAAACAAACATGCATATGTCTACATATGAATTGACAGAAGGAAGCATCTTTTTTTCGGTGCCCTGATTCACCAGGTTTGAGTCGCCCCTCGAGCGCAGAGAGTTCACCCATTGCAGGGCTACAGGACCGACCCGATGTCACGATGTGTGATGTATATGTTGATATGTTGATGATTTTGACTCCCCAGTCCATCAAACATCAGGGGCAAGCTTCACCCTGTTTCATCTCATTTTGTAGCTTCATTCCCAGGTTTCAGCATTTTTGGATGGATCCAAACAGTTCCCGAAAAAAAATTGGGCCCCAGTAAATTTTCAGCTGGCTAACTTGGGCTTACTCCCTGGAAGTTTAAGATAGCGCCAGAAGATTTACCATTCCAAAGGAAAGTTGTCTTCCAACCATGATTTTTCAGGCGCAAGCTGTTAAACTTCCGGGGGTGTAAACTTCCAGGGGGAGTCAACGTGTTTTTCTTCAGCTCCGGGTCTTGCAGGAAGCGCCGGGAGTTCCCATAGGGGAGCTTGAGGATATGCCAGAGGATGGGGTTGTCGTGTTCTTGGTGCCTCATGGAAGTGAATTTTTCAGACAAAGTTTATGGGATGACAAGGGATGAACATCACATCCCCCTCAAAAAAAAAAGAGGTGCATGGTGCCCCCGGGGTGTAACAGCTGAGGGGCCTCAGGAATTCCAATGGTGTGATTTGTGCACGAAACTTTGGTTGCCATTGTTTCAGCGATTTTGGGGAGGTGATAGTACTTGGAGGATCATCCCATGTAGGATGCCGTGGTTAACCATGGTGATCGTAAGTCCCCTAAGTAGGGTAACGTGGGACCCCTTAATGGGGGTTGATCCCATCACCTGCAGAGTCCATCCTCCAAACCCTTCGTTTTGAGCCAGGCTGGAACGGTGACATGGCCGGGCACCACCGTAGCCTCCAGTGAACGAGATCCAGTTCCACCGTTGCCATTAACACCAGATCTGTCTGACGTGGAAGGTGAGGTCGGTGGGGAGGTTTGGAGCCTAAAAACCTCTCCAGTTTAGCAACCGGGTTTAACAGCCGGCCTTCTTAAGGGAAACCAATGGTTTTCATAAGCCTTCATCATAAGGCCTTATTTCCCGGGGGGGGGAGTTGGTTGACCAGCCATAATTCATGTGCTTACCTGACCTGAACTGGGAACGATCACATATACAATACCGTTTTGGCACTCTTGAGACGATGATTTTCCCAACTTCCCGTTTGGTGGGATATGTGATCGTCCCCTGGAGGGCTAGTGATTTTTGTTGAATGATGTCCTTTGTCACTTTTTTGATAGTTGTTGTGTTTTTCGTCAATGCAACGTGCCCAAAAAAACCCAACATGACTCACATACAAACCCAAAAAAGCCAGTGGCAAAGTGATAGCGACCAAACCAACCACCAATTTCCCGTTGCTTTAGAATTCGCAAAGTTTTCTCAGAAAATGCCTTGAAGCATCAAGAGTTTCAGTAACACTCGGCCTCAAAATTCTTCAACATCTTGACAAGCAAGACCTGTTCCTGGATGCTCGAGTTGTTTTAAATCTCATATATTTACCCCCCAAAAAAGATATAAGGCTGAAATATTGAGTTCTCACCTTTTTTTTGTTGTTGGGGGGGATGGGGGGAATCCTGGAAGGGATCTGTAGTAATCGTAGTTGGGATGACATCCCCGCCAGGCGACGACGACCATGACACGGTGCCCGCCTTGGCCACGGCCACCACGGCCACAGGGCGATTGACGGTGACAGCCGAGACGGTGCAGTTGAACGCAGGAGAAGAGGCCGGGGGTGGTTGGAATTTGGGGGATTTGTTGGATGTTGTCATGTTGTCATCTACATATGATATTATATTTATATATTTTAGACATAGATATATTACTTGTTTGTGTGATGATACAACATGAATAGAGATGTATGGCATGTACATTTATAAGAGTATATATTTGTGCAAGTATTTATATTATGTATATAATATGTGATTGTTGGATCAACGGATAATTCGTGGTACAGGATTGAAAGCACAACATGTAGTGTTTGGATGATCCACTGAGGAAATGAGTGCACGTTGAGGGTGTCAGGGGGCAAAACAGTTGGATACCTAGTGGTTCATGGACAAGATCTAGTTCTCCATGTCTGTTTAAAACTCCTTGATTCATGAAGGTTCGTTTCATATACATCAACTGGATGCTGGATTTATGGATGTGGTGCGGCATTTTTGGAGGATTTTTCCAACAACGCCGCTCACAATGAAGCCATATCAGTGGTCATCAGCAACGTGGGGTCATATCTCAACTGGGGTGAATTATGAGGCTTGGTAGTGGAATCCCAGTTCAGCAAAAATGAAGGTAGCTTCACTGGGACACACCATTTAGACGCGCAGCTTCCCCGGAATGGTTGATGAAATATGGGAAATTATTTACTCAGAATCTCAAGAAAGAATCATCCATAAATGCAGAGCCAAACCCCTCCCCCTCCGAAAAAACATGGAAAAAGCAAGGCTTGTTCCTTTTTGACCATGAAGCATGGTTTTGTTCCGATGTGAACGAGGCTACCCTCCAGGGAACGATCACATATCCCACCGGTGGGCAAAAGGAAAACGACCTCCAAACGCGATTTTTTGCAGGGGATGCCTTGGTTCCCAGG
Source organism: Breviolum minutum Mf 1.05b.01 (assembly GCA_000507305.1). Taxonomy (NCBI): domain Eukaryota; class Dinophyceae; order Suessiales; family Symbiodiniaceae; genus Breviolum; species Breviolum minutum. Next base: position 273,352 of record DF239215.1, on the reverse strand, counting down.
AAGCTGTTTCCAATGATTCACTGTAACGATGTTCCTGTTGACAATGGAAAAAAGATGTTCCTTTTGAACATGAGGCGGTTTTTCCAAAATGTGAAGGCATCCTTGCTTTTTAAACAACATGTTTGTCGTCCATAATGCATGGCAGACTGTGATTGGTGTGTCAAACTTGGCTTGGTCCAGTCATAATGCCAGTTCAAGACGGCCAAGGAATGGTTCCAAAAGGAACCAAAATAATCCTCCCAGATCTGGAATTGGACCATTGCCAATAGGAAACATGATCTAAGCATGGTAAATTTCATGAAATTTGGATGAATTCTTACATATTCCGCGATGGTTAAGGAAAGATGTAATTCTTTTTTATGGCCCCAGAAGTGCTACTTACAAGATGGGCCCTATACTATACTAGTTATAAATGGGCTTAACACCCCTATGAATGGCCGAAAATCAATGGGTAAGTGGGGGCTATTTTACCCCGAAATAAGTGGAGATATAATCCTACTTACCCCATGGCCAAAGTACATGGCACAGTCCCCAACAGGTAGCGTAATGCAGGGCTGATATAAACCTTGCATACATGGTAACTGTGCCATCTAATTTCACCCTGGTGTATAGGTGGTAGGGACCCATCTTGTATCTACTCATTTGCTTGTTGTGATTGAACATGTGTGTTGGTGGCCACTTCTAGGCCATTTATCGGGTTTTCACTTACTTGCCAGCTTTCAGCTCCTTGGGACCCCTCAGGCGCGGGCCAGCATCACGGCGCTTATGAGCACCCAGGGTAAGACGGAGGTTTCCAACGGTTTGGGCGGCGTGCTGTTGGTTGGTGTTTTCCAGTGGTGAAAACCACCTCCCAGATCTCAAAAAGATAGCCAAGATAGCCATAGTTGATTCGGCGATACTTAGATTCTAAACCTCCATTTTTTGGTATCTATTGTTCATATTCTTCTAGGGTGGTTCGGTTTAACGGAAGTAGCAGGGAAAAACCTAGGTTGAAAGGTTGTTTAAACCCAACTTGGTTTTCACATCCAGCCTTGGAGGGATTTGTGATTTGTGTTTACCTGTGCACCCCAAACAAACATCTACTCTAACGTTGAGCTTGACTCTTTTTTGAGGACCCCAAAAAAGTGAGACTTTTTTGAGTGGTGGAAAGCGGCTGGATGGCTGTGACGAATTGTTAGATCTCATAATACCATCAATGATGTGGAGTATAGTCAAAAAGTAACATTTTCCGCGGGGATCACCCAGGGATATCCATAGGCAAGGTTGCCCGGCAGCTCTCCAAGGCTTATTTTCACCCCAAATCTGTTTTTTTTCCTGAAAACTTGTCTCTTGAAGTGTGTTTTTTTTTTTCCTCCTTTTTTTTCCTCAATCCCCCAGGTTTTGAAGTCACATTTCCGCCTCCGTTGGGACAAGGGGGGCAAAATCAGTTTCTGAAAAAAGGAATCTCGAATTTTTGTTTATTCCGCAGGAGATGCGAAATGAAATTCATGACATCGTCCGGGAAACCCAAAATGTCACAATACCCTCCGTGAAACTGCAGTTAACGCTCTCCAAAAATGACCCCCCAAGGTTCAAAGGCGAAAGTCAAAACCAACCAACTTGGTTTTTGAGGGGCGAAAACTCGCTGTTTGTTGTAGGAAGTGGTCACAAAAAGCGCTTCAGTTTGTATTTCAGCTAGAAATTTTGCGCTGTTTTTCTCTTTTGATCCATTTATAGCAGGCCCTGCTACTTTCGTTTAATTAAAACGCTTGAGGCTTTAACAGCCGTTGAAGAAAACCGTTTTTCTCATGGATTTTGGTCCGGAGAAGCAAAGTTCCGTCGTGATGGAAGTCTGTGAGAAAGCAAAGTCAGCCAGAAAATGACATATTGCCAACCACTGCCCTTACGAAGCCCTTACCATATGTGTATACAATACACACACACATACAGTGAACCAGGAAACTCTTTTGGAGGTCGCTCTGATGAAAAAAACACAACATGGTCAACATCCGACCTTTACGCCACTCTTGTGTTTTTTTTTGTTTGGGAGGAGGTCACCCCAGTCTATCCAAGCAAGTGGAATCCATCCTTGTCGTGATTCCACATTTTGCTCATTGGGCGAAGATGCCAATAAAGGACAAGAAATTCTGACCCCTGAAATTAGGAGCAACAAACACCAGAAAAATCCCAAAAATTGGCGGACATTTTCCTTTCGCAGATGGTGGGGATGGTTGAAAAAAACATAGCACCTGCAAATTTTGCTATGATCAAGCCATCAATTTTCAAGGTGTCTTTTGTGGGAACAGTATAGAAACAGTTGCTCATCGGACCATTGGAATCCTAATCCGCTTGGGCTGATCATATGTATATAGTATACATATATATGTATCATCACACATATATATATATATGTATATAAGCATTGTTTTTGAATGTATATCATATATGTATATATCTATCTCTCTTTCTAAATATATTGGCATGTACTTGTATATATATATATATGTTTACAGTAGTACAGTTGCCTATGGAAGTGGCACTACCAATCTTTTGTGATTGTAAGCAATCCTTTCCAGCCATGAATCATGGAATACTCCGATTCTTGTCAATGTGTTGGGATGTTCCACAGCGAAAAAAAACAGGAAGAACTAGTAGAAAATTGTATGAAATGATATGCAGTGTTGATCTTACTCTACAAGAGGGTAGTCAACTAGTTACATTACAACCTTTCTTGAAAAACAATAACCTAGAAAACACCGGTTAAACATATGTTTTTCTGCTCCGGACCCCCCCCGACGACAAAGAAGTCTACACCTCCTGGCCCCTCAATCTTCCTGACCAACTCTGAGGATGTGAAATTGAAAAAGTTGAAAGCCTTGATGAAGGGCAAAGGCGCGAAAGCCGAGCTGCCGATGTTTTTTTTTTTTTTGGGGTGCTGCGTTGCATGTACCTCAAATGCGTGTGTTTTTTGTTGTTTTTTAAAATGTGCCTCAATAAAAAGAACGTTTTTTTGGGGGTTGGATTCCCTTACATAAAGCGTTACAATTAAGCTGCATCGGGTGCGCGTAAGTGGTTCTCCATTTCCAGGGTACCTGAGGATTTTAGGTGAAAAAAAGCCGGAGAAGGTCTTCCCAACATCATCATGTTCCAAGTGGCGAGTTGTTCAAGCTTCATGGCTATGTTAGTTCTTTGTAGCAGAGATCCATGTGAAAACCGGGAAAGTGCCGTTTTTACCGAAGGGAAGGTGGAAATTCCCATTGAAAAAGTCGTTTTTCATCACGGAAGGGGTGAATGAACCTTATAAAAACAGGGGGGTGTATTGGTCCTCAACATGATGCCACTTTTTGAGGGGTCAGGATTCATGACACCATAACCCTATCACTCGTAGGGGACGGAAACTGACCATGATTATTTTCACCACTTAAAAGTCATGGGACGATCCTCCGAGTAGGGGTCATGAAATATTACCCAACCAATGGATTAATATAAGGGAAATCCCTCAAAATCCCCACAGATTTGTATCAAGCTTGAATCTCCCCAACATGGGTGGTGGTTTCTTCGGTGAAAAGGCGGCGATACGGATGCCGTGGTGGCACAGGCTCCGGCGTCCCAGTGGTATGGTACGCAATGGTGGGCTGTGGGATGGGGGAATTTCCCACCTATTTCTACGCGAATTTTCACGATCCGCAAGATGTATTTTTTCACAAGTCAAGGGAGTCCCCACATGGCATGGCTAGTCAACCTACCCTTCCCCCTAAGGTACCTCCCTCCCAGAAACAAGTGTTTTCTATGATCAGGGCTTATGAAAACTGTTGGTTTCCCTTACTAACGCCGCTGTTAAAGCCTTATTTCTCAATGGGTACGTGAGGGGGGGTAGGTTGACCAGCCATAATTCCCTGCGGAAGGTGTGTTTGACAATTCATCCATATGATGGCCAGGATGATGACCAGCAAATCTCAGGCGCAAAATCAAAAAGAAATTTATGACCTATCTGAGCAAATTGTAGCTGACCAAACTGCATTTTTGGTAATCCCCCAAAAATGCCCTAAAGAAATTCAGGTTTAGCAGTCATAGGAAAATGTCCCCATTTGCCCGTCCTTTTTGTCAAACGGTCCCGTTTAGAATCTCGCTCAGGTGCGTGAAATCTTAGGCATTCAAGATGAAGAAGAAGTGAAGGCACCTTCAGCGTCTGGAGGCTCTGTTTTCAGGTAAAAACCAGAGATGGGGTGGGGTTCGTTTCATGGGAGTTTAAGGGCGCCCCAATCCAATGCTAAAAGTATTCCCTTCCACATTGTTGGGACTACACTTTAATTGGATGTTTGCTTATTTCCAACCATTTCCCATGTAGAGATTTGGTTCATCATCCAATTGAAACACTACATTTTTCAAGTCGTGGAGGGATCCCATCAGGTACCTGGGGGGAATCCATATGAAGGTTGGTTCCTGCAGCGTTTGCTGCCGAGGTATTACCAGATGAAAAAGGAACTTCGTGAACAACAAGAACAAGTCCGTGTGCTTCGAAAGAAGTGGTCCGCGCACCCAGCCAAACAAAGGAAGGGACCCGGATCATGGGGATCATCCCACTTAGGAGGATGGGGATCACCCCCATGTATAAGCCATGGAAAGGCCATTTATGGAAGGGGAACAACCCTCCTTAGGGGACTTATTAGCCATGGTTACTAAGTGTTATGACTAAGTATATACTAGTTGCGATGACCCTTCAAGTGGCTCCCAAGGCTTCCCCCAAAAATGCATCAAGTGTTGCCAAACTTTCACTTTTAATCCAGACTTCTCCAATTGACCCATGGGCCATTTTCTTGTTCAAGTGACGTTGCGGTCACAACGATCGTCCTTCCATCTCGGTGGGACCTCCCACGGTTGCCATGACGGGGTTCTTGGCGCAGCTGCCGGGGGGAGACATCCGCTTCGTGACCCCTGCGGTGGATGTGCCTGAAGAAGCAGCCGAGGTGGCAGAGTGGGTCACTTGGAATTAGTGACACGCCCCCAAAGATCAACATAGAAGGTCTGGAAGATGATTTTCCTCTTCCAGGGGTGCATTCTCAGGTTCCATGTTAATCTTCCTGGGTGTACCCCTTTCTCCCATAATCATTGGTTCAGTGGAAAACTGCCACCCAAATGAAAGGAAGCTACTATTGGAGATACACCCCTATTTTTCACGAAAAACCATGATTATGGGAGGAAGGGTACTGTAAATTTTCGGGAAGCAAGAGAAACCCTGGTGCAAAGACCACTGGTTTCAATGGTTCTTCCAAAAAAAACCGTTCTCTTGACACTTCCAGGAGATTTCTTAAAAAAACTTCTAGGGAAAACAGGTGGAACAGAAAGATGGGTAAAGGCTTCAAAGCTACAAGGCTCCAAAGTTTTGTTGTCTGTTTTTTTGGGGAAGGCAAGGGAGGGGTTGATGTTTTTTCACCAAAGATCGGGTGTTTGAGTTGTTTGAGCTATGATTTTGCGGTCACTTGGACGCTGAGGTTTTTTTGGGGGGGAACTTGGAGAGCTAGAAAGCATGCATTGCTTGCCCTGTTCATTGCTGAGCTTAGCCAAAGGGCCCCAGAATCTACACAGAATCAACGAGTAGAAGTTCTGTGGGCTCGGCAGAAATTTCATGCCTCGCTTGTCACACCCTTTACCCTTGCAAAACTAACAGCTAGCACCTCAAAATGGATGGTTGGAATACTAGTTTCCTTTTGGGGCCCGGCCGATTTTCATGAGTTATGTTTTTTTTAGTGTACCGGTAAATTCGTTGCTAAACGTGTTGAGTTTTTCCGGTTTCCTATCCCACAAAACTTTCCTCCCAACCACGTTTGTGCCAAGAGATTTCTACAAGTCTACAAGGAATACACCCCCCAAACTTGGCATGGATATCAAAAATGCGGCTTGGAACATGCATTTCCTTTCAAAAAGCAAGCTATCGTGGCTATCCATTTGGCAGAAAAACAACCAACCTTTTTTGGCAGAAAAACAACCAACCCCCCAAAAAACAGCCACAACAACGATCTGTTTGTATGTTTTTTTCTGAGGTCAGATCTGCCCTCGAGACGGAGATCTTCAGAACGTCTAAAGATTTTCAACTTGATGGACAGGAGTTGAACGAGGTGAGCCATCCAAGTAAGAGAGGGATGGAAAAGAAACCAAACACAAGTTGGTTCGGGCTTGATATACGGGACTTAGGTCCTACTTGGAGGATCGTCCCATGATTTGTAAGATTTGTAAGTGGTGAAAATAACCATGGTTAGTTTTCGTCCTCTTAAGGATCGGGGTTAGTCTAGAGATAAATGGCTGAAGTAAACCCCTGAACTAACCACTTTCTAACTGGGATAATCCTCCAAGTACCCAAACCCTGGTGGAAATCATGACGCGTATTTAGTATTGGGACCCCCAACTATTAACCTTATTCATGATTCACTGTGAGCCAGTGTTTTGGCGGAACCTATGTGGAAAACTGGCTTGATGTGAAGATAATGTTTTTTTTTCTCCCTCGGCTATGACGAACTTTTTGAAAGGTTGCTATATGGTTACTTGGTTGTTCAACCTGCCTCCTCCCTAATCCCCGCAGAAATAGCTGGCCTTATGATCAGGGCTTTTGAAAAGGGAATTTCATTGAGAAAGGCCTGGCAAATCTGCTTTTGAATTTTCTTAGCCAAATTCACCATCCGAAACTTACGTCGGATATCATATCATCTACCTAGGGGTGTCCCTCCCAGTAATAGTCAGTATAGTTGGAGGTAAACGGCATCGCCTAGAAAATGCCGTGTGTGATTGTGATGGTTCTTTTGGTCCCTATTATTACTGGGAGGGGAGACAATATAGTCAATATAGTTGCACCAAGTACAGCGTTTCAATAGTTTCAACTGGTCCTGAATTTTGATATTTTGTCAACATATGTCAAGCAGCAGAGCAAAATCTCATATTTTGCCAGGTTGTATCTCAAATCTCAAGGTGCTTAGGTTGCTAGCTTAAATCATCTCACTGAAAGCGCGCGAGGTGGATGATTTAGCTGAAGCTTTTCAAGACTTTGACCTTAAAGATGAGGATCTGGGATGACGACTTGAGTCGGGATGTTAGTTACTGCCCCGAAAACGAACGAATATCACCCCCTTGATGTTCCATCAATGGTTGGAAGATGAAATTTCCTTTTAAATTGGTCCCTTTTTTGGAGAGATGTTTTTTTTTTTTGGGAGTACCATGTTTAGCTTGGTGTTTGGTGGGTCGGTGAAATTATGAAAGATAGTTTCATAAAAAGGTCCTGCTGCGTCTCTTTTTTAATCAGGTCAGGATTCTGGTTCTGGTAATAGGTGCTAGGTAGCATCTAATGTGATATGATTCGATGTATTACGGGAGGAAGGGTTTTTTCCGGTAAATTCCCCCTCGAAAAGAAGGACGTTGTCTTCGAGGCCGAGTATCGAATCCTCTTTCAGGGTCGCGATTTGGAACTCAGGAAGCTTGGCTGCGGGATTAAACCACGTGGCAACACGTGAAAACGTGAAACCATGTGAAATGACAGGGGATGGAATTCGGTCTTTTTTTTTGGGGGGGGGTCTTTGTACGGTAGGGTTCTTGAAGCAGGACATTGTCGTAAAATCTGACCTTTTTTCAAAATCTGAATCTACTTGAGCTTCCGTTGGTTGTAACCTTGCCACCCTGGTTGAAACTATATACCCTCCAGGGAACGATCACATATCCCCCCAAAATGGCACTTTTGAGTCGATGATTTTCCGAACTTCCCAAGGTGGGATTGGGATATGTTAATTTCCTGGAGGGTCAGTTTTTTTTTTGGGGGGGGGACAAATGAAAGGCCTGGCAGATGAGCTCGTTTCTTTTTTGGGATGCCTGCACCCTTGCAGGGGCTGCCTTAGCTTGATCATTTCCACCTTCCCTTAACCTCAAGTCACCACCTGCGGGGTGGTGTTTCTCGGTCACCTTTTGAGGTGAAGTGGCGAAGTGTCCAAAAAATGGGAGTAAGAAGCAATCACCGTGTGAGTAGATGAACTTAAAAAAAAAGGGGTAGGTCAGAACAATTGAGGAAGACATGTGTTTTTGTTCGTTGATTGTTTTATTTTTAGAGCAGTTTTGGTGGTTGAATCCCACTTCCATGTGCAAAGCATTTGGGGATGATTGTTTCATAATACGTGTTCCAAGTGTTTTTCCTGCCAAAATGTTTGCAACGTTCTTTCCTTTTCTTTGGGGACCCAACGATTCATCGGGGTATATAGGTTGTTTATACTTCAATGCTGTGGTCATCCGATGCACCGCTTCGGTGAGTCGCCAAACTACAGGGTGTCGGATGAGAAAAGTATCTACCTTACCCAGCCCAGCAGTACCACGTGTCTTGTATTTTTCTTCACCACAAAAAGCAATGTATATCACACAAGATGGGCCCCTACTAGTTATATACATTGGGAAACTGGGGTTATTTCACCCCCCAGAAGCGGAGTTATAACTCACCCTACTTATCACTGGTTATGTTTGCGCCCGTAGATTCAGATTGTTTCTCCACCAGCTCAACCGCCATAGGAAGACTGCAATAGCCTTCCTTGGCCGAACGGAACCGGGTCCACCCATGATTCGTGTGGTCTGTAAGCTGTTGGGCGGCAAGGGTGGTTTCGGTTCATTGCTGCGATCGCAGAAGGGAGGCGCGGGGAAAACGGCGAAGGCGTGGTGAAGAGAAAATCCGACCAAAATACAAACGTTGATGAAGAAGATGTGTATTGGGCCTTGGGTTTCATTAATATCAGAGTGGTTTTGATGGATTTTCTCTTCAACAGCACTCTTGATTGGAATCATTTTGTTGGCCATCTTAAATTTGTGGGGTGTGATTTTTGAGGGTTTGCAAACATCACTTGGTTTCAGCAGGGAATCCTGTCAGATGGTGTATTTTGCATCCCTGGCAGGCGGTTCTTGGTTCGAATATCAAACTCATTTTTCGATAGTGAACATGGAACCTTATCAAAAAAAAATAAGAGACAGAAACTTCAAAAACAAACGGCTGCAACTTGCAACACTTTGAGCAAATAGCAGCACCCAAATATTCACAGAATCTGAATCTATAATATCTCATTGAGCGTGACTTTGTGCCAGCACGTCTCTTTTGTGCAATCCTTCCAAGCCTCCTCCGTGTTTCTGCCATATTTTTTTTTTGGGGGGTGATTTGTCCCCAAATCCCAAGTCTCCTGTTTCAGTGGTACATGTCCCATTGGCATGTACCCGTACCTTAACGGTTGGTTCCATGAAACGGGTGCCACACCGACAGGTAAGAAGACCACCAACTTTGATGCCATGCGCGATTTGAACGGTCGTCGCATTCGACATGTCAAAGCCGTGGAGAGAATCAAGGAATGGTTGGAGAAGAAGAAAAGGGAAGATGAATTGGTCACTTTTTTTTGTTGAGATTTATATTTTTTGGTGAAGATGTTTGTTTTTGTGTGCATAGAGATTTACACACACATATAACATGTATATATATATATGTATATACACACACGTATATACATCGAGAGATTTTTTTAGCTGTACATGTCGACAGAGTTATAGGATTACCCAACCATTTCCCATATCAAGGGTTGGTTCACCCTATAACCCTCGACCTATGCGCAGCCAAGTTTTTTTTGGTGAAGATGTTTGTTGTATTTTTTCCTCTCTGCATGTAGAAGCCGGTATGGCTGCGGCAAAGGTTTGTTGTATATACATATGTAGATTCCTTGGTGAAGATTCTTTAGCGGTTTCATAGTTTGAGATTTTTTGTTGGGAATGCTTTTTGTTGTTAATGTTAATTTTCCCATTGTTTATTGTACGTATATATTGGACACATCCCCCCTACACTAACAGTGGCGTGGGAATTGTAAACAAGCTATTTTTAAGCATCGTGAAAACTCACCAGGATTTCATGGATGTTTCCCCTGCAAATGAACATTTTTGAATCCAAACATTTGAAGGTTTGGAACATGATTTTCCTCTTCAATCCGGGGTGATTTTCAGGTGAACCTGTTGTGATTTTTCGAGGGTGCTGTGCATATCTCAGATAAATGCTACAATTCATACACATGTATCAGAAATCCGAGGGATGAATACACAACACAGATGGAAATTTCATGTCATGAAGATCTCTTCAGTTCACCGGGGCAAGATGTCGGTGTGAGTTGCCGTTGCAAAAACCCCGAGAAATCCCGTTTTTGCCAACCTCTCAGGTGAATCTCCTCACGGGTGAAGGTCCAGAATTGCCAAAGGTCACGAACCCCGAATCGGACGGCTTAGATCCCGAGTTCTTGCGAAAGCTGAAGCGTTCGGCAGCTTCCAGGGATTCCTTGGTAAGTCAAGGACTTAAACATTTGGAAGATGAAGGTGATGGCGAAGATGATGAAAAAAATGGTGAAGATGGTGAACAAGAACAGAAACGCATGAAAATGGCAGAGGAAGAAGAGAAGAAGAATGAGAAGGAGGAGGATGGATATGATGGAATGGATTGGATGGGAGCAATGAGTGCCTTGAATGCCTTGAGTAGCGGTAGCGAAGATGAAGCTGGGAATCCATCAGCTTCAGCATCGGCATCTGCTGCGTCGTCCAAGTGAGTAGGCTAGTAGAGTGCTATCAACCACTTCGTCATACCAAAAAAATCTTGCAACTTAGATTCCCGAAAACTACATGGTCCCTTGTTAAATGAGAAATACATGTGAACCAACCATTATTTTCAGGGGACATGTTCGTTTAGGGGGTGTAAGATGTTTGATGATGTACAAGTCATCCATTCGCAACATGTGCAAGATGATTCATAGATATCACCACATGCCACACTTAAATATAGCGCCACAACCATTCAGAGCTGTCATATCTCCAGGAAGAACGCAGCGTTTCAAGGCTCCGAAACGGGATGCAAGAGTTCACCCCAGCCATCCAGAAAATGAGCCAAACGGCCGCTCGAGTGAAAAGGATCGAGGTCTCTATGCTGTCTCGAGGTGTTGACAACTTTGGCGAGAGAAACACAGAAATACTACACACCCTGAAACTAACGTAACCATACATAACCCATGAACATTTCATCCTCCACCCCCTGAAAACTGGATGGTTGGAAGACAAGCCTTTCCTTTTGGGGCCCGGTAATTCTTCAGGGGCGAGCTGTTAAACTTCCAGGGGGTAACCATGGAGATGAACCAAATTATATTTGATCTTATTAGTAACGTATATATTCGTTCCATATAGTTTCATATCACCCCATATCATCCCGTCGCATCCGATATCATCCCACATCCAAGACAACTTGTCAAGACTCAAGGCACAACATGACACAACAACATCTCAGCAGCGAGAAAACAGCAATATGAAACTTTCCAAGAAACTGCATCTTTAAAGCACACATGCCTCCATTTTTTTGTGAAGCAAATTTTTGCATCAACAACTCACATAAGACCTTGGGACCAACCATGATGTTTCCCATATACACGTGCACCCTTTTAAAGGGTGCCAAAGTGCCAAATGGTCCAGTTACAGGGTGTCAATTCTCCATTTGTTAGGGTTTAATTGGCACTTTTTGGAAGGTGCTGGTATATATACATCTATTATATATTTCATATCAGCCCATGCATGTGTTTTTCTCGCATCATCAGGTGGGATGATCATCGTGACTTTGATGGTCTCGTGGAGAAGGACGGATTTCTCTGGGATCCAAGCTGTTTGGGAAGGATCAATTTTTACTCCGCGAAATTTGATCTTTAAAGGTTGCTTTTCCCAAGGTCTTTAGAGGTCTTCATCCCAAAAAACCACGACAAAAACCACAAAAAGGCATGCAAACCTCAACTGCTTTGATTCCTTGGATTTTCTCCAAGTTTTTGGGGTTGCTGAGTCCTTGGATTTGATTTGACACAAAATGGTTGGCATCAACTTGCCCCTTTTCAAGCCGCTTTTTGTAAAAATAAAACTACCCTCCAGTGAATGATCGCATATCCAACCAATGGGAAAGGCAACTCATCTTCCCAACTGCCCAACTGGATGGGATATGTAAATCGTTCCCAAGAGGGTACCTTTTTGGTGTCTTTATATTGGAAATGATCCGAGAATCATGGAAAGACTTTATGCCCTTAAGACAAGGTGTGGCACTGCTGCCTCCCAGGTTACCTCCTTCATTGTCATCCTTGTCGGATCACGATTGCAGCATTCTTGGGAAGGGCGCCAGCCACACCCCAACTAATATCATAGGAAATCTAAGGGGCCCCACCCCACCATCAATGGCACATTTTCCCCCAAATAAACCAGGCCTTATCAATGGTTCACATTTCCCACCTTATAATCCCAAAAGGGGGGATTTTCGTGGCAAACGCCAGCCGTTTTATAAAACCAGAGGTGAGGAATCAAATGGGTGGCTTGCATCAACTCTTTACAGGGCCTGAAGGTGGCGGCGTTTGGTGTTGCTGTGGTGTCGTGTTTTTTTTTTTGGGGAAAAAAAAACACCTGGACATATCCTGGACATCCAACTTTTTGACCCGGTTTGGGGGGGGTAGGTTTATGAAAAACCTTATTGCTCGTGTGTGTCTTTGGTAGGTTTTTGTTGCGTGTTCTAAAAATAGAAAAACACAAAAAAACAAACGGGAAAAACCCGGAGGGACAAGAAAAACAAATGAAAAATACCTAGGTCGTTTTTTTTGCCAAGTTGAAGGGAGAGTGGGGCCAGGAAAGGTTGCTAAACATGTGAAGTTGGGGGGTTGGGGTTGGTGGGAGGTCAGGAAACTATCAAAAAAAAACAGGAAAACAATGGAACACTGAGGGATGTAAAGCCTGCCGTTCAACCCTGGTTTGCAGTGTGAAACTAATCAGCATTATCTTGCCAAGGGACCGTTATGGATTTTCATTGGGGTAAGCCAGTGCTTGGGCAGGACCCAATAAGGTTGTGCATTGAATGGTTTATCCCACATCGAAAAAAGAAAGGCCACAATTTTTTGGGCATTGCTCAAAATTATGTTTGATGCTTCCCAACGCTGAGCATTCAGCCCCTGTTTTAACGTATGCAAGGGACAATGGCAGGACCTTACCCAACTGTAACCACACCAGTTGGTGCTACAAGCTTCATCGCCTGGATGAAGTACACCGAAGCCTTAAACAGGATTTATTTCCCTTTTGGAGCACTAAGAAACAGCGATTTGGGCTTCCCCAAATCATATAGAAGGGATTTAAGCGATTTATATTGAGATAAAATTTGGTACAGGAAAGCGTTGGATCTTAGGGCACGCTATGGGACGGTATGCGTGTGACACCTTTGTTCAGCCACCTCAACAAGATCATCTCCAGCCACCGGATCCTCAAATCCTCAGGCAAGTTGGTTCAAGACTCTGGACATGGAGGCTGGGTCAACCCTGCCCCAAAATGGAGGTGAACTCACTTGAGCAATGAAAAAAGGCCACGGGTTTTATTTAGGGTTTATATGGGATTATACCACCCAGTGGGGATTATAATGGACCACCTAATAATGAGGGCCCCTCTACAACCAGTATAATTATTATGGAAAAAAAAATATATATATATATACATAAGTTTTTTTTTGGGGGGGGCTCATTTCACCTAACTGAGGCTGTTGAACCGTTGATTTTTGCGGCCTTTGAGCTGTGTCTGCGTTTGCCAGCAAATTGTGAGTATTTGCCAGGAAAGATGTAGATTTTCAATGGTGATTTGTTCGTTTTACTGGAGGGTCAATTTTTATAACAAAAAGATCAACACCAGGCTAAGCCGGAGAGAAAGAAAGCTGTTGGGATGAATTCAATTTCTGGTAAAGGACTTTTCTCCAGCGTTTTGGCGGAATGAACTGGGAGTTTTGCTGTGGTTTCTCATTCTCATATGCAAAAAAATTCGAATGATCCGAGTCAATTCCTAACTGATGCGAAGGGAAGGGAGTTGAGGAGCTACCCCCAGGTTTTGATCAGCACATAATTATTAGTTCCAAGTTCTGACTTTAACTGGATAATCAGCTCATGCCGTATTTTCAGGGTACAGATTCCACAGAAATCTCGCAGGAATCACCACTATTTTCACACGTATTCTTGCAAGGCGGTGCTGGAGCACAAGGAAGCTTCGAAAGTCCTGAAGCTTCCGACCAGGCGAGGTTTTGTGTTGGATTCGATTGCTTTCTTTCCCCTTTCCCTAATGAAGAAGGGGTACCCTCCAAAAAACTAACATATCACCATTTTGAAGGCACTTTTGAAGATGATTTTCATTTTTCCAAGGTGGGATAGAAACTGTTCATATCCATACTAAAGATGTCATCATCCTGGTGGTCACCGGAATCCTGAGTGGGTGTGGCAGATCCAATGTAAATGTAGATGTATTTGCCATCCGAAATCCGAAGTCTGCATCCTTTCCTTGCAGAGCATTTTGACGATTGATATAAGTCTAGATGCCATATCCATCCATTGGGGGTTGCCCAAGCCCTGGGAACTGAGTGAGTTCAGTAATCTGGTCTTTTTGAATGAAGGGAACCATGGGGTTATATGAATGAAGGGAACCTGTTTTTAACCCCATGGTTCCCTTCATTACAATATATAAAAAGGCCCTGTAACAATGGTATGCCCTGTAACAATGGGTACACCCCCGAAAACTAAGAGTTCGCCCCTTCAAAAATGGTGGTTGGGAAACAAGTCTTCGCGTTTTGGTTAGTTTCAGGGGGTACTGTAAACAATCACCATGTGGTGGTTTCAAGCATCTTTTATTTTCACCCCTATTTGGGGAAGATTCCTACATTGACGAGCATATTGTTCAGATGGGTTGAAACCACCAAGCAGATCTCAAGAATGACCTTTATGAACCCTGCATGGAACCCACCGTGAATCCCAGTGTCTTCCTGCAGGATCCAATCCATTCGATTTTCCCAAGATGGAGCTGTTTAACCTCGAAGCTGAACAAACGTGAAGCAATTTGGGCGAGTAGATGCCCTTTTGGAAATGAATCATGGCGAGCTTTTATGAATAACATTGGGGGTCTCATATGTATAAGCCATCATCAACATTTGCAGTAGCAGCACCATCATCATCATCATCATCATCATCATCATCAACTACAACCACCCCAAATGGCGGAATGCTCCCTGCACCAAGCTGTCAGGTGCGCAGTTCCCGTGGACCCCGTGGCCGTGCACGTGGATCAGTCGCCGCGTGAGGAGACCAAACCTGGAAAACAGAACGTATGATAGGCACATGATTCATGTGAATATGATTATGTGAAGATATTTGAGATGCACCCACATAAATACATATCATATAGAGCATCATTTGCATCAGGATACATATAATTGGATCTATATATATATATATATATATATACATTGTATCTTAGATGCAGACGGCGGAACATTTCAACCACGAGCTACTCTTGACACCGAAATAAACTCCGCCCAACCTCGCCATTATGATGGATATTTTGTTCCGGCGGCAGCCAGTGGAGAATTAGTCCTATCTTTTTACAAGCAGGACTGTATATAATTATATAGTTACAAGTTTGTTTGCAGGAGCACCCCGAAAAAAAAGGGGGGAATCATTTCCCAACACTGGTTCCTGGTACAATTTTGTGGAGCTAGAAAAAATGGATGAATACCCATCCGTAGTCCAAAATTAGACGCGCCAGCGGGAAAAAAAAACACTTTCTGACATTACAGTTTTTTTCCAAGGTTTTTTAAGACATAGGATCCAAATTCACCGAGATAGATGAAAGCTGCGCAGCCTGAATGTGTTATTTTTTGCTATAAACCTTGAACATAGATACAAGAAATGATGGGCCTTGGATATGTATTTGTCAAACATGGGTTCGCATTATTTTTTTACCCGACGAAACTCGTAAAGTTCTTCACCACTCAAGGCAAAGACAGTTGTAGACTTGATTTTTCACCCCACCATTTTCTTCAATAGAAGTCCTGCCAGACATCTTCGCTGAGCTACCTTCCCTGAAACTGACAGCAAAAACCACTGAAAGATCAAAGATTGAAAGATTAATTGTCAGGCCAATTTTCAGGGGTTGAACTGTTAGTTTCAGGGAGATTCAGGGAGTGTACGCCCCCAAAATTTAACGAATGGATACCCAAAAAAGGAGCTTCGTTTTCCAGCCGGCCCAGCATTTTTGGTATTCATGTATCATATCTAACATTTTTTGTGGCCTTTTTTTTGGGGGAGAAACGGTGGGGGTGATCATCCCTTACAGACTGTGGAGGGGTAGAACTTCATAACCACCCAAAAAAGCTGAGGTCAGGCGGTAAGGGCTCGAATAAAGGTCAGCGGAGGCGCGACAACTTGACGGAACGATGGGTGGTTGGCCAACCGTTGGTGGTTTGGGGTTGGGACATGATGGATTTGTGGCCCGGCTTTTGTTGGAAAAATCTGTATAAAAAAACCACCTGCAAAAAAACATGAGATCCTTTAGAAAGATATTGGTATATATCGGTCATGTTTGGCCCTCCCCCCTCCCAGTAACAGTTTATTTTTTTAACGTTTAGAGATATTTATATGGATTCCCGATCCTGAAACATGTAATCATCCTGGTGGCCACACTTAGTGGGAGGGGGCCATACAAAAGATATTGGGAGATTCTCTGGTTGTCAACGGCTGGATTTTTGTATCATTCCCGCCTGATGTTTCTTGGGATACATGTGCAAGCATATGGAAACATCGACCCTAAGGATCCAATCACCTTGTCAGAGGATGATGAACGGGTGTACAATCATCTCCTCTGCAAAGTATTTAGGTTCCATGAAACCATTCTCAGAAGGTGAGCCAGGATCCCTAGTGAGTAGTATTTTAAACCTTAGCCTCAGTCATAATACGTGGACTCTTTTTCCAATAAGAAGCTTGAAGTAGAAACTGGCCCTCTTTGGAGACTAGCCGCTCATTTTCTATCAATAAACCCTGAAGAAGGCCTTATTTTTTCATATTTTTTCGGGGGGTGGGTGGGTGGCAATTGGGGGGCGTTGCCCCCCTTAAATTCCCACGATTGTTGGTGATACGTACGAACTTGCTTGGCATCTTGGCCCTTTTCGGCTCCAAGCCAAACAGGGTTCCAAGGGTTGTCGGCATCCGTTGGCCGCGACCCTGGGGATCACTTTTAGTGGCGCTTACAGCAGGTCATCTATGTTTCGGGTGACATGGCGCCATAGTTGGTGAGATTTGTTTTAAATAACTTCCAGGGCCTAACAAAACGAAAAGAACACAAAGGTGCTGGATTTTTCCAAAATAGGGGAAAACAAGCATCAATTTTTTGAGAGTTTGCGAAGTTTCATATCTCAAGTGGCTTACCCGGCTTACCCCTCGAAATTTAAGGAATGGATACCCAAAACGGCAAAATTTGAATGGAGATACATTTTCCCCCGACCCATCATTATTGGTATTTAGAACCGTTTTATTTCGTAGAAAAAATGATTTAAGCAAGCTATGCTTCTCTCGTCTCACCTCAAACGCGAGTGTGAAACAATTTCTTCCACTTCTCCGAAGACTATAGCGGCTGGAAGCAACCAGTTTGAAAATTGGCGGTGTTTTCAAACGGTTTTTATTTTAACCCCGAATTTATGATGAAATGATCCAATTTGACTCATATCTTTCCAAAGGGGTTGGTTCAACCAACCACCAACTATAGTACAAATTGGTGTTTTGTTTGTAGATGTTTGTCCTTTCCCAAGTGGATGCTTTCACCTCGAGTTTTTTTTTTGGTTGACTTCTCCGAAAAATCATAGGGTACCACCCGCCCAATGCCACCCCACCTCCAGGAAATAAGGCCTTTTTTAATAAGGCCTTATGATGCTGGTTAAAAAAAAGTCCCACCTCCAGGCCTGGGGATTTTTCGAGGTTGTCACCTTCCACCCCTTAGATTTCCATGAAAACAACTCAGGTCTTTGGTGAATCTTCAGAACATGTTTCGATGGATTTGCCTCTTAACGGTGTCGTTCGAGATTTCCCGCGCCCTGCGGGACGACGGTCATGAGGTGGGCCTTTTTTTTCCTTTTCTGCTCGGGGGTGAAAGGCCATGAAGAAAACCTTGGGCTCAAATGCTGGATGGGGGAGTTTCATCCATAGGATTCTAGCTCGAAAGGTGGTGGTTTCAAATGTTTTTTTATTTTCAGCCCGATCCCTGGGTTGAAATCCAATTTTCACCCCTAGCTCTAGTTGATGGTTTCATTTTTGAAATTATGATCCAATTTGACTCAAGCATATGTTTTGAAATGGGTTGAAATCACCACCTAGTAGCTGATTCTAGCCGATTTTATCTGTTTGTGAAGGAAAAGTCATACCTTCTAAAATGGATTGAAGAATTTGGCCCAGATATTATAGATCAGTTGTAGAAAGGGCCTGTTTCCCTTTCTTAAAAAGCAACCTGCTGAAGTGATGCATTTTTACCAACTGTGTTTTTTGTTGTTTGTTTTTTCTCGAACAAATCTCATGACAAACCAAGCACCTTTTTTTTGAAATGTTTTGAACTTTTCATTTTGTTTGGTGTCAACTTCTTCTAAAAATGTTTGGTGTCGTTATTCGTGCACCTCCCTCCCGGCAACAAAAAGACAAACCACAAAATTGGATGTGTTTAAGGTGATTTTTTACTTTCCACTACCAAGGTAAACCACCATTACACCACCATCTGGGATAATATTTATTATGTGCACTTTTTCCAAGCATCTTTTGCAAATCCAAGGAATTGATGAATCTTGATGAAAACTTTGTGAATCTCTCAACCTTTTTTCCCCATGAGCAAAAAATCCACGTCTTTCGGAATGGCTAGTCAACCTCCCTCCCCCCTAACGTACCACCAATAAGGCCTTCTTAAGGGAAACCAATGGTTTTCATAAGCCCTAATCATAAGGGACACTTATTTCTGAGGGGTACGTTAGAGGGAGTGGTAGGTTGACTATGGCCAATTACGGGGGAGAGACAAAAACACGAAAAGGTTCGTCAGAGCGATCTTGAACTTGGCAGAAGTGATGCCAGGCATGGATTTCCTGTTTTGGAGGGAAAGTTGGAGCAGTGATGAAAAAAACACCCTGACGTGAACCATGAATGAGTTGAAATCCTGATTGCTTCAGGTTCCGGGATCCTGATTAAATGGCGGCTTAAGAATATATGCCACCTGGAAAGGATCGATGGTGCAACTCCCATGTATTGGTTTATGATGCCCCCTTGCAAATCGCTACTTTTTGGGAGTGGCTGTAGCCATCTACTTTCACCACTTTGTAAGTGGATACTATTTCATCCCATATATACACCAACCAAGCAGGAGCCCCTTGATCACTGCTCAGTGAGAGCTGGAGAAGGGTTCAAGAGATTGACCTGTTTGGGGGCGAAAGACATGGGAAAAATCCAGGAAAAAATTCTTCCCCCCAAAAATGGCTGCAATATTCATACCCTCCCGGAAACTAACAGCTCGCACCTGAAAATTGATGGTTGGTTCAGATGAATTTTCTTTTGGAAAGACCTCATTGGGCGAGCTCTTACACTCAGGGGAGCGTAAGACTATAAGTTATAAGAATTTGGGACCTTGAAACAGGTGAATTAAACATGTTGATGCTTCAGAAATCCCGGCAAACCACATTTGATATGGTACATGTATTTATTCTAGGAATCCAATCATATTCTCAGATGATTAGGGTGTCCAATCACCGAAAAGAAACGCATTATATAATCATTTAGGTTCCATGAAGCCATTCTCAGTTTCGGTGGTCGCCAAGATCCCCAGGGTTAAATATCTCAGTTGAAAGATCAACCCGAAACTGGAGGAAAAAAGTTGCCAAGGATTGAATTAAGGGAATACCTAAAGGGATACCGTACTAAGGTCAATGAACTATCGAGAATCTAGAAATTGTTATATAGTACTATTATGATTTAGCAAAAAAATTGATTGTGAATGATGATGATTATTATTACTATTATTATTATTATTATTATTATTTTTATCATTATTATTATTATAATAAAGGCCTTCCAGCCACCCAGAATCTCTTCTTGTTTTGCAGTGTTTTTGCATCCTAGCGCAGGTTGCGGCTGCAACAGTTGCAACCTGATGACGACAGCAAGGAACATGACAAGGCAGATAAGGACAAAGACGATGATAAGGACAAGGACAGCAAGGAACACGAGAAGGATGGCAAGGAACATGAGAAAGACGATAAGGAACACGAGAAGGATGGCAAGGAACATGAGAAAGATGGTAAGGAACACGAGAAGGATGGCAAGGAGGATAGCAAAGAGCATGGCAAAGAGAAGACAGAGGCTGGTTGGATACTTTCATCCGTGATGGCGAAGCCACTTCGAGGTTTGTTGTGCTTTAACTGCATAGGAATTTGAAATAAATGGTAGATTAAGCACGTTGCTTTTTGATGGAGCAGGTGCTGGCAAAATCATGATGGCAAAAAGTACATGCATGATTTACACTCTGATTTTTGTTTTGAATATGTGTTATTTGTTTTCAACATCCCATTCACTGAAAACCATTAATCACGAGGAAGACGTTTAGAAATGTACACCCCCAAAATATTAACATGGAACCCGCAAAATACACCCTGAAATGAAAAGGAAACTCATCTTCCATCCACCTCAAATGTAGGCAACGGAGGGTCTCAACATCTACGCAGCATTTTCCACCGCGGGTTTTGGAGAAGGATTGAAGAAGGATGCTAATTACTTGTAGATGTGCCGCATTTATTGCTACCACCAAGTCATACCTTTTTTTGGCAAAGGGATTTACGTGGATTTACTGTACCCTTTCCTTTCAAGAACCAATGTGACCAATGTCAATTTAGCAGGTTGTGTTTTATTTATAGGTTTTTCTATTATCCGCCACGGAATTCATCATTCGAAGCAAATTAAGTGTCACAACTTCTTTGAACATTTATTTGATTATTTCATGGCCAGTTATTGATATTCATAAGAGTCTCAATTCCATGGTCTCGTTATTATCAGAGATGAACATTCGCATTTAAGTTCGCCACCTTCAGTTTTGTTCGCAAACGTGTCCTGTAAATGATAATCAAAGAAAACCTTCCAAGAAAATGACTTGAGTTTTCTTTAAATCAGTGAAGTATTGTTGATGGAAGAAATCCTGCACCACCCGTTATAAATGAAATCCTATGAAACATGGGATATTCTCAATATCAACTGGTCCAGGATTTCTTCCATCAATACTAAAGGTTTTATCATCTATCTTGGCTGAATGAAGCATCACAAGGTCAATTCTAGAAGTGTTTTTTTCGTAAAATCTTCCTCCCCACGGTGGCGAGGAATTTCAGGTGAATTTCTGTATCGGTGTAGAGGAACATCCTTTCTATTACAACGAGCTATAAGTATGGTACAGCTCCAGTTGCAGGGGTTATCACCCCAGTTCCACATGTATTTTCGGCCATTTGTAGGGGCCCCCAAACTCCATGTTTGGGCGATCGTAGGTGCCCACCTGCAGAATGAAGAAGATGTTTACTCCCTCGAAGTGCAAAACAAGCGAGTTTACCCCTGAAAACGGATGGAAGACGATCCGCGGCTTCCTGTTTGGGGCTGTTAAGGCCTATTTTCAAATGGCACGTTGAACTTCACAAGGTGGGCCCCAAGCCGCTAAGCCTAGTTATAAAAATGGAGTGACAAGGAGCCCCTATAAGTGGACTTACAACTTATAACCTTGCTTATCACTGGTAGGGGGGCCCATCTTGTAGTAGCAAAGGATCCGGTGACTTCTCTTTTCTCACATTCCAGCCGTAGTCGAAGAGCCTGAAGGCAGTTGGGGGCAAGGAAACCTTTAAAGAAGCGACAGAGAACAGTGAGAAGATTCAGGAGAAGGTGCTCGGTGCGTTTTTTTTTTGTGTGTATTTTCCGGTGCGAAACATGTAGATTACACTATGTCCACAATTTTCTCTCCCAGAATTCAGAATGCAGCCTTTAAGCCGGGTTTCCTCAGGATAAATTCTCAAAATAAGATTTTCAATAATATTGCAAGATGGGCCATTTATATCTTGTGTAGTAGTGTAGGTAAAAGAGGTGATTTTGAAAGACCCGAATTTTGTTTTATACATGAAAAGAAGCAACAAGGACCGCATCAAAACCCCAGTTGGTTGTTTCAATTACTGGATTGTACTACCCAGTTATATGGGGACTATAATAAGCCATTGTGGGGATCCCTATATTTCCAATTCGTATAGTGGAATGCCATAAAGTTTTGCACACTGCCCACTTGAGTAGTATCCGCCATTCAACTCTTGCAGATGCAGCTTGGAGTTTGAGTTTACCTGAGACCTTCCCTCCCCTTAAGTCCTCCACGAGTTACCCTCCCCCACCCAAAGACAAAAACCCTTGGATACAAGGTGGGCCCCTACTAGTTACAAATGGACATAAAACACCTAGAAATGGACATAAAACACCTAGAAATGACCTAGAGTTTTCACTGGGGTCATTTCACCCCTATAAGTGGAGTCATTTCACCCTACTTACAACTGTTTCTTTGAGCCCATCTTGATAAAACGGATGAACAAGAATCAGGTGGGCGAAGTCAAGGCGGCGACAGATCATGCTCAAAAAGAATCTCAAGCTGTTGACAAAGATTTCTCCAAATACGTTTCTCGGCAAATCTTTGGTCGTCCCTGAACAACCCTTTCAAAACTGCTGAGGTTTCTTCAAATGCAACTCACTAAAATTTCTCAAGCTTTAGTCCCAGGGACCTGACTGTACATCCCGTCAATTCTCGACGACTTTTTTGGAATTGAGGATTCGAAGTTGAAGAAGTTGACGGAGATGTTAGACCAAGTCTCCCAAAAGTCTTTCCGATGGCAAAAGGACACCTTTAGAAAGGGGGTTGTGGTTATGGGGGCACCTGCGATCGTTATCAATGGAGTTAAGGGGCACCTTTGAATGACCTTAAAAATGGGTAACTAGGGTCATAACCCTTATAAGTGGAGTTATGGGCCCCTACTTATGGCTGGTAGGGCTCGTCTTGTATGGATCTTCAACGTATTTTCCCTCAGGAACGGTTGGCCGAACAAGAAGGGGTGATGACGTATGGCCTTCTTTTTTTGTCAATGATAGGTATGTTGAATAGCCAGGAACTACCCCCCACCCAGGATGCAATCGTGGCAAACGAAGGTTTACAGAGGTTCCCTACTAAAACTGTTTCATCATCCTGGTGGTGACGATGGCATCCTGGCTGCGGGGTAGATCCAACTAATATATGGAATATGAGTGTCATTTGCAAACAACAGGCTTCCTGTCAACCTTAACTGTTAGACTGCTAATGGTGTTGGGCAGGACCCAAATGATCATTAAGCAGTTTCCTTAGTAGTCAATTGTTACCTATCAATCAGGGATATCATTGCTTGTCAATAGGAGTTCTACTCAATTTGTTACCCAACCTGGTCTAAAAAAGCGGTACGCTCCCTAAAACTAACAGAGCAACATAGCCCCTGAAACTAGGCCAGGCCCCAAAGAAAACTAGTATTCCAACCATCCATTTTCAGGTGCGAGCTGTTAGTTTCAGGGATGGTATTAGTTCTTAGTTACTCATTTTAATGGGGGAAACGGACAATGCAAATGTATGATAGTTGTGAGGGATTTCCCTTTAATAGTGCATTGTCTGGTAATGACCCTGTAGTGCCCCCAAATCCGCAAAAAGTCTCGGACTGCCTTCACTGGCAGGAGCTTATGAATGGACTGGCAGAATCTGAAGGAGAGAAGTTTCTCGGCTCTCAACCTACCATGGTAGTGATGAAATGTTTTTGAAAATTGACCCATCTAAATCATATGGTGGATGCATCCCCAACCCAGGATGCAATCGTGGCAAGTGTTGAGAAGTTTAGTTCGAGATTGCCGCCTAACAATGTTTTATAATCCTTAGAGTTTTCAACATTGAAGCCGTCTAGCTTGGAGTCGAAATAGATGGCACAGCACTTTTCTAACGGCAAGTATATAAACATATTTGAACAAACGCATTGCATAGGAACTGTGAAAAGTATCTACTTTTGAACCTATTGTTCAATTCATGTGGTAGTAGTTGTAGTCATTGTTGGATACCTATAGCCTATTGCTATACTCTCTAGGTGTAGGTCGTATAGATATTGCCAGATTCTGGGTTTCATGTATGGATCATTGTTTATATATAAATATATACACTATACGCTTGGTAAATTGTCTCGCGCACAGTCACACAGCAGATAACGGTCGCCTACATGGAATCTAGCTGTTTTTTCTTCACTATGTTCACTTGAGCAATGAAAAAGGCCCCTGGTTGTTTAAGTTATATAGGGGATGAAATCCTACCCAGTTAAATATGGGGAATATAATAAGCCATTATGAGGATCCTTATTAAACAACCAGAATTTAACGGAAAGTAAGGCCGTTTTTATTTCCCAGTAGCTCACTTGTAGAAGTTCCGCAAAAAAAATCACCATGGAATTCAGGAGTTCATTGATCAAACTGATGCAACTAGCAAGGACGTTGCCAACAAAAAACCGCTTTTAAACCGACCCCAAAAGCAATTTGAAAAACACATCCCTTAAGATCATAATGATAATGACAGGTCAACTTACCCTAACGTAACATCCCCTCCGCAAATAACTTTTCCCTTATTACAGCCTTATGAACTATTATCGGTTTCCCTTAGGCTTTATAAAACCCATCTTTCTGAGGGGAGTTATTATTGTAGCTTCTAAGCTTGTTTCAACACACCTTTGGAACCTTACCCCTAAACTCTCACCAAGAGGCTAGAAAGAGATTCCTTTCATAGTTGAGATTGCTAGGGGGTGGGCTCCAGAGGTCTGTTAAAACTTCCTTGGATAGCTCCGTTCTTTGGTAAACACGAGGGTCGGCGCCGAGGTATTCTCCTTTGGCTAATGCTGAGGCGCAGTGGATTGGAATGTTTGGTGGTTGGCGGAAAGAATTGTATGGGGAATATATATATATATATATATACACATATCCATCAAAAATTGAATTGGACCTTACCAACGGACCCCTAAGTAAGTTGCTAGAGCTATTAGATACTCAGGTTTAGGGGTCCGTTCAGTGGGTCCAGTTGAAGATTTCTCGGAATATATACTATCCTTAGCTATAGACTATAGAGATAAGTGATAGTCAAGTTTTGGTTGATTCAACAGAAAAACAATGAACAACACCTGACAGCCCCTTGCACCCTCCCTGGAACTAAGCAACAAGGACCTGAAAATAGGCCTTTTGCCCCAAAAGTAAAGGACGTGCCATTTTCCAAGCATCAATTGCAAGGGTGAGCTGTTCGTTTCAGGCAGTGCATCCTGGTTTTGGGGGGAATATAGGGGCGACCAAACCACCGAGGTCAACCGAAATGGTGGTGATTTTTTCGCAGGGAATAAAATTTTTCGCCAAAAAAATAAGGTTTCGGAATTGTAGGAAAACTTGCCCGGATTATTGGAGCAGTGCATTCTTCCCTATTCATTACGTAAGTGAAAAATGGATCCCTCCAATTGGTACTTACCTTTTGAAACTGTTCCATGATGATTATGTGAAAAGGAGGTTCGCAATATTTTGGGAGAACTTTGTGCAAACATTTTAAAAGAGCTCTACGAAAATTGTCCCCCAAAAAAAGTCGCCACTTTTTCGCAACATAAAAAACATCTTCCCCCACTGAATATCCAATCGCTTCAGGGCATCCTACGTCATGGGCAACGTGACATGGGAGGCTCCGGCAAATTCAAAACCTTGGGTTATTCGCTGTATATCGGGGATGGAATCCTACCCAGTCTAGGTGGTGGTTTCAAAATATTTTTTATTTTCACCCCTACCTGGGGAAGATTCCCATTTTGACACTCTGATATTTTTTCAGATGGGTTGAAATTGAAACCACCAACTAGCAGTTGTATATGGCAAATCATAGAGGCATGAGGCATTATAGGGGATCATGATTGTTTCATTAGAATGTTTACGTGATCCAGAATGGTCATCAATAGAAACGTCAGATTATAATAAGCCATGAAATCAGGATCCCGGAACCCGAAACAGGATTTCATGGTTCATGTCAGGGTTTTGTTGAACGTTGCACATTTGATTGCTGCCAGTTGATATGGAACATCTGTGAAATAACAAAACAACTCATCTATAAAAAACGCAGTTGAGAGAGTATCAAATATACAAATCTAGTTTCATGAACTACCCTCCTGGGAACTAACATATCCCATCCAAAGGCAGTTGGAAAGATGAATTTCCTTTACGATATGTTTTCTCGTTCTGTGGAGGGTACCTCAAGTGGTTTTATATCATCGGTTTTTGTCTCTTCACCAACAGGTATGTTGGGTTGGGTTTTTGTGGCTGGACTGGACCTGTTGACCTCATCCGCGTTGAAATCATGAATTGCTGTATTTTCATATTCTATACTTCGATGTGACAGGAACTTAGTACATGAATGGGTTAAAAACCTAGTTATAAGGTATATTGGAGCTATAATAACCCACTTACAAACCATCTACTCATTTCCTGGGACATCCAAGTACTGATTCAAACTCATTCATTCAGAATGATACTTTTTGAGAACCTTGGTGGCAGGCAATCACTCAGGAACAAGTGCTGGTAGTTTTTCACGAAGACCTTCACGAAGGTCAAGCATGACAAAAAAACAGCTAAACAACCACCACATGAAGTCACCACGCTGTCTACATGGGTTTTCTTTCAAAACTTCGACCTTTCCAACAGAATCCCTGAAACTTACAGCAAATTTGGTCCTGAAAATTCCAATAATTAGTTGAACAATGATTCAAATTTCCGTTTGGGGAAACAGCCATTTGGGCTGCGGCCATCTTTTTCAGATGCGTTTTTGGTTTCCTTTCAGTTGAGAGTTCCTCCTACAAAATGATCACCAGGTGGACCCTCCAACTCCTCCAACGGGACAAATGCCACAAATACCACCTTGTCACTTGGGCGATGTTCAACTTGGATTTGTTTACTGTGATTTTGCCGTGGTTTATTCTCACCGTGAAAAAACCACCATTTGGGAGAATATTCTTTAAAAAAAAACGTTTTTCCGAGCATCTTAAAAAATGAAAGAGATAGTCCACCTAGGATGCATGTTGGTTAGAATTGTTCGGTTCGGAAATCCTAGCCCAAAATAAGCTGAAGAATTGAAGCCTTCCAGATGTCTTTTGGTTTTACCTCCTCACAAGGTGTTTGGAAGCCATTCATTATCATTTGCTGACTATCTGTCATATAATTTCACATCCATCAAATTTATATGACGCAAAAACCATGAAACCGTTTTTTTTTAATGGCTATATTTTGTACTTCCACCTGCCCCAACCTATTCCACAACTTGCCCCCGAATGATCCTTGAAGTCGTCTCCCTAAGGTAAACCTTGGGAACAATGGATCCCTTCAGGATTTCCGATCCGAAGGAAGGCTATCCACATGAGGAATCTCCGCCCAAAGTTGTCCACAACTGAGTTTCCAAACCTGACAAAAGCCATCCGCGGAAAAATGATGAAAAAAGCATCTCCGGTGAACCAAGAGAGCAGTAGAAACGCCACCTGATTTTGATGGAATCTACTGGGAAAGATGGAGAGTTTCCATGGCTATCAGGAGTTTATCGGAGTTTTTTCATGCGGGAGACATGCGCGAGGAAACATGCCCTGGTGACCCCAAAACATTTGACCAAGTAGAAAAAGAAAGGCTTCTTGGGAATAGGAATGACCTAGCTGCGTGGTTGTAATCATACGAATCCTAGCTGACCTTTCTACAAAAGCTACTAGAATGAACAACACTATTGTAACACTTTTTTTAAGATACAAATAGATACAAGTAGTACATGCACATATATTATATATACATAGATATAATATATATAAAAGATAAAAACCTCATAAGAGACACTGCATATTTAAGAGATGATTTACCTAACCATTCCCCCCACCAAGCTGCACCTGAGCCAGGCTAAGTGGCTTGATTGGCTTTGGTGCTGGTGTAAAGGCTATGGTTGATGGACCGGTGCAAGGTACACAAAGGTGCCGGGGGGAGTTGTTTGGGCCTTGGGTGGGGCGGAAAAAATTAAAAACCCACATTAGCTGCATGGGATGTATGGAATATTTAGCTATTTTATACATGTTCCCAATAAATTTAAGGTTTTCATGTAGGTAAATGTACCGTTTTTCCCATGGATCCTATGGGAAACGCAAAAACCAACAAAAATTGCAATGGCTATAGTCAAGTCAATATAAGACCCCCCCCCCCCCCTCCGAGAAAAAATAAGGCTGGCTATCATTAAACCCTGGTTTCTGCGGTGGTACGTTGGGGCGGATGGGGGGTAGGTTGACTATAGCCGTTAACCGGGGGAGTGGATCATGGCGAGACCGGTGACACGCTCTTGAACTTTTTGGTTACATGCATTCGTTGAAAGGTTCGGGTGTTTTTTTTTGAAAAGGGACATCTCGAGAGCTGAAAGTAGTTGGTCGAGTCGAAGTTCAAAGGGGAAATCTTGAAGAATCTTATTCCGGTTGGTGAAAAGAGTGGGAAAACATATGAAATATCGGGGCGCCCTATCCTAATGATATGAATGAAAAGGCTGAACCTGGAGGTGTGGACCTGGGAAATTTAGCGGTTCTTAGGGAACCTTACGAAACCCTACGGCATGATGGAAAACCCATAGGTCCAGGATTCCAAGCACTGCGTTTTTTCCAGCTCCACATGGGATGGTGTCATCGTTTCATGTCGCTGGTTTCCATGCCACCACCACACCACCGCACCACCTTCTTCGCAGTGCTGGACCTCGTCATCGCTTTTCAATGATCAAAACGGCGACGGAGTCATCGGTAGGGGTTGCTCAGGGATGGCATGATGTACTGTTGACTTGGAGCCAATAGAAAAATGGCCAGCAACTTTTTTTGGGCGGATTTTTTTCAACGGGCCAAAACGAAATCATGGTTCAAACGGGTCGACAGCCACTTCACTGCCTGCAGTGGGGTGACGCAACTTTCCTATCTTTTTTTCGGTTAGTTGGGGATGAAAATTACCCTCCAGTAAACTTCAAGGTGGGCCCAAAACCAGTTATAAATGTCCTATGGTTAGCTATCACGTAGAAGCCGCTTAGCAGAGTAGCCGAGGGACTTCCTGACGCATCCTGGCCACTTTCGATTTGAAGCACGAAGACCAATGAACGAAAAAAGTCACTGGCTTGCTGGGAGGGGTAAATGAATGTACATATACAAATTTCAAATCATCATATATTTAGATCTATATACATATGTGTACAGATACAGATTGTCATAACTGTACACTTATACTTATATCCCTCATTCATTGGACCAAACAATAATCACATATCTAATCATATCTACGTATACATATACATGTGGCCCCAATTGATATGGCCCTACCAACAGCCTATCCTTTTTGTCCCCCGTCGGTAGAAAGTTTGTCAAGGCCTTGGGGGAAGAATCAGATGCCTTACGTGAGAGACGGACCTTGAGTTCCTTGTTTGGCTGACGAACCTTGGAGCAGCTAGGATGATGGCAGTTCGTGGATTTCTTTAAACCTCTTTGTTTACATAAAATGCATTAAAATACAACTTTACTGGGGATTTGATTCTATAGGTGTTTTTCTATTTTGTGAATCACAAGGGGAGGGGGAATATTTATTTTTTAAGCTCTTGCTTAGCCACCTGAATCTCAGTCTATAATTATGAAGATGTGCTTCTTGCCATATGTGATGTTCACATGTGTGGTTTGTTCGTGTTAAACCTTCTATGCCTGTGAGTCTTCAGATTTGGCAAAATCAACTCGTAGCTGGATTCTGTATGATTCTGTGAGACTCATCTTGTCATGTTCGATGGTTTCGTTTCACTACAAATAAGTAGTTTCTCCGAAAATATTGGTGGTTTAGTAATCTTAGTACCGGAAATCCTGTTCCCAAATGTCATCCTTGAATTTTGTAAGAACTCCTGTTGAACTGGCCCCTTCCTTCCCGCCAACCAGCCGACCCCTGTGCGAACCGACCGTTGCTCGCTGAAATGTGGCGAGCGGCGAATCCCAAAGACTGGAACTCGCTGTGTGTAGACAGGTGCGGAACAAAGAACATCCGCCCACGGCGAGGATGAAAAAGGGATGACACCAACAGGAAGAGATGGTGTTTCTGACATTGAAGTTTTGATGTAGAGGATCGATACATTTCCAAAGTAGTCAAGGCCGCCAAACTCTGGAAATAATGACTTCTAGTTAGGGATCCCCAGGGGATCTTTAGGAATTCCAAGTTTGACACACAGCCCAATGTATTCTATTCCTTGATGGCATGCGAAAAACATTTTTTTGCCACCCACAATACGTAAGGCTACAGTATTCTTTTTCGTTCTTTTTCCAAATGCATGGACTGCATTGATTGAAAGTCCAAGTTGCAATCTTAACAAGGTAACCAGGTTGACTTTGCAGTTGTTTAGGGTTTCTTTAGATTGAAATTTTGGTCAAATTCCTTTGTCATTTGTTATGTTCTGTATAAAGGGGATTGTACTACCCAGATCCCGTTATGAACCAATCAGTTTTTCATGGAATGTCATGTCAGGGCTTTGTTGCCGTTGCTCAAGTATACCCTTTCTTCCCTGCCTTCAAACTACCACCGCCTCAACAAAAAGGTGGCTCAAGGCTTTCTGGAGAGCCCCAGCTGAACAAACATTCAGTTGGGGTCACTCTGGAGGGGAGGAGTTTCCGATTTTTTTAGCAGGTCTTTTTTGGGGGTCCAAGGCGGCTCATCCTTGATCCTTGATCCTCATCCATCCGTATTTTTTTTGTCATTTCCAGGCGCGGGAGTTCTGGGGGGAGCAAAAACAATGGTATGATGAGGGCTGAAGGACCGTTTTGGTAGATCTAAGAACCAAGGTTTGAACAAAAATACCAGAAACAACTTACTTCTTGTTGACTTTTCCTGCGTGATGTGCAAATCCAAGCGTCCCCAAACTACCGTGCTACTTTGGGGGATATCTAGAACTTTTTCGAGGGCAGGCCTCCTGTGTCTTGGTCTCTTTACTCGTCTAACCCATTTTTGAGAGTTTTTGGTATAACCAACTGTGGCACAATTCCATTGAGCCTGATTTCGGTCTGGGAAAGCTTCAGTTGTCGAACTTCGAATTCACTTACCCGAAATTGAACGTAGATATCCGAACAATTTCCAGACTTAAAAGGATATACGTTTTACAAATCATCATGTTATGTTGGGTATCCATATCAAATTTTCAACGGTGTAGCCTTTCTTTTTACCTTTCCCCTTGTGTAGGTGCCGCTAATGCGCCACGCTGTTGGTCTATTTCTGTTGCAACTGCTGCTCCTTGCATCGCAAGTTTGTTCCCCGCACCACTTGGGGTACCGAAAATCACCGCAGGATATGCCACATTGGAGGGTTGAACATGTCTTTTTAAGCTATCCCTATAGACATCCAGTCATACCTCCTGAGGTTTAATGTTTTAGGTAAACTTTTGAGGTCCAAATAGCTGTTTGGATGTCTAGGGTATATGTTTTGGTTTTACTCCCCATTACTTGTTTCCACGAAGCTTCTACCCATGCAAAAAATCGATTTCACCAGCCATAAAGGGCTCTTCACGCAATCTCTCTTCACGAAGTTTCAACCATTTTGATGTGATTCGTATTGATGTTTCAGGGGTGTCATCCTTGGCGATTCGGGGAGCGTTTAGGTGGTTGATGAATATGAGCCTGGACAAGGGCGGCGACTCCTCCCATTACACCTCTGACATCCAAAAAATAGGTGGTTTGTACTGTCCCAAAAATTTCACATGGAAAAGTTGCATTTTGGAAGAAGGCAACTCCTTTGAAAATAAAAGTCATTTCTGGATATATTTTTGTTTCATTTCCCAACATTTTCCAGCTTTCTTATGTTAGTTGTGGCTAACATCTCCAGCGAGGAGCTAACGTATCTGATACGCAAAAAAGGAAAACTGGAAACATCAATGGGGACTCAAAAGTGCCGTAGAAAGCAGGAGGTGATCCATGTATATCGTCTGGTTCGGCCAACCCGCCCCCCCCAATATGGCTTTATTAAGGGTTTATTAACCATTGGTTTCCCTTGATAAGGCCGGCTCTTAAGCCCTTATTTCTGGGGGGGTTAGGTTTGGCGGGGCAGGTTGACCAGCCATGATACATGTGATGAGTTTAAGGGTTTAAATGTATATAGCTCCATACAAGAAATACATTGAGTGTCTGTGGTATGATATGCACCATTATACACCCCCAAATTTCAACATACCAAGCAATGGAGTACATCTGAAAGGAAATACATTTTCCAAACCATCATGTTGGGTATCCAGGGTTAGTTTTCGGCGGGTGTAGATTTTTGATTAAAACAAATGGCAGCGTCCCTGCAGTGTTTTCTGCTGAGGTTTTTCCGAGGCATTTGCATTCGAGACCTCCTGGAGGATGCTTCTCAGGCGGTGACGTCACCATCCGATACTGTTGTGGCAGCCTAACTATGTATACAGTTTACATACAAACACATGTCGTCATAAATGTATGGACAAAAAGGACGTACCCTGCCTGAAACTAACAGCAAAAACACCTGAAAATGGATGCTTGGAAGGTGCATTCGATTTATCAGATCACCTTATTGCACTTCCCGGTCGCCGCTATTCCATGGGTGGTTACCTTTATAAGTGGGGTTACAACCCCAGTTACCCATTTATTTTCGGCCATTTATAGGCACCCCTTGTCACTCCATTTATGACGATCGGCTCAGGGGCGCTGCCAAAATGAGACAACAGGGCTTCCGAAAGATATACCCTTCTTCCCATAAAGATGGAAGTGAAGAATGGGTCCTTCCACTATAGTAGTTACCTTTCAATACAGCAATTTTTCCCACTTCGATGATTATGGGAGAAAGAGCAACTGGAAATGCGGAGACGTTCAACCCATGGGTTTTTACCCTTTTTTGATTCGATTCCCTTGGCTTCAGGCACAAACCTTCCGCCAATCCCTGGTGCTTCATGCTGATGAACATGGGCGAAATCAGGTCACGGAACCGAACCGAATCGAGATTTGATCGTGGAGACAAAAACTGGGGAGGTTTTGCCTTTTTGAAACGTTTCCAAATGCCAATCCCGAAAATAACTTACTTGGCCCATGGCTAAACTTTAAACTTTTTGGAATTACATATTTAGTAGGGAAAATAAAGTTCAAACTTTTATTTCAGGGTCCATTGGCTAAGTGAGATTAAAAAAAAAAAGCCACAACAACACGGCTGCTTTGAATATGCGAAAATTCCATTGACCAGTACAGCATCAGTCTCGATTCCCACCTGAACAGAAACCCAACGGTAAAGGCTTTTGGGATCCCGAAAGCCCTGGTGGGTCACGAGCCTTCTGGGATGGGTGTTTCTTCATCCCGTGGTTCGACTCGTTTGAGGACGATCATGTAACAGAAGAAGCAGAAGAGGCTCCTGGATATGGATGTTTCCTAAAATGGTGGTACCCCCAAATCATCCATTTTGATAGGGTTTTCCAATATAAACCATCCATTTTGGGATACCCCTATTTTTGGAAACACCCATATGTTTCCGCTTTTAGTCGCGGTTGGGGGTGTTTTTTTTTTGGCCGTGGATGTTGAGGACTCTAATTTTTTTTTGGACTGGGCATGGAATGATGTAACTTGGATTTAAGCTCGCCTCAGTTTTTTTGTAAAAAAATCGCCTGGAAGGCAGTGAATTCCTGTAGCTAACTTCGCACGACTGTTGACGGATTCCGATCACCACCTGGGATAGGTGTCTAGGTGATGTCCATCGTGGTTGTTGGTTCTCATTCAAGGCGATAGGTAGGATATAATTATTTGATATAAAGACAGGGCTTTGCTACATGGCAATATTTACATATATGTGCATGTGCATAAATATGTGCGTATATCACATATTCTACATATTCATGAACTAAGTATTCATATCCTACCAAGCCCACCTTTAAACAGGAAATCTACGTTCTGCACATATTTTTTGCTGAAATCCTAGTTGTAGGTCAACAAAAATTGAACATTGGCTCTATCGAAAAGATCAACGATCAACTTTTTGCGACCGGTCGTTGCGGGTTGATCACCCCAAGGTGGGAATTTGGATCAGGGTATTCGCACCGATGATGCAAAAAACATGTCAAGTATTGAAATTTTTAGTACCCTCCCCGAAGTTATCAACAGCGAGTTAACGCCCCTGAAAAGTTTTCTTATTGGGTCCCAAATTCGGAAAGGCGAACTTAAAAAACGTGACGTCTTTTGCAAGCATCCATTTTTTTCAGGGGCTTTGGTGGCTGTTCAGTGATTGGCCCGGAAAGATGCTGTTGGGAGAGAGCTGAAAAGCTTAGTAAATCTTAGTAGTTCGGCCACCTAAAAAAAACCCACCTTCATGAGGTCAGAAATCGGTTCGGTTCGATTAGCCCGGTAGCTCACCTCTACCATTGTGAAGTGTCATCACGAACACATATGACCCTCCCTGAAACTAACATATCCGGTCCATGTCCCCTGAAAAATGCTGCTTGGAAGATTATGTTTCTTTTGAAATGGTCCCCTTTTTAGGTGACGACATGGCAATTTTTCTGGTGGGTGTACATAATCTGGCTCAAGCGCAACCGCAATTGAACTGTGCTTCTCAATACTTCTCACATGACTCACATGCGCACATATTTGGTTCTTCTGTCGTTGTATCTGCCTACAAAGGCAAATGATTGCACTTCGCTACTCTCAATTCGAGCAGCTGAGAACTCGACACTGCAAACGCGCAGGTATATCGATGGCAATGGAACATGTCCAGGGAGCAAGTATGAAGGGGGCACAATTCAAGACAACCACGTGGACTTTCTCAGCATGAATGGCGACACACTGCTCGAGGTGAATTTCAAACCTATTTGGTTCAGTCTTTCACCAGAGCAGCCGGTTGCCTAGCACTGTGTCATCTCGGAAGACAAGATTAAAAGGGTCAAGATCCTTGCAGGCAGGCACAAAACCGAGATCGTTGCGCAGGACTTTGTGAACGTCAGCACGCAACAGCAGTTGCACAAGGAAAATATGGTCCAGAGCGATTCGAATAGAGAAGAAGTTGGAAACCGAGATCCTCCTGGCCGGCTGAACTTTGCCTTTGACGGCCACATGAAATTCACCTTTGCATACAAAAACACATCCTTTTCCCGCTCGGTCAGGATACGCCTAGCCCAAGGACACTGCCAAGGAAAACCATTCTTCAGCCGCAACAACTGGTGGATTGCTGGTGTTGGCTGCAAGGTCCAGGGGCCTAAAACTGAGCCGTTCGGACTAATTTGCGATGATGAAGATGGCAAGGGGCAGATAGCTATTTTAAGCAAAACGCCCTGTGACATCTGTACAAACTCCCATCGGTTCCAAATTTCCACGTGGCCTAGATAAAGCCAACTTTCCATCCCCGTGCCATGCTAGTCACTGAAATTGGGGGGGGTAGGGCCCCAAATGAAATTGTTCTCGTCTAGTCATCTTATTTTATTTTCATCTCATGTATCCCAGCATAGTAGGACTCTTTTTGCAAAAAAGGGGTTGGCGCCTTGAACATGAGATCCCACTTTATTTGGAGCCCAGTGATGCCAGGGAATGAGCATGTTGAACATGTTGGACCTTGGGGTCCTTGGATTTTATTTTAAGGCATGGGGTTCATCAAACCAATATTTAAGGATTGAATACTTGATTTTCAATTTTCAAAGTATATCTTTTATAAACGGTATGTTTGTATATTGTTAGGTATCAATGTATATAGTAGCATTTTCCATAGGTTTCCTTTTTTGAAAGTCTTGTAAGTCTTGAAGGTGGCTGGGGGCCTTGGATTATATTTGAAAGTCGGGGGTCGGCTTCACTTTGTTTTATTTCACAAATTTATTTGTGGAAATTCTTGGAAGAAAGGGGTCAGGCACCATGAGTTTTATAGTGAGCTGGTGTTACGGGGGGTTGGCCATGGTTGTTTTTATTTCATTTTGGCAGGGCTCCTACCCCCCCTGGTGGCACCACACGGGGATACTTTCCGCCCGCAGCTGGAGAAAAAAAAAAACATAATCTGTTCTTGTTTCGTAAGGCTTCCTACTGGATTCAACCAACTCTATCTTTGTTCATCTTTACTGGTTTTGGGTCGGATTTCTGACCAGGCCTTTCAGTGGGCCTCTGGTAGATCACCGTCAGAAACCGAAACCTCCCTACAAGGTGGGCCCCTACTAGTTACTAGTTAGAAGAAATGGAATTAAAATCCCTAATAAATTGGTAACTGGTGTTATTTCAACCCCAAAACCCTACTTACAACTGGTTTTTGGGTCCATTTTGTAGTCATTACATGCCACACGTTGGTTTTGGGGAGTGCTGTTCCTTTTAAACTCGAAGCATTATGCATCTCGCCGGTTTATAGATCGAGATTTCTGATGATGCAGCTATGAAGATCTACATCCTTATGTATGCTTTTATAACCTTACTCTATACAGAAATAATCGCTTGTATGCACATGACAGCTACCTATCTCATCCATGTACACCACTGCCCCCTGCTAGATGTCAAGTTGACCTAATGAACTTTGCTGAAAACTACTGTGGAATGAACCATGTCAACTGTCTGGAGATTGCAGCAGCAGTTTGACCGAGGAGGACAAGGACAAAGATGACAAAGAGAAGTCCGAATCCAAAAGCGATAAGTCAGAAGACAAAGAGGACTGGGGTGGTTTCAAATATTTTTTATATTCACCCCTATTTGGGGAAGATTCCCATTTTAACTAATATTTTTCAAAGGGGTTGAAACCACCAACTAGATGATGTTAGGGTTTTGTTATGTTTTGTTGCCGTGGCTTTGAAATGCTGGGGTCCCCATGAAATGCTGTACAGGTGGAGAGTCTCAAGCAGCCAAGCAGCTCTGGGAAAAATTGTTGTGCAATTTTGCCTTTTTTATTTTGAACGGAATTTGGATTTCTATTATGTTACAGTAGAAAACATCAGATAAGATGAGCATTTGGTATTGAAAGCATCCTTGGTATGATCCTTAGTCGGAAGTAGAATCATAGGATTCCAGACCCGAAGATCAGGCATTAAAAAAAATGTATGTAGTTTTGCACGCTGCATTTTATAGACCTAGACTTCTGTTCAAAGATGGTAGACTGAAGACAAAATCGTTCAGACAGTTGAGACTTCATTAGCAAAGTAGCTTTGCATTTGAAGTTCCGCAACCCCCTGACAGCTGTCAGGGTCCTTCCCACAGAAGTCATCAAAGGGTTGCAATATGTTGTAATTTGCATTTTGATGTATTTAGCTTCTTCAGCCACTTTAGTATCACATGCTAGTGTCATTCGGATGTTTGGACTTGTTTTGGCATTCTGTGCCTGTTCTGCAGCGGAGGAAGGGGACAAGGAAGGCAAGGAAGACAAGGAAGAGAAGGAAGAAAAGGAGAAGTCCGATTCCAAAAGCGATAAGTCAGAAGACAAAGAGGATGGTGTTAGGGTTTTTTTCTGCGGTGGTTTTGACATCCAAGGGCATGAAATGGGACGGAGGTTGAAGAGAGTCTCAAGCAGTTGTGAGTGGAATTATTGTACTTACAAATTTTGGGAATGAAACTTCGACTTCCATTAAGTTTTTCCTTCCTTAAAAATATCAGATAAGACAAGCATTTGGTATTGAAAGGATCCTTTGCGTAATATTCCGTCGGAAGTATATTCATAGATTTTAGAGCCCCGAAGATCAAACACTGGAAAGAAATGGGAGATCGAGCAGAGACGGTAGGAAGCAGATAAAATCGTTGAGCTTTAAATAGCCATAGCCAAGTAGCCTTCTATTTTCCTCACCCTGGGAGATGAGAACAGTTGTCAGGGCCCTTCGCACACAAGTCATCAAGGGTTGTAACATGTTGCAGTATGCCAGTATGCATTTCGCTTGTACCTAGCTTCTTCAGACCATTTTAGGATTTCATTTCTGTGTCCTGTCGCGGAGGAAGGGGACAAGGAAGGCAAGGAAGACAAGGAAGAGAAGGAAGAAAAGGAGAAGTCCGATTCCAAAAGCGATAAGTCAGAAGACAAAGAGGATGGTGTTAGGGTTTTTTTCTGCCGTGGTTTTGACATCCAAGGGCATGAAATGGGACGGAGGTTGAAGAGAGTCTCAAGCAGTTGCGAGTGGAATTGTTGTACTTACATATTTTGGGAATGGAACTTCGACTTCCATTAAGTTTTTCCTTCCTTAAGAATATCAGATAAGACAAGCATTTGGTATTGAAAGGATCCTTTGTGTAATATTCCGTCGGAAGTATATTCATAGATTTTAGAGCCCCGAAGAAGAAACACTGGAAAGAAATGGGAGATCGAGCAGAGACGGTAGGAAGCAGATAAAATCGTTGAGCTTTAAATAGCCATAGCCAAGTAGCCTTCTATTTTCCTCACCCTGGGAGATGAGAACAGTTGTCAGGGCCCTTCGCACACAAGTCATCAAGGGTTGTAACATGTTGCAGTATGCCAGTATGCATTTCGCTTGTACCTAGCTTCTTCAGACCATTTTAGGATTTCATTTCTGTGTCCTGTCGCGGAGGAAGGGGACAAGGAAGGCAAGGAAGACAAGGAAGAGAAGGAAGAAAAGGAGAAGTCCGATTCCAAAAGCGATAAGTCAGAAGACAAAGAGGATGGTGTTAGGTTTTTTTTCTGCGGTGGTTTTGACATCCTTGGGCATGAAATGGGACGGAGGTTGAAGAGAGTCTCAAGCTACTAGGCTCAAAGAAGAAAGCTAGGAAAGAGATGGATTGTCTTAAACTGCGCGAGTGATAGGGATTTCTGTTCGGAGAACCGACAAGGATTTGGAGAATGAATTAGCTCTGTATTTGAATATTCTTGGAAGACTGTACTCAAAACATACTTCCCACGTCCGCAAGGGTTGCAACATGATTGTTGTCAGTCGCATGTTGGACCCTTCTACTGCTGCACTGCTGCAGAGGAGGACAGCGAGAAGTCAGACGACAAAGAGGATAGGTCTTGGTGGAATATTTTGATCGGATGGCCTTCTTCCAAACAAGCTTAGAACATGCCACGTTTTTTTTTCTCCTTCTTTTACCTCAAAGTGAGGGGCACGTGACATGGAAAACCAAAACCCTGCAACGAGTCAAACACTACCCAAAAAGATCCGTTATTTTTTTGGTCCCTCTCCTGGAACTTAGCACTACCGAAGTCACAAACTTTTGGGCAGTTTTGGAGATGTGAAGGATGGTGTGAAGAAAAAACTACTTTTTTTAAATAGACGCTTCGACTGGAAGTTGTTCACAGCCAATTTTTTCAAAAATCATTGGGGCTGGGGAGTTCAAAGCTCACTCAATTTCGGGGCGACAAAAACACTCGCTGTTAAACTCGGTGTTGTAAACATGATCATGTTTGACAAAAATCACAGCCCTGAAGCGTCACCTGAATCAAACACTCACAGGTGTCACCTTGGTTCCAAGCATTTCAAGTCTTCACCCAACCTAAGTTTTCCACTAGAAAATCACCAACTTTCAAGGGGGTCACATGTTCACCAAGGGTTTTCAGCGATATTTTCTTCAGAGCTGTTGTGTCATGGCAGGCCGAGTCAAAAGGTGAAGATGAAATTGATCGTGCCTTGTTGGCAGGTTTCGATCAGCAAATCTTAGGTGTTTTCCGGGGCAGAGATGCGGGGTGGAAAGAGCGGAGGTCTGTAGAACATATGAAAGGCACTCAGGACGACATCAAATGACGTGTATATCATTGTGTATCTGTGTATCTATATGACACGTACACCTGCTATAGCGAAAGTCTTTCCAGGAAACTAACATATCCCACTTTGGGAAAAGGAACATCATCTTCAAAATGCCTTTAAAAGGGGATATGTCAGTTCCCTGGAGGGTATCTCATATAAGATTCGCATTTTGAATTTTCACACGTCATACTTCAGAAAGTCAGTTTCACCCAGGAGCTTCCAACAAAAAAAACTTTCCTCAAAGGCAGTTGAAACAATGTCTCCTTGGCCGTTGTCCTTACGGTTTCACCCTTGGCCATGTAGTGCCCCCTGTGATTATCTCCCCGAAAAGTAACATAACAATGGAACATCCACCATGAATGCAGATGTATTTTCATGTATTTCCTATCAAAAATGGGTGGATTTTCCAGCAATCGTCATGTTAGTTTTCAGGGGTTTGAAAAACTTCCTCAAGGTGATGGGGATGTCTATGCCAAGACAGCGGCGGATCAAAAAGAAGTCACTGGAGCCATTGACGCCTTTGGTTCTGTCAGGGAAGCTCAGGTGTAGTGAACCCGGAAGTTACTGAGATCTATAACTACCCTCTGGTAAACTAACATAGCAATGGAAAACCACCATTTTTAATAGGAGATACATCTTCAAATGGTGGATTTCCCATTGCTATGTTAGTTTACCAGACTGTACCCCACCCCAGGATGCAAAGATGTGTGGTAAAATAAAGGTTTTGGTTTCTGGGGATCCCTTGGTAAACATGTAATAATCTGTAAGTATCACAATATCACAATTTTCAGGAGAAAAGTGGGGAATCAGGAAATGGTAGATTGGTGGTTTCCGTTGGTGGTTTGGATTCCTGGGATGCCCATACAGAAATGGATTGTTACTTGGGGGCGTTTGAAGAGGCGGTCGAACTTGATGCAAATGATATGGGATAATTTTGAGGTATTTGTCCGAAGATTGTTGAAGCGTTGGAAAGGTTTCATGCCTCCTTTAAAAAAAACATCAGGAAGTGTTTTTGCCAGCAGATGTTTGGAGGAAGTGGTGGTATTTTTTTAAAAGTGGTCGTGGTACGTTGGGGGGGGGTAGGTTGACTAGCCATGATGAATGGATCAAGAAAATCAAATGACCGGACACATCATGATAAGTAAGTCAACGAACTAATCAAATCAACAGCATAAGCATGCGAATTTATCA
This sequence comes from Breviolum minutum Mf 1.05b.01, assembly GCA_000507305.1. Taxonomy (NCBI): domain Eukaryota; class Dinophyceae; order Suessiales; family Symbiodiniaceae; genus Breviolum; species Breviolum minutum. The sequence continues at coordinate 232,531 of DF239215.1, read as the reverse complement.
TGCAAAACGGATTTCTAGGTTTCTGATGGAAGGTGAATTATCAGATTCATCAGATTAGTGGTGTTAACTAATAGCCTTTTTTTCTACCTGAAAAGATGCGGAGCAATTTTCAAAACTGCCAGTTTGATGTTGTGAGAGGTCACCGTGAAACAACCATTGATTTTAAAAGGATCACGGAAAGTCACCAGCACCCCTTTGAGAAGGGCACCAAGCAGAATTGCCAGTTTCACATAGTTTCACATTCACTGGTTCTCGAAAAACATGTGTTTCCACACATATCAAGTTGCATATTTGCTGCTGGATTATGAAAATGTTATCACCAATCCACCGAAAAAACTGGTTGCTTGATGGTCGATTTGTGTTGAATCTAATGTAAGAGAAGAGATCTTACAGATATTATATACTCTCCTTGTTGCTTACAGGATTGTACAATAGGATTATGATTAACGGCTAATCAACCAACCCCCCCTACCCCCGTTATAAATAAGGGTTTAAGAGCCGGCCTTATTCAGGGAAACCCAAATAAGCCATGATGATTTAGGTGTCGCCCATTCAAAATGTTCATCCTTCTTTTTAGCAACCGAAAACCGAGGCCACAAAGAAGGCACAGCAAAAAGCCAAACATGTGGACGACAAGTTTGCCAAATACAATGGCAGGCGCCAAGATTTACAGAGAGGTCGAATGACATTGAAGTTGAATGACTTCCAGAGAGCTTAGGGAGATCCTACCAATACCTATTGTATTTTTGTGTGTGGCTGAAAACGTATCAATTTTTAGTTTTTTTTTTTTGGGGGGGGAGGTATTTCTCATGCATTGAAAAGGTCTTCCAAAGATGTTGTCCAAAACATCCACCAAGTTTTGTTGGGTCCCACCCCCGTACCGTGCCGCTGCCCCCGAAAAACATGTCATTGAATCGGGTCCTTTTTGTAGTAGGAGATGACCATCAGCCTAATACTAGGGAATTATATATACGTATAATAGTATATACGTATAAACACCGCATATCGTATATGACCTATAAGGATTTGCTATCATTTTCCAGGTGAGATTTGACTTCATGTAAGGGGTTGTTTTTTTTTACCCCAAAAAAACACATGTTCCGAAGCTTTCAAAAACGGAGGATAACTGACCTCAAAGACCAGTTGGACAAGTTGTCTGCCACAGCGCGACGCCGCTTGGCATGCCTCAAATGAAGGCTTGCATATGTGTATATAGTATGTTATAGTATATTATATTATATTATATTATATTATGTTATATTATATTTTGTTATATTTTATTGTATTTTATTTTACGATACTATACTATATTATATTATATTATACTATACTATATTATATTATATATCTGGGTGGTTTGAAATATGTAATTTTTTGATCTTCAATCCAAATGTTGCTGGTAATTCTTGAGGAATTGAACCTTTCAACATGCATTGTTTGGGGCGGGTGGTTTGACATATTTTTAAATAATCTTTTGGGGGACGATTCCCCCATTTTGACTTATATTCTTTCAAGTGGGTTGAAAACCCAGCAACTAGAACTTGTGGCTTCACTGGTGACAAGATATAAGGAGATATACGTGAACTGGAATGTAGTGAGTGTAGAAACACATGAACTATTTTTGTCTACTTGGAGGATCCTCACCCTCATTTATAAGCCATTTAGGCCATTTGGAAGGGGTCCCACAACCCTACTGAGGGGACTTAGGATCACCATGGTTGTTAACCACTTACAAGTCCTGGGATGATTCTCCAAGTGCAACATGTCGTTACGCCAACGTACCATGCCCAGTGAGCCCAAGGATATCACATGCAGACCATGCGATGGTTCAAAGATGCGGAGCAAGAGAAGTGCTTCCCCGATGGCTGTTCGAATGGGACCGTTGGGTCTAAGCCATGCCATCTACACCCCCACGGGTCTAACATGGAACCTGGAAATTGGCGGTTTTTGTAGATGTTTCTCCTTTTCCAAAGGGGGTACAGTATTTTTTTAGGTCCCATGTTAGTTTTTTTCGGGGGAGTACTCCCCACAACTTTGCGCATTGGGTCACCCGAAAAATTTTTTGCAGCCAAAATTTCAAACAATCTAGAGATATTTCTGCTGGGCGAAATTTCCTCTCAGATGTTCAATCTCAAAACTCAATGGAAAAGAAGAGAGTCCTTTAGGAAAAGGGTAAGGGTAGGGCACGTTTGAGTTTTCCACATGAAAGACTCACCAATTGATAGGGTGGATGAGTTCAATCCCTTTGAAAACCAGCTGGAAAAAACCTTGGTGAAAAGCTCTGGATGATGATGGGGGGGGCAATATTTTCCGTCGAGAGCTGATCTTTTATTCTTTCAGGTTTACAAAAAAAACCCTGTGATTAAAACACACGGATGCTGGACTATTTGAGTCAAACATTGCTTTGTAGGATCCAGCCATGTTTTGTTTTTGACCTTTTGACCTTTTGTAACTTCAGTTTGGAGGTGTTGACTTGATTTCCCAACATATTGTCGTTTCAAAGTCACAAGAAAATGCTGTCGGTGGTCAAAGGTCTTATGTTTTTCGCCCCTATCCTTACACAGATCCTTTCAACTACCAGCTAGGTGACGCTGGGGAGGGAAAGAAAACAGCTTGAATCTGAACATTCCTTTTGGGGTACCTTTTTTTTGGGTTAAAACCAGGGAATTTTCAACAAAAAGAGTTCTGTCGCGCCGGGGTATCTAGATGGTGTCAGCAGGTACTCCCCAATTGCCAATATGCCGTTGGACACCTTCAAGATTTCGCATCTCAAGGAGCCCAGCGGTTGAAGTGCGGCAACCGCAAAAAGCCTTGCTTCTCCTTCCAAAGCTATTGGCCCAGATTCAAGGGTGAACAAATCAGGCCCTTCAAAAAACCACATTCAACCAATCTAAGGGGCCCACCCCCACAATGCCACCCAGAAGGGATGATTAACCACCATTGTGCCTACAAGATTCGAATATCTTTAAGCTGAAATGTGGGATTCTCACACTCCAAAAAAACATGGCACCTCAAAATGTAAGAAATCATGTGAGATTCATGGAAATCAGGATGTTTATTTTACTTTATTTTGTGATTGTTTTTGTGAACTATAATCATCCTGGAGAAGATAGAACACATAATTATACAGCTTACCCAAAATGAGATGAACCATGCAATACATGAATCCCTCCAAAATTGAATTCAAAACATATTACCAGCATATATGTACATATACACACACGTTTTTTTGGGGGGGGGAATCCTTTTTCCGAAAATCTCTTGCCCGAAAATCGGCCAACAAAAACCACGAATCATCCTTTGTAAAAGGCCGCTTCCTTGGTTTTTGCAGGACGACTTTCCATTGGAATCTGCGACTTTGTCATAATACTCCGTCCTGAAACCCCATCGCGTCGCAAAAAAACAGCCGTTGGTCGGACTGCGGCAGAGAAGGACAAATTCAATTTTCACAGGTGAAAAACGCGGTGTTTTTTTGAAACTTTTTTTTTTGGGGGGGTAGAGATGGGAATCCTATAAACAATTCTTTTTCACCCAAAAGCTAGCCCCCCAAAAAATGATCGCATTAGGAAACCTTCATTAACAAACCCTGGAGGGAGTATTGTTGAAGACTTTCATAAGCTTTTGTTTGTTTCATTTGATTTTTACTTTCTATCATGCAAATCAGCATTAAACCGCCATTTGGGGCACATGTTTTTTTTTCCCAACCACCTTAAGCAAATGAAAGTAACGTAGCTGCACATAGACAGGGCTACACTTCATATGGGAAATGGTTGGTAAGCCTTTTTTTACCCAGTCTATGTGTAGCTTAGACAACCAAGACAGATTGAGCTTTGAAGTGTAAATGATGTCCAACTTGAAGGGTACAAACGCCTGGCGAAAAAACGAAAAACTCAACAACGATTTCAAGGCGGGCCCAAAAGAAACCAGTTATAAATGGAGTTATAAGTTATAACCCCTACAAGTAGGGTGAAAGAACTCCAGTAAAATCCATGTATTTTTGGCCCATTTATAGAGGTTATATGTAGCTCCCTTTGTAAACTGGTTTTTGGCCCCCGCCTCCCGAAGGGGCGGAAGCTTTTCTTATGGCTTCCAATAGGATTGGGTTGGCTCGTTGAAAAATCCGAGCTTCTAGGAGTGTCCAGAGGTTAGGCCTTCAAGTTTTTGAAAGCTCCCAAAATTTGAACCTCGAAGTAGGAAACCTAGGGAAACCCAACAAGTGAAACACATCGTTGAAGCAAAAAAAGCTTGGAAGATGAGGCCTTTTTTCAGATCAGCGCCGCCTATCGGGACAATTTTTTTGATGTGGCTCACATAGAAATCCTCATATTTCATGCTGGTTGAAAGTAGCGCTCACAAAAATTGATCTCGTAACAGGCACTGAGCTCTATAAAAGCTTAGGGAATTCTTAACGGGATGATTTTCCAAGAGTGAAACATACCCCTGACCTTCCCACTGTTTCCCAAGCTTTTCTCCAAGGTTGCCATAGGAAGCCTCTTAAAAGCTATGTAGGGGGACGACATCCTACCCTGTTAAAAAGGGATTATAGGAAGCCAACGATCTTATAAACCAAGCAGTATAATGGAAGGGAACAAAGGTTTTGAACATAACATTGCTCAATTGTTTCGTTTGGGGATAGCTCTGGTAGACATCCGCAGCCGATATGCAGCTTCAAGGAGGATTTGAATCCAGAATGAGTCGCTGTCGAAAGCTTCATGGCAACCATGTAATAGAGGTAAACACATAAGTGCTTAACATTGTTTAACCAATCAATGCATGGGAGATGTACCATGGACATTTGTTTGATGCGTAAACTTTCTAGAAGTGACAGGCTGTCAAAGCTCCTTTCTCCAACTGCTACCCAGAAAAACCCAATCCAATGCAACTTCAGGCTCCCCTAGTCTTCCAGTCATACCTGCTCAGGTTTGGTCATTTTGGGTAGAGTTTAGAAGTTTAGACGTCCAAATGCATCACGCTTTTCAGTCCGGGTCAAAGCCTCCTTCGCTCTTCGCACTCTTCGCATCTCTTCGCTCTGTGAATTTTTTTGTGCGGAGCGAAGAGAGCCATGTCGCAAGCGTCGCATCCGCGAGTGCTCCGCGATAGGATGGTTAGGGAGGGCAGAATTCTACCACCAAGAAGGGTGTGATAACGAAGTGGTGTCGTTAAAAAGATGCCTTACAGAACTATCATTTGTAGTTCCTCCAAGGTGGGCTACGAAATTTACGGTAAATGTAGGTAAATATTCCATACATGGAGCATATGGGTTAGATGAAATGAAACCTGAAATATCAGAATTTCAACTTGGCAAAGCTTTGGAATCGTCCCTGCGAAAACACCCAGAAACAGCCCCTTTAGATTTGGTGGGGTTTGAAACTCCATGTAACTCGCTGAAACAACCTTTAGTTCCCCGGTGTTTGCCTAAGTTTTGCCTAGTGAGGTCCCTTGAAACAAGCGATGGAATCCTGGAAATGGCGATGGAATCTCCTTCATCACCTATAGATTAGGTGAAACCCCATCGTAAATGGTGGAGAAAAACAGCTGCAAGCCTGTGCTCGTTGGTTGGATTTCTGAATCAAGATTTCCATGGGAATCATCAAACCGCAAGTATTTTGTGATCCATTTTCAGTGGGTCTTCAAATAGAAATTGAATTTGATGGCACATGATTCAAATTCCCCTTGAATCAGAAGGCTGGACCTTGAGCCAAGAAGTTCAAGATTTACACTCAAACAACTAACAGTTTCACCTCTGAAAACTCAATGTTGGAAGATGATTCATGTCCATTTGGGTTAAAAAGGTGACTTTTCAAAGGCGTTTTGGTTAGTTTCAGGTAGATTGGGTGGGGGTTGCCAAAAACCCTGGTTCACCGTGGGTATATCTGCAATCTTCCTTCATTTTTATGAAGCGAATCCACCTGGCTCCACATGGACATGAAAACCTATATCCTGGCTACAGCCACCCAGCAGGATACGTGTGCAAGGTGGTACTGGCGAGATCTTGAATCATCTGCTACCATGGGCTTCCTCCATCCAGTGCCGAGGTTCATGATGACAGATTCATGCATGATTTTATGTGCGAAAACCAACCATCCATGAATTCCAAAGGATTTTTTCGTTGAAAACAAAAATTGGGACAAAATCAATCCACTACACTTTTTTACTGCTGGTTTGGTGATCTGTTTTCTTCAACCAGTTAGATAAATAAAGGCAGGTATATACAGATTACATTAGTAAAGATTCAAAAAATCAACCAATATTGAAAGGTGATGGCGAACTATATCAGGAACTACCATCAAAAACCAATTTTGGAGCTATCCTGTAGAAAATTAAAACAGGTAGCTCAATATATATATATATATTATATATATTACATAAGATCCTTCTCGACACTCATCACTCATGACCGTGTCTTGGCTCTATGTCGACCTTTGAATCCAACGACGGCTGAGTTGTGAAAAAAACACCCGAGCCTGGGGAAGGTAAAAAGACAAGCGTGGATCTGTAAGATGCAACTCAACAAAAGCGCTCAAACATTTTGTGAATCAGGTCACTCATTGGCAGTTATGGTTGGAACTCTTATCAATACTATCCATCGAAGAGGCAGGAGAAATACTTGGGCAAGATCATCCCATGTAGTAAGTGTTTAATAACAATGGTTGGTAGGTCCACTAAGTGTGGTTGTTCCCCTTTCACATGGCCTTTCCATGGCTTATAAATGGGGGTGATCCTAACCACTTAGTAACTGGGATGATCCTCCAAGTAAGTGGGACTTGGAAAGGGGTATGAAGTCTGAAACAAGAATTGCCAAAGAAAATGAGGGGCCGTTGCTCACTTGGGGTCCGATGATCCTAGGCAAACTTCATAGCGACCAAACCGCCGAAGTGAATCCCCAAAAATGTGGTGATTGCAAGGGAATCCTATCCCCACAATGCCCAAGAAATTCAGGTTTTGGATTTTTACCTTCAACCTGAAACATCTATTATATACTTCTAAATGGTTGTTTCACTTGGGTGATAAATGGATAAACCAAATCTTTGCAAAGGAAATGGTTTTGGAAATGACCAAACATCCATTTAAAACTGCTTGGAGTTGCAGGCAGGAATCTGCCGGGTGAGATTTGGGGGAGCGAGCTATGGTCGCCAGGGATGAGGGGTATTTTCCTACCAAAAGTGAGGAGCTAAAGAACCCTTTCGAATCCTCAAAATCACAGGGTGGAAAATTATTTTGTCCAGAGGTCTGACCCCAACTGGTTAGCCGGATTTCTTCCATCAACAGTTCAATGGAGTTATGCCACTTATATACCACGTATATATTGCCAATTGGGTGATTATATGCTACCTACCACCTATTAAGGGAACCAGAAACAACCATTGAACAGTATCTTCGACTCATGTTCAAATCACCCCTAGTCGAAAAAGGCCATCCAGTTGCAGGGCCTACGCCAGTTCGGTGGACCCAGCCCATTATGCTGAAAAAAATCCCATCTGGTTTAAACAGACCCGCAAAAACGAGGTTTCTTTTGCCGGATGGTTAACAGACCCGCAAAAAATCTACAGAGGTGAGGGATCGTGATCTTTTTCTCTGGATGTGTTTGGAGTGGCTCTGGTAGCTTAAGTTAAAGTGGGCTTTTTGTTGCATATAAGCCTATAAGCTCGAATATACAAGTGGTACTTGCTGCCGGGTGATACTGTTGTTACCAGGCCGACCTTGTAACACAACCAGAACATATCGAAGTACCGCTGCAATTATTTAGATTTGACATCGCTTTTATTAGAGAATTGTTTTCGGATAAAGTTTCCGCTCAACCAGTTGGGGTTGCTTGTATAAATGTGGCATGTTTGATGTTTACCATATCGCCAGCTTCGGCTGGTTGGGCCCCAAACCCTTTGGGACATAGCTGACTTTTGATCATTTTTTTGCATCTGGTGGGATATATTGCTAGCATTGATTCTTCATCTATAGACATCTACAGACATGAACTGATAAATAATGGCATTTGTTCCTGAAAACTCAGGAGGTGGTTGTTGACACGCTCAAATGAACTGGCGCCATTCTGGTCTAATTATGATGTGGACTGGTGATAGACTTCTGCACTCTCTGTACTTGTGTTTGGGAAATCAAGGGGGAAATCATTGAAATCAACTTCAATTTCAGTAGAAACTCGGAGTTGGTTCAATCATTCTCAAGCACACATGTTTTTCCAACAAGGTGATCATGTGAGATGTAGGTCCACTCACTACTGCAACCATCTTTAGTCATCTTTAGTGTAGGCCTTCCTTTCCGATTACACCCTGGAAGATGAACGGCTGGAACCTACAGCCCTCACCCATTTAGAAAGGAAAATGATCTGAACCAAACCTCCATGATTACCCTCCAGGGAACTAACATATCCCCCAAAAATGGCATTTTGAAGATGATTTTCCTTCTCCCAAGGTGGGATATGTTAATCCCCTGGAGGGTATGTTCCAGCCATTAATCTTCAGGGGTGTTAGCATTTTCCCTGCAACAACGGGGCCCAGGTTGCAGAAGACCTGTTTCGTGGGTTTTACCTTGAAGGATCGGTACCTGGGTCCAAGGTTTGAACGTCCCCATGGTCAGGCACAAAAACCTACCATAACTAGAGGTAAGTTGAAAGAACAGTTGGTTGATTCTGATTCTTAAGTGGTACATCTGAACTTTTTGGGTTTTTTGTTTGGTTTTAGGCATTGTAAAGGTTGCTGCCAACTGAAAAGGAGCGAGGAACGGAGTGATTGGAAGCCAGATAGAGAGGTACCCCTGCCAGATCTGCCAGGGTTGAGATCAACACATCTGAGTCTACATCCACTTGCGGGGGTTGAGAAATAAAGATCAACCCACAAAGGGACCTGCAATTGAAATGTTGACCTTCCCAACTGGCTACCATAGTTACAGGAAGCCAAACTTGTAAGGGAAAGAAACTGTATATATACTGTATATGATATATCATATGTCTGTATTTTTTCATATTGTATCATATTTATCTATCTATATATATATATTTATATTGTGGATACACAAGTCTTACATCTCTTGCAACATTGTACTGTTTTTCCACCTGAGTCTTTCAGGGCGGGACTTCCTGCGGGTGATTTACATGCAACTCCCAGTCTCTAAATGACCTCTAGGGCTGCCAACAAAGAACCTTTTGCGAGTTGCGTGAAAGATCCACTTTCACCCTGAATTTTTCCACATCCCAAAAAGACTGCACAAAGTAAAAGTTATTTCCAATATCATTTCTAATCCCTCAACAAGATACAGGAAACAACAAATGGAGGTTTACTCCTTGTATTGTCCAAAGCTCTAAAATGTGGCAATGCGATTTTTTGAACTCGCCCAGCTTGGCAGTTTTGCTACCTTAAGGTCCATTTGCCCTGATGAGAATCAGAGCTGGAGCCTGTTGAAGGTGTGTTTTTTTTTTGGCGGCTGCTGAGTGATTTTCATTACGCAAGTTCAACGGGACATGGAAGGGACCACCCTTTTTAGCACCCTTTGAGGGGTAGTTTTAAAACATGTTCATAAAACTGATTTTGATCGGTTGATTCTTAAATGTGAGCATTTGATATTCTGATCCTGCTATAGACTTTCTTTCTACTGTTAAAGTGCGGCCATGGTCAACATGACCAATCATGTCTCATCCGGTGGGGCTTTGTAGGGATGAAGGGCGGCGCTACTAGGGAGGCAAACGGCTTAAAGCGTGAAATATCTATCTGTATCGCTTGTTCAGCACCTACCCCTCCCAGAAACCAACATGGCACCTGAAAATGCGCCATCCCTAAAGGAAACTAGTATTCCAACCATCCATTTTCAGGGGGGCAAGCTGTTAGTTTTAGGGAGGGTAGTTCTGAGGGTTTTTATCCCTGGAAGTCCAAGACTGTTATTAAAAAACAGTCCCTTGGATTGGTTGATTGTAAAACCAACCACCTTCCCACCTTTACAAAAATAATGGCCCTTTGGAGCAGCAACAGTTGTTAATCGATCAGCTTTAGAACTCCAAGATATTTCATTTGGTCATTCTATGTTTTCAAACCCACCACCCACAACCTCGCACTCTGTTCTTTTTTAATAGTAAAATGAAGAAACAACTTAAACTGGGCAATTAAAAAAGAGCCCCTGGTTGTTTAGGATATAGAGGGGATTCTACTACCCGGTCATTTGAGGATTATAATAAAGCACTATAAGGATCCCTACTAAACAACCTGGTTGTCATGGAAAGTAAGAAGAACAGGTTTTCTTTGTGGCTAACACTGATACAAGTAATAGAGGATCTTCCTGTCCCTGTCACCCCGAAAAAAGGTGGATCCTGTTCTTCAACATTTCTTACGACACTTGGAACAAGGCCATTTCCATGATGGAAACCTGCCTGTCACTGCAGTGGCACGGATGTTCTCTGACAGTTGGGTTTCGTGGCGCAAAAATGACAACAATGGAGGGTTGGGTGTTTCATTTTTGGCTTATGACCCTAGAGTCATCATGTGTTGGTTCGATTTTGTTTGTGAACATCGTGACCTATTTTTTTCGCAGTTTTGGCAGCAAAAGTCACAAAAAGTCGTATTTCTTTGGAACACCTTTGGCGCGACAAAAGTGGGCACTGATCCGAATCTGTTCCCAGACTTGGAAGAAAGAGTTGACATCTCCAAAAACTCCAGCAGCCCTGTTGATATCCAGCAACCCTGTTGATGTTTAGATATATACTTCCCCGCAAAAAAAACATGTGACACGGTAGAACTTTCCTCCTTTTTTGTCCCTCCAAATGGCACTCCGAAAGCCTCAATATGCACCCTGGGGGAGCGATAATGGTCGCCAGGAAAAAAATCCTACTGAACCCCAAGAATCCTCAAAATCACAGGGTAGCTTGGGATGGTACCCTTAACAATCAACCCCATATACACCCTATGGATCCTTATGGGTATTTCTTGGGGTAAAGCCCGTTTTAAAGGGCTCAGTGGGGCAAAATCACCGGGTAGTCCAAGGCCTTGCGACTCTCCTTCTCTGCATCGGGGCCGCCGCTGTGGCCCCCCTGGACGGTGCTGTCGGCCGAGCTTCGCTTGGCACGGCGACCCACGGAAGATGGGAGGGCACGACCCAAAGCCGTACGCGTCAAGGAGGACCTTTGCTAGCGAAAATTCCAACAGATCCCTGGAACATCACCCAGATAAGTTTTAAAAATGAAGGATTCCCTAAACAAGTAGTTATAAGGGTTCGGGGTTTGTTCCAGAGGTCTGTTGGAATATTCTTTGATTTAGTTTTGGTGGGCGTGTCTTTTTTTTTTGGATGGATCTATACTTGGTTTTTGTAATTATGGAAATGTAAGGGTGCCCCAGCAATGCCATCCCCCCCTAGAAATAAGGCCTTGTTGAGGGATTACCCCAAAAAAACATGATGGGTTTTTGTGTGTCGGGGGTCGTTTTCTTGATGGATTTTCAGTTACAATATCCTGGAACGTCCCGGAAGCCTAAACAACCCAGTTTTAAATGGATGTTAACGGTTATTTCCAACCACTTCCCATGTAAAGAATTTGAGTCATTGAATTGAAACAAGCATTTATAAGGATGGACTTAGTCAAATTTTATTTGGAATGCGATGAATTCATGATGCAATCTTACACTCCCTTTGGGACTAACGCCAGTTAACGCCCCTTGAAAATAGGCCTCTTGACACCCCCAAAAAGGAAATTGAATCATCTGAGCGAATCCCATTGGAATTTTCAGGGAATAAGCTTGCTATTAGTTTCACGGAGGGTACCCTGGTTGTCCGATAAATATAGTGGGATCAAGCTATCCTTGGCTATAGTGATTATAGTCCAATTATGGTTGATTCCCTATGAAGCAGCCTGTATAGTGGAATTACATAAAACAAATTTACTACTGTAGCTCAAACAACCCATGGGTATTCATGCTCAAATTCAAAATGTTAAACTTTCAGATTGGATCTGGTCTTTCGAAGCTTATACTTGAGTAGACAGCTCACTGCATTATTTGGTGAAAATTGGATCTCGGTAAAATCGACTTAACCTTGTCGTATGTTTCGTGAATACTTACCCGGTATGAAAAACCAGAGATCAAATTGAATTCATCAAATGATTGATTGGTGGGTGGTTGGCCGCTTGATGGTTGAGCTCTATTTTTTACCACTTGCTCTATGTATGCTATGCTGTATATTTACATTTGTCATGAGTTTAAGCCAAATGATAGATAAACATTCCATACATGAAGCATCTGGGTAACGAACACATTGTGAACAAAGTGTCTTTTGCGGGCATATATTACATATACATATATATTATTTAGACTTGAAGAAACACATTGTCCGTGTACTTCATATGTATAGTCATACCTTCCTTTCTGTTTGTCATCTTAATATGCATGATGATACTTTGGCTCAAGATGTGAAAAAGGCTGTGCTACTTTGATTTGCTGCGTTTTGCAGTTTCTAGTGGTTATCAGCCGTATAGCCCGCCGTTGCATGGACGCCGACCCGGACCCCCTAGAGACCTTTGAGGAGAGTTACGGTACTCGAGGCTCTAGGGGATCCGGGGAGGCAAAGCAGCGCGAAGAAACGGGAAGCCTACAGACGTTACGAATCAGAACGTCTAGGTGTTCCCGTTGAGGACATTGCGGTAGTCCATTCCGGTGGACAATCACCATACATCTGCGTTCTGGCTTCCTGAAGATTCAGATCCATCAGCTGACGAGGCAGATCCCCCGAGACTTACAGCTGTTGAAGCAGCGGTGGAAGATCCTGCGACTGAGGTCATTGATTTGACGCAAATCGGCCATTTGTCTCAGGCCAGTCCGAAAGTTCAAAGGTGAATTCCTCGAGCGAAGTTGAAGTTGTATTCAGCAACTCGTGTGTCGCCTTACAATCCACTGTTACGCGCCCTTGTCCATCCTTCTCTTCAAGCTCACGTCCTTCTCGAGTTGAAACTGCAGTTGCATCTCAGCCAGTGATTCATCCTGTGGGTGTCGAAGTTGATCCCTCGGTCAAGATTTTTGTGCCGCAGATCCGGGGAGATCAGTATCGGTTGGTGGAAGTGACAGAAGTTTTGCGTAGGGTCGAAGGTCCAGTGATCGCAGTAGATTATCATCAGGTGCTGGACGTGGATCGATCTGAAAGGGTGTGGGTTTCAGTATCTAACAGTGGCTTTCTTCCGGAAAGGAATTGCGAGTGGTTTGGATATTTCAACAACAAATTACAAGAGATCACAGGTTCTCGACCCAATGCCCGCGAACGGTTTGGTGTTTTCAGATCCTAGGGCATTTTGACCGGGAACGGCCTGAACGTTGGGACGACGGAGTTTGTTCAATACCTTTTTGAGGATGCTGTTACGACCAATGATAGACGTTTTTGTTTGATAGCAAACTATGTGTTGGAATGCCTACAGTCCTTGAGTCCCATAGATTGACTGGTTGTCCGCTTCCGGAAAATCTAGCGGTTTCTGAGACGGGGTTTCCAAGGGGCAATGTAAGGTAGCAAATGGGTTGGTTATGTAGCAGGGATCCTTCTTTCACGGCTTATGAAATAATCCCCCCCAATATATACATAAGTATAACTGGCATGGGTAGTATGAATCATGCATACCCTACAAATAGTTCCCGGGCGAGCCGGGGGCGGAAGTTTCAGAAGAAAAAAGAACTATATAGCAAAGAGAGAATTTGCCTATAGACTGTGCGCAGGGCGACCGACCAACGCCATGCCCAAACCATTCCTTTGCTGATCCCAGCAGATTCACAGTCTCATTGGCAATTTGCACAAGGAGATGACAGCGTGGCAAGAGTTGGCCACGATCCGCCACGAGAACCTCACGTCCTTTAAATGTGCTGACCTTGGGAGAAGATGCATCAGTGAAGAGGCATCAGTGAAGGACACGATGACTCCAAGCACAGATGCACAAGGTACTTGTAGCCTCGGCTCACCGCTTCAGCTACCAGATTGTTGCAGGAGGTGGAGGAGTCGCCTTGATTGGCTTGAAACTGATAAGCGCTTGGCACAGGAGCAGCTTGCAGAGCTGTGGGCTTCGAAGTGGGAGGAGTGCTCAGTGGCTTCCTACGAAAACGAAGAGGATACAAACATCCTTGTCGCTCCTTGGCTTGATATTGCCTACTACATCTTATTTTTCTTTTCAGAATGCTCTGGTCGAACCATTGGCTTCATATGCTTCCATGGAAGTAGTAGTTGGATGTAGTTGGTAATTGCGAACCAAAAAAATTGGGGTTTCCGAAAAGAACGCCGAAAGGTTTCAGTTCTCTTGTTCCGGCTTCCTTGCCAGAATATATACTACATTGGAGATACAAAGTCAGCGCAGGAGTTAGAGGTCTTCTTGAGTATGCCGCTTGAAAGATTGCGACTGGGTTGTGGCATCCAGTGCGTTGAACCTATGCATCCTCTCACAGGATATCGAACGGTTGCAGTGGAACCAGGACACAGCCTCGGAATATTCTGATGATGAGGAACCTAAGCAAGGCCTTACAAAACCGGCTTTGCAGGCTCCCTTTTTGTTCACTTTCTGTTTTGAGCCTGAGGATACATAGCACAACTTGAAGCTACACAAACGGTGGCCAATGAAAGACCTGGACCTTGTCGCTGTGTTAGCTGGGCCTTGGGGTTTGCAGGCCTCGGGGCGCACCGGTGGCTATTGCTTGGTCCAGTTGCTTTGGAAATACCATACCATACCGTACTTTATATTTTTGAAATATCACCTGTTACTCAACATGATAGGTATATATTTACACATATACAGATATCAACATACCTGGAACCAAAATGACCCTTGTTTTGATTTGAAAAAGCCTTCTTTTCGCGGGTTGACATGCAAAAACTGAGGTCATTTGGGTTCTAGTTTTAGGTATCTTTATTGATATACATACATACATACATACATACATACATCCATACATCCATACATACATATCCGCCTTATATTTATGATGTTGAAAGGTGATATCAACATTGCAAACCATGTTGAAGGCCTAATATATTTGTGAACCCATTCATTGCTCCCCAAAAATCTTCGCTGTTGCAGGAGATCTATTCCCGTGGTACGGGGCGTTGTCGCATTGCGAGTTCAAAAGCTCCGATCCCAGGGACTTTGGTTCATGACAATTGTCACGGAGAAGATTGGGATCGAAGGTGTGGGACTGAAGATGAGGGGAGTTTTTCCGCGTGCCTGGAAAAAGTTTTGCACCCTGAAAATTCGAATTTCATGGGGGGCATGTTGTTTTGACAAGAAATGGGGCGGCATATCATATATCCTTCTGCTGTTTCAAGGGGGATGAAAATTGCCACTGGTGGTTGGTTAAGGTATCATCCATTTCTTTTTTTGGGGTGTCAAAAGGACTATTTTTAGAAGGGCGTTTTGCAGTCAGTTTCCAGGAATGTAGGTGGAGGTGCTTGGATGATGAATCAGTGAGGATGGATCCAGACGTGTGGGCCACTGATGATCCACCAATGGTGATATCGTAATTTTCCAAATTCTGATTTTTTCGGATTCTGCGGGAGCATTGGTAGGTAGGCAGGTAGAAAATTGTAAGCACCCCTTACTTAAATACGCGCCCCACTTCTGATATACCCTTCATACTTATGACGGTAGATGTGAAAAACCCACATTGGCATTGCATTCCTGTAGGATAGATATACCAGTCCCATGCACCCCATGAGATATATTATGGGAGGTATTGTTGGCGTCGACCTTTAAGGTATTTATTAGCCACGAGAACCAGAATGAGTTCCTCCCCTGAGTTAGATTGGGTCGCCTTCGAGGCTTGCATTTAAACACTCTAAACGCAGTCTACTTCCTCTCAACACTGACGAATATCCTGTGAATAATGGATGGTTGGAAGGTGAAATTTCTCTTCAAAATGGGAACATTCGTTTATTTTCTGGGGAGAGTAACTCGGTCAAGAATTCGCTTATTTTGTTGCAAGGTGCCTTTTTTGGGAGAGACCCCCATGGGAAAAAACTTTGACAAGAATACCTAGCCACGAAATTTTTTTATGAAATGTCTTAGGTTCACAATGTTTGGTGCGGGATAAGCATGGTAGTTAACGGTAGTTAGCTCACTTCGTTTTTCTTGGGCGGCAAACTCTTACAGAAAGAAAAATTGGCTTGAAGTTTTTGAAAATCCGACGGTTGCCATATGTTGCGATCACTGGGAGAATGGGCCTCCCACTGAGTAAGTCGTTAGTTAAGGGGTTACTTCTGCCGTTTATAACTAGACCAGCACCAACCAGTGTTTTTGGGGACGTTTAAGGTTAAGCCATGGGTTATTTTCACCACTTACGTCTGTCATGGGATGATCCTCCAAGCAGCAGGTTTCAGCCTAATTGGTTTCACTGCCCTTTGAACGTTCCAGTGGCATTGGAAAGCTCTTCCAAGAGTGGCTCTACATCTGTTGGACGTTGGGCTTTACAAATGGATTTCCCGAAAGGTCGCGATTTCGCGTCACTTGGTGCGGTGAATGGGCGTCATTTAACTGAGAGCCATTTTGGGGGGGAATCAAACTTGACACAAATTTATGGAATTTTTGGATGGACTTTCCCTTCTAACAATGCATGCGTGGTTTGGGTTGGTAATATAATGGCTGTGATGCATTCCTGATATGATGGCGGGTGGGTACCTGACAATAAGTCCAAAGTTTTTCGGTTTCACAATTTTTCCCCAAGCATGACTTCCCCCAAAGGTTTGATATCTTTGAAGTGGCATGATTAGATGAATGAATTTTCACGTTTGACGTCATTTTTTTTACTTGGAAAATGCCACAACAAATTAAGAAAAGGTCATACCCTTTGGTAAATGAACATAGCAATGGAATGTCCCCATTTTTAGTAGGAGATGCATCTTCAAAGGGTCCATTTTCCATTGCTATGTTAGTTTACCGGAGGGTAAACCATAGAATAGATTCCACCATGACTTTGGGTAGCAAATCCAGGATCTGTGAAAGTTGATTCTTTTGGAACAGGTTGGACCTTGGGGTCTTTTGATTTTTGGATTCTCGTGTTAGTTTTTTTCTTCCAATCCCAACTTCCCAACCCCCGCACCAAAAAAAAAGCAGGAAAAAAATTGGCACACCTTCAACAGCACCTTTTGAAAAAGATGGATGGATGGGTTTTCCCGAGATGAGGCCTTTTTTTGGCGAGCTTTCCGAAGATTTTTTTCAGGAAAGAGGTTGCAAAAAAGGTGGAGCTGACGATCAGTCAGTCAGTGAAGGGGGGTTACAACCTAACAACGCCCTGTGAAATGTTTCAAAAATTACACCCGCAAAAATGAACATGGAACCTCAAAAAACAGCCCTTTGAAAAGGAAAATTAACATCCACACCTTCACCCTTTTGGGGGGTTCATGTTGCATGGCATTTTTTGGGGCAAAAAATGGGCATTTTTTGGAACTCAGGTTGATGGCTGCAAGCTGGTCACCACATGCTGGAACACATGCAGAAAGGTAACTTGCTTCATTCCCTCGCTAAAAAACAAGCTTTAAGCTGGCAATGCCTTCCCCTACCAAAGCTTACAATCCAGCATTTGAGGTGAATTTCATCTTGAGTCGCGTGGGTTTGGGGTTGTGGAGTTGTTTAGCGTGGATGAGTCGTGGTTTCTCCGGCAGTTGCGTGAAAAAGACATGACATAGCAACACGTGGGAACATCAACACAGCGAGGATTTTTGCAGGAAAGCTTATGGTGAGAACTGCCAAGATAAAACTATTGCCGATTGTCAAAATAGATGAAGATGCATGGAGAAGAACATGCTATTGGTTGAACCATGTTGAACCACTGAATCATGTTCTATTCTATTTGCTACTTCCACACTAGATACCAGCATCTTCCAAAACGAGGGTGCTGTTTGAACCCTAAGAAAATGTTGCAAAAGGCACACTATAGGGACCCCATTTAGCATCACCCCAAATCTGGAAGATCAACTTGAGGCAACACTTCTTAGACTGGGCAACTCGATGGTTCTTCCCAGACATCATGGATGAGGATGCTAATGAAGAAGATCCAGAGATACGTGGGAGATTAAGGGAGTTAGCTCAGCCCTTGCGTTTCTTGGACCGGAAACGGCTGCGGTTTCCGGGTGGCGGAAGGTGGGATCCCGTAAGGTATAAAACAAACGAGCGACTCAAATGCGAAGATGGCATACTTGGATCATCCCTGATGTTTGATGATTGGTTTCTAGGTGGTGGTTTGTTTTTTTTAAAGAATGTTATGAAACACGTTTGTTTTTCCAGCCATGTGATTGAAGCATATTGAAGCCTTACTTGATTATCCATGGCACATCAACGGCAATTTTAAACTGACACGCTTCAACAAAAAATCAATTCAAAACAACCTCATGTTGTAGTTCTTCAGCACTTCGTCTCGATATCTTTGTTGCAATTTACTTGGGACGACCTTTACCTCTGGAAATAACCCTGGACCCCTTCCATTGAACAACGACCTGCTTGAGGTTTTGGTGGAGCATCCTTAACGGTACCAGCGAGCAGTTGCTTGAAGCTTTGCCAGTGAAGATGGGTTGGGGAACACCAGAAGCCACACACTTAATGAGCAATGAAAAAGGGGCCCCTGGTTGTTTAGGGCATACAGGGGATCATGCTACCCAGTTATATAGGGATTATAGGAAGCCATGAAACGGATCCCTATTAACAAACCAGTATCAAGGAAAGCTAGACGGGATTTTTTGTGGCTTGAATGTCTTATGGCATGTCAAAAATACTATGTATAGATATATACCTATATATTTAAAATAAGAAAAGTATAGCTGAAGTATACCCCTTTGTATCACAGCCAAAGTGGGCTGTTTGAGTTCTTTCTGGTGGTTGTTATTCAACTGGTGTTTTTTTGGCAAAGGTAGCTTTCATGACCTGGATGCATCATCATCTTTTCTGCATTTGCCCGTGTTTTAGCAACTTTTTCATCTTTTTTTGTAAAGGTTTGTTCCAACTTAACTTGTTGCGAACAACAGTATCTTCCACACAATCATAGGATAAGAATTCCCGCCCCAATAGCTATAGCTTGGGGCATGCCTAACTAAACGTGGTGAAAACAGTGGGTCCATAAGCTATTCAGATTCATTTTTCTATGATCATAAGGGTAACCCGTTTTAAAACCTTCATGGCATCCACTGTTTTTTTCTAATTCATCGAGGTCAAATCTCGATCTCGAAAAAGCCCAAATCAGGACTTGCTGTCGACATGGCATTGGACGAGTGAAGGTGAAATGCGGCGATGGTTGGATGTTGGGATCAGCTTTGGTGTTTTTTTCCCTCCCAGAAATGTGATGCGTTGATTCTTTAGTGGTCAGGTCATGGTGGTCCGCAACCCTTACGCTCGCTTTGTGTCGGCCTACCGCGCCATGTTCTTGGAGCCTTGTTTTTCGATTAGGGGCACCTTTGCAAAGGTGAAGAGGTTTTTTTTTTTTTTTGAGGGGATAAACACGCCTCCCGAAAACTAAAATGGCTAGCTGGAAAATCAACATGTTCAATAGGAAAATGCATCTTCAAATGGTGGATTTTTCATTGCCATGTTAGTTTTCCGAGAATAGGACTTTTGACATTTGACACCTTCCCAAAAGGCAAAGACTCAGAATCATCTTCGGAATTTTCAGGTGGCTAAACTTGCTTTTCCCTCAGGGAGGGTATCCTGTTGACGATGTTAGCATGCTGAAATCTCTTTGAAAAAAATCCACAGCTGCACATTACACTGCAGTAAACTAACATGGCTAGCTGGAAAATCACCATTCTTATTGGAGACTCATCTTCCAAATAGCTGTTGTTTCCAGAGGCAGTCATGTTTGTTATTTTTCGTGGGTGTATGATTTGATATCCTATGACCCATGAGATTTGGGATGTTTTGCACCGAGGACTCTCAGCGTATCGCCTCCAAACCCTTTGTGACCAATGGCTTCATGCGTAGAAATTGCAGCTTGGAGTGACTGGGCGGCCCAACAAAAATCCATGGGACATTTTGGGGAGATTGGGGAGTCTACTTTTTAAATATGGGATGAACTATGCTACCCGGAACCTGAAGCAATCAGAATCTCAACTCGTTCATATCCGACATTCTGTTTCGTTGGTGTTTTCCAACCGTTGCCCGTTGGTTGAGGTGGGACTTCCAGAATTTCTTATCCTTTCTTAGCAGCGCAAAAAACTACATGCTGGGAGCTGTTGGTGAGAATCCCATGGAAGAAGTGAAGCTGGCTTTTGATGCAGGTTGGGCCTTTGAGGGGAAAATTTTAGGTAGCTTTGGGCCAGGTACAGGGTACAGCACCCTTAAGAATCATTACCCATTAATACACCTTACTAACCCGCACTAAAACTAACAGTTTGCACCTGAAAAATGGGCCGAATCCACCAAAGGAAACGATCGTCTTCCAACCATCCATTTTCAGGTGCTCAAACTGTTAGTTTCAGGGAGGGTATATCACGTGGTTATGTCTTGGATCCCAATTTACAGAACTCTTTGGCGAAGGCAAACAGCTAGGGAACCTCCAAACTTAGGGACCTTGAAGGGAGCTATGTAAACGGGCATGTCTTCTGGAGGCTTTGGGGGGAAAAAAAACGGAGAGGGGGGGATAAGATCCATAGCTGGCGTTTTGTAAGATCAAAAGGTGGTACACTCCAGTCAACGAAAACATAGCAAGGGGAAATCCACCATTTGAAGATGCATTTTCCTATTAAAAAGGGTGTTTTTTTTCCATTTGCTATGTTAGTTTACCAGTGGGGATCCATTCTGGTACTTTTTCCTCAAGTTTTTATGATAAAATCATTTGAAGCTGCAGATTCCGTTTTCCTTTCAGGCCATCATGATGTGGTGCCAGTGGAACGAGTTGCTTCCCCCCATGCATCCGATTCGATGATCTGGTGGCTAACCCCATAGAATCCATGGTCGTGGTATCTTTTAGCCGCCAATTTACAGGTAAGTCTACCGGTCCCTATGCATCCTCTAGGACAGAGGTCATGAAAATAGCCATTTTGGCAGTATCAAACAATACACATGTTGGTCATTTTTGGGGATTTCCTTATAACCTGTAATAGTGCATGGTTTACTTTGGCAACATAATAGTGACCCCTGTAGGAAGAGATCAACTGGTAGACTGGTAGTTTCTTTTCCCCTTTCTTGGATCCAGTGTCTCACGGGACAAGGTGATTTTGCAAAAGCTGAGGTGGCACTACCGAATCGACAGAGATGTCAAAGCTGACCCTGTAACTTGTTTTTGTTGCAGCGAAGGCCGGCGCATCGCAATTTTTTTTTGTGCTGATTTGTGGCAAATGAAGGAATATGAAGGAATGATAGTTCATTACATTACATGCTTTTTTGACATCTTTCTTCCATTTTTTTTGCTGGAGACTCCTTTCCCCAACAAAACGTGAATTCCAATCGTATCATCAAGCTTCACTACGGTAGACATTGATGGGTAGACATGGCAGGGGTTTACAAGCTGTTGGGGGAGACTTCAGCTTTGGCGTTCAAGCGGAAGATTGCCTACTACAAAGATACATCTTGGTCCATGCCGTTCAACCTTGTAACAGAGGGAAAAGCATCACTGTTTTATTGGTTGGGAACTTTATTAACCTAGATTATCCACTAGTACAGGGTTTGGACCATCACCTAATCTCAACTTGTTTGGTAGGGAATGGAAAACTGACCAGGAAGCCTTGGAAATTCACCAACAATTGCCTGATTTCTTAGAATTTGGGTGAACAAAAACCCTTGATGTTTCACAACTAAAAAGCCTGAGTGGGAAACCCTAACGACCACATCATTTTATTTTTGATTCTCAATTATGAAAAATAAAGTTAAACATTAAAAGCACACTAAAAAACACATATTTGAACTCAGACACTTTATGATAAGCTCGTCCTTCAACGGAATTCCTTTCGAAAACCCACCAAGCAGGGAACAGAAATGCCGGGTTAGCTACCCTCCTGCGGTCCAGCCAGCTGAAACATGAGGTATAGTATTGGAGTTCATGCAGGGCCCTTAAGAAATCGATCTTTGGCTGTTGAAGATCGAAGCTTCATGGCTAGTCAACCTATTTTTTTCCCCAATGTATCCTCCCACCCCCCCCGAAAAAATCAGGGTTTGAATGAGGCCTTATTCAGAGAAACCAATGATTTTCATAAGCCCTGATCATAAGGCCTTGTTTCCAGGGGGGTATGTTAGGGAGAGGATGGGTTGACTAGCCATTAAATTTGGCAGTCCAAAAATTCTTCAAATTCAACAAACAATGCTTTGTTGAATTACATGAGTTGGCGGTGACATTTTTGGGAGTGGCAAGGTATAGCGACCTCAGCAGAAGTCACCCCAAATGGTTGTGATTTGTAAGGGAATTCCTCCAAAAAAATCTTAAATCAGGTTTAGGAAATATACTAATTTGGTAATTTGCCGAGAGTTTTTGGATGAACATCAACTTGAGGTTGGTCTTTTTCAAAAACAACAAAGTTAACACTACGCACCTAGGGTATCCAACGACCTACATGGCCCTTGCATGCAAAAACATCACTTCCGCATGGCTCAGGAAGTGACATCAAGGAATTTCACCTCGTGCCTTAGCAGAATTTTGGAATGACAGTAGAACTACACTCTCTACAACTATAGTCGCCCCCCCCCCTGAAACTTAGATTCGTTTAAGGTGATTTTTTTTACTTTGGAACATGGTAAATCACCATAAGACCACCATTTTGGAGAAGTTATTTCTACTTTTTCCGGGCATCTTATGCTAATCCATGAAACTAGGCCATATCCTAAAAGGAAAGCAGTCTCCCAACCACCATTTTTCAGTAAACTCGCTGTATAAGTGGAGTTGTAACCCTATACTTACCTATCTTGTACGAGATATGCCTGTTAAACCCCTACAAGCCACTTATTAGAGTGGCTCCAGTCTCTGAGTGATTTTTCCTTGGTGAGGGGATGATACCAACCCGATCATGATGCTGAATTGTGTCACCAAAAACTCTGATTATAGTACATATACATATATGGGGGTTTCCGAAAATAGTGGTACCCCCAAATCATCCATTTTAATAGGGGTTTCCATTATAAATCATCCATTTTGGGGTATCACTATTGTTGGAAACACCCATATATGTATATATATATATATGAAGCTTACCATTGCCCACTGCACCTCGCTCACAAATTCCAAGTATCATACAACACCTTTCATGTTCAGCCTCAACATCAGTAACAGAAGCACAACAAAAAAAGGAAACACATAAACAAAAACAACATCGGCATGACAACAATTTCCCCATGAAATGCCATGAATCTCCCCATGAAATGCCATGAATCATTTCTTCTTTTCCGCTGTTTTTTTGCCTTCAGCAACTCAGATACACTTGGAACGAGTTGTGTTAGACGTACAATTGTTGGAACGACGCCTTTGCGAGCAGTTGGCCTATTGCAGGCCGCCTCGTTTTTCTCCACCATGCAGCACTTGGAGGATCATCCCAGTTAGTAAATGGTTCGTTCGGGGGGTTACTTCCGCCATTTATAACTGGACTAGTCCTACTGAGGGGACTTGCAATCACCATGGTTATTTTCACCACTTACTTAAATGGTATGGTCCTCCAACTAAAAGGATGTAAAAGGCGTGGGGTTTTAGTACTGGAATTTAAGGTTGCCCCCCTTTAGTGCCACACCCCTACCCAAAGAAATAAGGCCTTAATATGGTCTTGTTAAGTTGTATAGATCAACATCCTGACATGTTGAGAAAATCAGCATTCCTCACATGTTGAGTTGGGCAGAAACCTCATTTGCGCCCTGTTGATTTGTTGCCACAATTCCACAATAAATTCAAGCTTTTTGCGTGGAACAACCGCGGGAAACAAAAGAACCTGGTCCTTTCCCAGAAAGTGGGCAGTTTACAACCCCAGGTTGCCCATGTATTTTAGACCGTTGATACTGTAGTGGCCCCATAACGCGACTTTTGACTGTTATGGGCCTACTTTGCAGGCCACTCCCACCGCTGCTACGAGCGAATGCTGGCCGTCGGCCAGTGACGACGTTGACGGGCGTGTGGTTGAGGGCGTTGAAAGCGCAGCAAGAGAGGTTGTTGCTCGACACAAGCAGTGAGACTGTTAATGGAAGGACATGCACCAGTTCTAAATCGGAGAATTTCTTTTTTTTTCCGGAAGGCTTTCAGGTATATGTGGATATATAAATACACTTATCAAAATATACGATATATTTATATACAGTATATACATACTTATTTCTATAACATAGAAGAACTAAACATAGCTGGCTGAAAATCATCTTTTTTCAGAGCAACATCCAATAGCTGGTGTGTTTTTCCACCATGTTCATGTTGGAGTACCGGAGGATAAATCTTGTTTAGCAAGAAACATCACTCTTCAGCAGTTCAGCATCATTGTTTCAATGTTTTTATAACCATTCTAATATCTAATAATAATTTGTCCTTTCTTCCTTCAATATGGCTGAACAATGGCGGGCTGGTCAGAGGAGAGGCTGACAACCTATCCAATTTTCTTTCCTGAAAAAAAAAGGTGGTTTAAAAATCACACATGTGGCCTACAGTCACGCAAAAGAACAACGTTAAAGTCAATCTACTGTATAGCAATCCATTTGCAATTGGTAAGATCCCCTCAAAATGACCGTAACTATTGGTTCAGGTTACATACTAGAAATTCCAGGCATCTACGCTTTTGCAGGTACCATAGTTTGATGAAAACTCCATGCTCAAAACAGATAACATCGAAGAAACTTGTGGCTTGTTGCAAAGGCAGTTCTGTTGCTATTTGCCTAGACCTCAAAGAATGGTCTTTTAGATGATGCATGCAGAGGAGTTCCTGCTAAAACTTACTAGTAGCAGTAGCAGTAGCAGTAGCAGCGCTACAATTACCAAGGGGTAGCCTTTGATATTTGCATAGCGGCTCACGTCTGCAGGTTGCGTCGCTACCGGGCTGATTTTCTTGACTTGGGCTACTGGGAGGATCCTGAACGTATGCAAGATGTGAATGTGGAAGGATGAAACAGAGCTACTGATGAGCCTGATTTCCGGCTCCCATGTATAGACATATATATATATATATATATCTATATACATAGGCACAGTCCAAATGAAACTTCCTTTCTTTCAAAGAATTCTAAAACTCCTGCCACCGTTTGAAGCCTATCTGAATTTAAGGACCATCAGCCGTGTTTCAACATTGCCACGGGTGGCACAAGGTGCCTTTTTGTACAAAGTTTCCTGCAACAAGTTGTACATAAAATGGGTGAATGATTCAAAAAGGTCACTCATGAGGTCATCATGAGTGACCTTTTGTTGTTTGTTTGAATCAGGCTCTTCATTCAGACTGTTCTGCACAACATCTCAAGAAATTGGCATTCACCCAGATATTATTTGAACCCTGCCAAAACCGCTCTTTCGGTGCTTCAAGACATCTCAAAAGTTGGGGTGTAGGTCCTTTTTGAACATCATCTTCCAAACTTTTAATTTTTGGTTGGCCCGTGTTTTTTTCTTTAGGGGGTGTAACTGGGCTGACACTGGTTGAGCCGTCGAGTTTCATCCTAAATAAATAGCGCATGGAGGAATCCAGGAAACCATCCTCCCACAATAGCTACAAATTTGCTTGTGAATTTGATTTTACAAAAACTCCACATTCTTATGAAAATCCGCCAAAATGTTGAAAAAGTATCTCATCTATCCGCCTTGATTTTTTAAATTGCATCCATACCCTTCATGTCCTTAGCCCATTTGGCTGAGCATTTTGGGTCGCGGAAAGCGCAGCCTTGAATTTGAGGTGGGAGAAAAAGCCCGGTGGTGATTCGCTAACGTGGTCTAAAATTCCCAGCTGTATAAAGAACTTCTGGAAAGCAACTACCCTGTGATATTGGGGGAGCGATAATGGTGAGCTAAGGACGATGTATTTTCCTACTACATGAGGAGCTAAACAACCCCAGAATCACAAAATACTTGGTCATTCAATTCGTGACCGTTTTGGGATGGTGGTTCAACGTGACCCTTTCAATGGCGAATCGTCAACTCCAACGACTGAATTACCTGAAAGGGATGTGTTTTTTCTTTTAATCTTGGATTTGTTTTTTCTTTGGGGGTATTTTTTAAAATGGATTCTACCATGGTTTTTTCCTCACCATAAAAACCCACCATTTGGGGACTATTTTTTTTGTTTTTTTCCAACCACTGAAGAGTCGCAAATCTACGTGTACTCCCCCGAAATTTAACATGGAACCTGAAAATGATGGTTTCCAAAAGGCATCTCTTTTTCCAGGGACTTCTTTTCAGGTTCCATATTAAATTTCAGGGGTGTATATCATAGTATCCCATCAGATCCCATAAAACCCACCTGACACATGTCGTAGAAACCCGACACCTCCCGTGGAATCTGTTGAGGCGGCGATGCTGGCCCCAAGACCGGCCTTGAAGCAATGTGTCACTTAGACAAAGTCGAAGCCTATTTCTGGGTGGTGGTTTCGAGTTGTTTTTTACTTCCACCCCTATTTGGGGAAGATATGTAAGGATATGTAGGGTAAATTATAGGGTACTGTATACTCTGTACAGCGAGCAGCTCGCCCCTAGCACTTGGTGCTTGGAACGCTACTTGATGCCTTGTAGCTGTGAGAGCATTTCAGTGGTGAGCTGTTGGTTACAGGGAGGGTGTGACATTTACACAGACTTAATCCAGGGTAACCGCCCCAGGAAAACAATAAAACCCAAGATCCGCTGTTGCTTCCAACTACCATTTGTCCAGGCATGAGTTCGTTTTAGCCGAGCCGTTTTAGACTTGGAGATGTCCAAGTCTAACTCCTGCATGCAACAATAGCAGTAGCAAAGCTGTACCCTCCCTGAAACAACATAGCCCCTGAAAATAATCTTCCAGCCATCAATTCTTCATGGACAACCATCCCTAGTTTTAGGGATGGTAACTTCCCAGCCCGCTTACTTCCCACAAGGCGGGCTCCAAATAGTTATAAATGGAGTTAAGGGACCCCTATAAATGGCCTAATACATGGGTTCAACTGGGTTTATTGCACCCCGAAATCTGTGGATTTTTTTTTGACCCGGCTTATAACATCTTATCACTGATGTTTGGCGCCTACCCTTGCAGCTCCCTTAGGCGCCCGTCTTGAACTCTATTGCACCCCGACGTCGTGCTATCAGACGAGTGGATCGAGTGGGCTCTACACGAGGCTTGGGATTGGAAGTGAAGATCGATTGCTTGGCGCTTCATAGAAGACTAGGTGGTGGTTTCGAATTGTTTTTGCTTCCACCCCGAAAATTGGGGAAGATGAACCCAATTTTGACGAACATATTTTTCAGATGGGTTGAAACCACCAACCAGAAGATGATAGCTGAAATCCCGCTACACAACTTAGCATGTTTATAGGCAGTTGAGCAATGAAAAAAAGGGTTCCTGGTTGTTTAGGGGATTTGTTGGGGGATGAAATGCTACCCAGTTAGGTGGGAATTATTTCGTAAACCATGAGATAAGGATCCCTATCCATTTTTCGCGGCTCAGTTTAGCTTAGTAGTTGGCATCGGTTTTTACCCTCCCTAAAGAACGAACCAAAAGGCGAGAATTTACCGGGCCCCAAAAGAAAGCCGGATTATTCTTTCAACTATCACTTTTGCTGTTTAACTTTGGGGTTTTTCATATTCTTAGGCTCCCAGGGTTTTAGATCCCCCAAAAGAATTTATGCGAATCCTTGGTGGTGTAGGATTTGGGTAGACATCAACAATCTGGCCCACCCAACAGAAAGAAAAGTCAAGTTGAGAGGAAAATCTTATACCTGTTCCAGTCCGACATGCAATTGCTTGAATTTTTACAGTTGTTTTTCCTTGTCCCAATATTGGATACGTTGGCTCCCCGGAAGTGTAGCAAAGGCTTCTTTTGGGGATTGGCACGCATTTTTGGTAGGTTCCCCAATGACATTGGCTACACCTTCTCGACCTTCCCCTTTTTTGGACAGGTGTAGTGGGCCGCTCAGCGGCCACGGGTCTAGGGATGACATTGATCGCGTTGGGGAACCTTAGATTCGATGAACTTTCGGCACATGTGGGTGTTTCCAAAAATAGGGGTACCCCAAAATGGATGCAGACTTTTTGGGGAAAATATTGGATCCAGAACATCTTGACTTTGGACTCAGCGAGTGTAGTCCTAGACATTCTCAGAAATCTCATGGGCTCATTGATGTATGGGGAATTATATGGAATTATGGCAACGCTTAGCATGTCAGGGATTGTGAGGGATTTATTGTAGCCCGTTCCCAAATTCCCATGGAATCCAGAACTGTTTTTTGGTGGCCGTTTTGTGAGACTTCTTTCGGACAAACGCCACTAACAACCCAGTTTCGAATATCTAGTGGAAATGACTTGGAAAGACTCTTCCATGGTTTCTGTCGCTGGTAATTTTGGAGTGAACCTCCTACTAGATCTTAAGGGTGTAATGGGTCTGTCATGGTTTGGTCACCTACAAACGTGATATCATCTTGGGTGGTGACGATTGGATCCTGGGAGAGCATCCCAAGATAAGATGCGAAAAGCAGGAGCAGTACTGTTGCAATCATGGCAAGTCAACCTACACCCCCTTAACTAACCCTCCCCCAGAAATAAATGCCTTGTCATCAGGGCTTATGAAAAAAAAACATTAAGGCTTCCCTTTTCTTTAGGCAATGTGGCTGGGGAGGGGTAGGTTGACCAGCCGCTCCACGACTCCAGGCAACGTTTGGCGCGACGCCGACAGCGTTGCACGCTGCTGGCACGGGGGGGTGAGGCAACGGTTGCCAGGGGCATGGGGGATGGGTAGGACACTTACCGATTGGGATGATGAGAATCTTGGTTTGGGTGGTGGGTTTTCGAATATCTTTGAACATTTTCACCCCTACTTACTTGGGGAAATAATCCACTTTGTTGAATATTTTTCAAATAGATTGAAACCACCACGTTGTTTTTTTGCTGTCTTCCTTTAGCCAAAAGATAAGGATCACTGCCACTTGTTTGTTCATCACTTGATTCCACTGAACCAGCTTGATTCAGGCAGAGTCTATGCCAAGCACGTCTCATCCTCAGTCAAACTTTCAGAACTCATGGGAATATGTAAGGGTGCCCCGCAATGCCGCCACTACCACCCCCAACAAATACGGCCTTGTTAAAGGGTGACCAAACCATAATTGTCATCATTGTCCTTTCTGATAATCCCGAATATTCCTGGGAAAATAGGCATTAGGGGGCAGCCCAAAATATCCATGAAGGTAAATATAATCTAGGCGGTGGTTTCGAAGATTTTTTATTTTCACCCCTATTCGGGGAAATGATCCAATTTGACTAATATTTTTCAAATGGGTTGAAACCACCAACTATTAATGGTCTATAGATATTTCATCATATCTCACCCAGTTCCCTCAGAGTGTCACTTTAAAATGACTGATTGAAAACATGCGCAGTGGGGCCTGGGGCCAGGCCATCCGCCACTGATGGTATTTGGGCAGCAAACCCATCCAAAAAACAACAAGAACATCTAAGACCCTTGGAATCGATTTTCATCACCAGCCTTTGAGAAAAAACATGAAAAAAAGGCACCAGGTGATTCCATTCGTGACCTTTTGGAATCCCCCTTGGTAGGTCAAACACGCCACTTAGACATACTTAGCCTCTGAAGAGGTCAGGTGAACTCACCATCCCAAGGCACTGCTATAGCTGGTGGTTGGGGAACCCACCAACCCACTTGAAAAATATTGAAAAGTGACCCGTCACATTGGATCCATAAAACCCGATCCGGATCGGGAAGGATCGGAGTGAAAAGAATACCGGTACACCTTTGCATCTCTTTCGAGTGACGGATTGTTTCAGCTTTGTTGAGGTTTAACTCAGCTGTGGGCGGCCGTTTGCGCGTGAAACAGATCCTAGAGGCGAAAAAAATTCTGCTCGAATTTTGTTGTGGAAGAGGCTATAGTTGGGTGCAGGAAGCGTTTTTCTCGGATGCCTTAAATGACTAGAGGGATTATGAGATATAGGTAATTCAAGTTAATTGATTGTAGTTTCAACAAGTTTCAAGGCAATTATTTCAGTGCTTCGTTTTCTTTGTACGATTTTCATTTGTACCATGACTAGAGATACCATTGGTGAGAAATGGAAGTGTCCCGAAATGGTAGTGACTGTAAGAGAAGTTTCCCTCTTAAATCCAAAAAAAAATCAGGTTTGAGAATTTACCCTCCCTGAAATTGTCAGCTCACACCTGAAAATGGATGGGTTGGAATACTTTCTCGTTTCCTTTTGGGATGCGGCCCATTTTTTTCAAGGGCTTTTGTCGTTAGTCACCGGGAAATTATAGGAGACACCTTGCACTTCAAAGTGGGGGAAATAAAACGCAAAGATGTGTTTTTTTGAGTGGCATCATGGTGGGTTTGCTACCAGGCGGAATTGCATAGACGTTTTTTTTTGGGTAAAACTCAGATAAAACTCATCCCATCAAGTGAAAATTTTGCGTCCATGACTTTGTTCAATTAGGCTTCCCAGAAGCGCTGGTTTTCAAGGCCTCCTGCGTTTTGTGCTGTTTTTTTGGGTCGTGGTTTCGGCACAGGCCGCAGATGGAGGGAAGTCCCTGATTGGACAGAAGGTAGTCGTTTGTGGCTGGGTTGGCGCCTCACAGCGTGATGTGTGGTTGGTTGTTACCAGAGCCGAAGCATCATATTAATAAGGCATGGGAACCTAAGGGTGCCCCCCCCAAAAGCCAGCCCCCACAGGAAATGTAATATGGCCTTGTTAAGGGGTTATTAACCACCATGATCCCTTACTAATCCCTTAATAAGGCCTTATTTCTTGGTGGGGGGGGGTGGCATTGGGGGGATCTGATCTGTGTTGAGTGTTGAGTATGGAGTGTTCAGTGTTGATTGTGATTGTGATTGTGATTGTGATTGTGATTGTGATTGTGATTGTGATTGTGATTGTGATTGTGATTGTTGTTGTTGTTGTTGTTGTTGTTGTTGTTGTTGTTGTTGTTGTTGTTGTGGTTGTGGTTGTGGTTGTGGTGGTGGTGGTGGTGGTGGTGGTGGTGGTGGTGGTGGTGGTGGTGGTGATTTTTGTTATAGTTATGGTCCGGTTATGGTTGTGGTTGTTGCTGTTGTGGTTGTGGTGGTTGTGGTACTTGTGGTACTTGCTTTGTGGGATCAAAAAGTACCTGAAACAACTTTGGCGCTGCAAATAAGGCAAATGTCAAGATTTTGGTAGTAGTCACCACCAGGGTATTTGAAACATTCTTAGGGGAGATTCCGACCTAAACCTTCATTTGCCACTTGTGTCCTGGGAAAGTATGAAGTGGCCACCTCATGGTATCGCCATCTCGATACTACGCCTTGCAGATCGATCGAGATGATCACATCATCACCTCATATTATATAGAGATATACACTCCCTGAAACTAACAGCTCGCACCCTGAAAATGGATGATTGGGAGGCTACTTTCCTTTTGGGAAAGTTTATTTTCAGGTGCTGTGACCATTTCAAGCACTGTACTTAATTTTTTTCAATTCGAGGTTATAGCATCAAGAGTTCAAACTTGGTGTCCTTCACTTGCAGAGAAAAAACCCTGGGAAGGTCACATCAAGGTACCCTCCAAAATGCAGCAAAAGAACTTTCCTGTTACGAGGTCCGCACGGTGCGTGCGCAAAAGTCCATTGCCTTTCTCAAGATCAATGATGGATCAACAGTGCAGGACATTTTTGAACACGGGAATTTAAGGGTACCCTTCTTAGTGAACCCTTTTGAGGAGACAAGGCCTAAAAGAGAATGATGGTGGTCAAAAATCACTTCATAAGGCCTTATTTAAAAGAAGAATCGTAGGAGGGGGCAGCCTTAGACTTCCAAGATTTTGTTGCGCAGGAAGATGGAGGAAACATGTCTGGGAAAGTAATCCAGACTGGACCACAGAAGGAAAGCTTCAACAAAATCAACCTAACAAATCAGTAGCTCAGAAATTGGCCAAACTTTACCCTTGCCTTCACGGTTACTTGAAATCTTGATTATTCTGGGATGGGTTTACATTACATATGAACCAAGAGTTCTTTTTACTTGCCTTGCAAGAGATGCCTGCCTTTTTGTGGAGCCGAAGGTTTCTGGATGTTTCTGGCAACCCATTCGGTTGGAATTCCCCCAAATGCTGATGATTGTAAGGGAAGTTCCCCCAAAGTACCCAAAGAGGTGCGGTTTAGGGAATGTTGATAATTTGCCCAGACGAGATGAGGGTGTTTATACTTCCCCCTGGGAGAAACCAATGAGTCAATGCGAGAGAACTGTGAGGATGTGTCAGGAAGTTTGGCAATGCTTGGTAACTGGTGTTGTACACAAAAGGATGGTCGATCCACGCTCATTCCCGTGGAAACAAAGGTTGACAACCACCATTTGGAGTTAGTAAGTGGTTAGCAACCCACTTATAAGCCATTTAGGCC
Organism: Breviolum minutum Mf 1.05b.01; assembly: GCA_000507305.1. NCBI lineage: Eukaryota > Dinophyceae > Suessiales > Symbiodiniaceae > Breviolum > Breviolum minutum. The sequence continues at coordinate 200,106 of DF239215.1, read as the reverse complement.
ATTTGAAAGGGAACAACCCTACTTAGGGGACCTACTAACCATGTTTGCTAACTACCTGCTAACTGGGATAATCCTCCAATGAGGTAGCAGGTTTCTGTCTTCCTTTAGATCTTTCGATCATGGGGTCTTTTCAGGTCGGCAAACTGACCCATCAAGGAATTACAGATTGAGAAGCAATTGTTCTGGGATGAAAGTGTTCAACAACAGCGGCTATTGTGTAAACCTTTCTCTTCGAAATAATTGGATAGTCAAAAATATTGCCTCCCCTGAATGAACCGTGATTCGGTCGGTTACAGAGTAAACAATCCATGGTCATTTTGTAGTGGCTTAGTGTGAACGATTAAGGAGGATAAAATATCTCCTGTACCACCTGAGATGTATATAAAACATGTCTAGAGTCCAGACCTTTAAATGATGAGATATTCACTCCCAGCCTCAACTAGTGTCTGCTGACGGATTTCTTGTACCCGTTGCTATGAATCAGGAGCTGCAAGTGGTGGTAGGGATGCACAGGAAGATTTGTGCGTGATTTTGTGAATACCTGTATGAATGCCCAGGAATTTTTGTAGGGTCATAATCCGAAAATTGCATTGAGACTTTGGGAATTTGGAAGAGTTTCAGTGACCATTATTCACCCAGATGCTTTAAGAAGTGTTTTTCGTTTTTTTTTGAAAGAAATGTATGAATATAAAAAGATATATAGATACACTCGTTGAATGTTTGGAACAAGGTAATTTCTTTCAAATATGTCTCTGAATACCTAAGCATCATTTAATTCTGGGGTGTGTTCTCTTTCTGGGCAAAATTTGCCCGTGCCGGACAGAGTAACAAAAAAGTACTTTAGCATATACTATGCCAAATGCTCAGATACATTGATTCAATGCTCAGAACTGTTTTGGAAGACATTGCCAACTGTGTATGGAAAAACAGCCTTAGCTGTGAAGATGAAAGATGCACGTGTTTTTTTTTAAGTCTACCTTTATTCAATCTTTTTTTAGTTAGAGACACACTGATCACACCGTCTGAATGGGGAGTCGGGACTTTATCTTCTGTACATCTCAGAAGCCATGTCACTGCAACTTGACACAAATCATAATATAGCTGCTTGTGATAGTAAAGCGCAGTTTCTGGGGTGGTATTGTGAGCTTATTTAAAAAAAACCCAAAAAGGTTGGAGAAAATCCGGCCCAGCCGCATCAAGTTAGAATTGGTGCAAACAAAATTTCCGGTTCATGGGGAAAATCTATCCTGTTATCATATCTAAGTGCTGGATCAATATTTTCCATGTAAGATCCAGCAGTTGCTGCCTCCTTGCGCAGACTCACTTTTTCAATGAGCCGTTTGGAATCGTCATTTCGGGCCGCGGCAGTGAGCACGGATGACGTCCTGGAGAGGAGTTCGGGTCACCCTGATGTTGATCTTAGGGGATCCAGTTGTTGAATTTGAACAGTAACAGTGGCTGTGTGTTGCTAGAGAATCTATCATCAGTTGTGTGTACTATTTATAAATATATATTTGTGAAATTTTATGTATGCAAATAATATTTACTTATGTATGTACATTGGACCTACCCCTCCCCCAATACAATAGATACATCAACACTACACATGAGGATTGTTTTGGCAGGTAGATCGCCACCTGCGATAGTTTCAAGAGTAACAGTAACAATCTGGGAGAGGTACCACTTGGGGTTAGTAAGTGGATAGTACCCCCCATTTACAAACCATTTTGGCCATTTGGAAGGGGAATACCCCCAGTTAGGAGACTTACTAACCATGGTTATGAACATTTATCAACCACTTACAAGTCCTGGGATGATCCTCCACGCCCTTGAAAAAATTCATGGCTGGAAGATGGATTTTCATGTCCTTTTGAACCTTGGATTTGTTTTTCTTTGGTGGATGTTTTTTTTTGCGGATTCTAAGCATGGTACATTCATCACCTTGAATTTTTCACCACCATTTTGGGGGAGAGTTTTGTGACAAAACCAACCTTCAGCAACGTATGTCTTCGGGACTGGCTTCATCCCCCCGAGGCGCAATGGATGCAACGTTGCAGCTCCATCACCAGGTGGGAAGTTAGCTACGCCAAGGAGGTCGATATACCACTGGAAGTCAACCACTGAGTTTTTGGTTGCTTTACGAGGGTTTTTCACCACCATTTTTTTTTAATAGTAAGGGATTGATCATCATCCAAAAGGAGCCACGTTTTTCTTTAATGGTGACTTCCGGGGGAAACTGTTTGGAGCCTGAAAAAGCGAAGGTAGCAACTGCAGATTTCAGTTGGTTTAAGTGCAATTCTGAATTAATTCTTCAGGGGATGGAGGTTGCTCCAATCCGTGGCTCCTTCCAGTAACAACAGTAGGAAATAAACAAATAAATAGATACATGAACAAATGTATATATATATATATATACAATATATTTATGATATATATATATACACCATATATATATATTTAATATATAATATACATATACTATATATATATATATATTATATTTGTTAGAAATTCCCGGTCGCCCTCAAAATGTACGTACACCAAATTGNTACATGAACAATAGTATATATATATATATATACAATATATTTATGATATATATATATACACCATATATATATATTTAATATATAATATACATATACTATATATATATATATATTATATTTGTTAGAAATTCCCGGTCGCCCTCAAAATGTACGTACACCAAATTGTGACAAGTAGATGGCGCAATGCCACTCACAAGTAAGGTGGCGAGTAGTAAGGGGGATAAACCAATACATGGCAGTTGCGCATCCTAGGAGGGTGCGTGCCACAAGATATCATGTTGCTTCATAAGGCGAAGGAGATCCAAGCTTTTTAGGAGGCAACTGAGAAAACCTTAGATGTTTGTTAGGGAACCTCACGAGAATTATTATAAACAACCATACCCTAGGCTTCCAAACACCAAGGAGGCATGACCGGACCCCCAATAACATACCAAGCACACGCCAACCCTCAGGAGGTATGACTGGAAGACTAGGGATAGGGAAGATTTGGAATTCCCTTCCCCATTGGACACAATCGCCTTACCCAGATGCTCCATGTCCGAAAATAGCCACATTCAAATGGAAATGTAGGGTAAATATCACCATCCCACAGAGCAATTTGGATATATTATATATATATAGATATTATGTATATTATATTTGATATCCTTATATGACCTGTAATACATCCCATATTTATAAAGCCATTAACCTGTTAATAACCTATATATCACCTACATTTTGCATGTGAATGTGTCCTGTAATTCCCCATCGGGCACGAGGCATAGAAGCAACCCAGTGCCGCTACGACGACCGCTACTACGACCCACAGAGGCCGGGTGTCGTGTCGTGTCGGTTCTGTGTGTTTGTTGGAACAGGGATCATTACCCTCCAGGGAACTAACATATCCCACCTTGGGAAAAGGAAAATCATCTTCAAAATGCCATTTTTGGGGGGATATGTGATCGTTCCCTGGAGGGTAAATTACACCACTTTGGAAGGAATCATAACAATTCACATCTATGGTCAAATTTGAGGGATTTCCCCTTCATAGGGCGTATTGTTTGGGTTGGTCATAGAATGACCCCTGTGGAATGGGTTGGGATGGTTTGGTTGGATAAAATTTGCCAAGTTACATCACGAAATTAATGAACTGACATTATTTCGATTCAGGATCCCTTATTAATGTCTTCGCTTTCAATGATTGCATCATAGGATACATCTAAGGTATATTCGAGACACAAGGGTAATATCATCACGAACCATTGGGTTCCGCATCAGTTTGACCCAAATGAACTTGGCTACAACTCTTGAACATGCCCCCCGAAATTTGACCCATAGATACCTGTACCATCATGGGCCTTGGAACATGTATCTGTTAGGGGGAGTGCCCCAGTTAGTAAATAGTTTGCAACTAGCTATGGCTAGTAAACGTTTTGGAAGTGGAGTTGTTCCCCTTCCAATGTGGCTCTTTAAATGAGGCTTTTTTCACGGAGGTTACGAAAACACCTTACCGAGCCGGCCCTCCAAGTCACGGCTCCAACGGCTCCAAGTCTCATCCAAGGTTGGAAGGGTCGGTGGACACCGGGCCGGCAATCGAGGGGAGACTCGATGGCTTTGTAGATCATTGAGTTCGGTACCAGGCAGCGGGGATTCCCCGACGTTCGCTCCGTCGGTTCCACGGCACTCGTGAAATGGAATCTTTCGTGCAAAATGACATTTTTTTCGTTGCAATTTAAATGTTTCTGAAGCGAGGAAGAATTTGGGCGCTGCATAATGTACATCATATGTATGTATAAGTGAATATGGTGTTTTTTTTTCTCTCCAAAAAAAAATTGAAACTGGTTTACGTATTATGAATGAATGTGATTTGGAGTTGGTGTTGATGCATTTACTTAGCAACAGAGGAGATGTTGTATTGAGGAGCCTTTGCATCGCACACCCAATCACTGAAGCCCACGAGTACTGAAGTCTCAAAAATGAACCAAAAAGCCCCTGGAACTTGGCTGTATCCCAAAAGCACTATTTTTCAGGGGCGAACTGTTAGTTTCGCGGCCTGCAATAAATAAAAGGCTAAATGTGGAGTTGCTTTTTCCATCTACTGTTCCCTTCATCACTTGGATGATCATTTGAATTTGGCAACTAGCCTCTGAAAAAAACTGATTATGATCATGAATGAGTTCGAATCAACTGTAAGACTCCAATTCTCCAATGGACTTCTGTTGTTCCAAGTGAGCTCCAGGCAACCCCCTGGTATTGAACTCAGGAGTCCATTTCACAGGTTTTCCATTTCACAAGTCCAAGACCATTAAAACAACAGTCCCCCGAAATTGTTGATTCTCAACCCCTACTAAAAGGTAGCAAAGGTTTTGTTGAACTACTGCTCTCACGACGCAAGGCCCAAAACATCCAGGGCATGACTATGCTGCTTCGAACTCCGATCAACCAGGACCGCCACCAATACCACCGCCCCTTGGGGTGAATTTTGATCCATGAGTAAAAACTCTCGGAAAATTTATCCCGGCTAGATACCATTTAAATAGCTAGAAGTTGAAGCAGGAGAGAGATTTTTCCCAAGTTCATGATTTTTGGTATCTATGTTAATTTTTTTGGGCTGTAAATTATTTTTTGGGGGTTGGATTTGACGTGGTTCTGTTAGCAAGTGGGTGAAAACTGACAATTAGACAGAGATTGATAAGATTGGCTCTGTCAAAGTCAAATTCTCAATTTTTTGATCTTCAGGGATAGGTGCCTTATTTATATATATGCACATTATTTGAAATTTCGTTCCAGGAGATTGACAATACCAAAGAAACCTTTCCAGGCACCTAAAAGGGAACATCTGCCAAGGCCTAACCCGCTAACACTCCCTGAAACATAGGGCCATCCCAAAAAGGAATGGATCGTCTTCCAACCATCTATTTTCAGGTGCTACGTTAAGGGAGGCTAAGGGGGTTCCGGCCAAAATAAACTTGGCACACCCTGAAGAAATGCCACTCTGACCCTCTTCCTCTGAGGTTCTTCGTGGAAATTTTTCGAGGGATGGGACAGGCGTGGGGGCATGGAAGATCAGTTTTGCCTGAACCTTCGTTTGGAAAAAACTCAAGATTTGATGATCATATTGTTTTTCCCACGTAGTCACATCAAAAAAGATGGAGCTATCTGGTTCCAAAGCCTTCAAAAATATTATATTCCATGTTGCTTTTTTCTAGTGACTAGTGTGTTTTTTGTATAGATAAATTATTTTTTTGTGTAAATCTCTATGTGTTTGTATTTATATATATATAATTATATATATATATTTCAAGGTATGTGTATATACAAATATATATCCCCCTCTTTCAGAGCCAAAGACGATCAGTGGGGCAGGTAGTTTTCTGCAACAACAGCATGTCTGGCGTCTTTATAGCGCCTTCGCCTGCATGAATGCTGGGTGAATTATGACTTACAGTGACAGGTAGTGACTTATAATAGTAGTGCCTTATAGGACCTACTAACATGTGTTTTCTGAAGTTTTTTTTGTCAAGTCCAGGTTTGTCATTGACCATCATTGACCCATTTTCATAGAGTCTTCCTCACTTTTTTTGAGCTCTTTTTTGCCTTCTGGAGTAATGTGCGGAGCACCTTTCCATCAGATGAAATGAAATCAAATACAGATATTGCATCCTCACTCCCCCTCAAGCAAAAACGACTCAGCAACAAAAAGGTGGCGAATCATTCATAGCTTTTTGAGTTTAGGTGCTCTCATTGTACTGTAAAACAAAACGTCTGTCATGGACCCTTCAATGATGTCATGAGAACCAAAGGGTGCCCCCCCAATGTTGCAGGAAAGAAGGCCTTATTAACTATAGGATTATTAACCACCTGCTTGTCCCTTAATCAGGCCGGTCATCAGGGCCTTAAGCCGCAACTTGAGGCGACTGGTTTGATGATTGGAGATCCCCAGTGCCTTGGCGCTTCGAAGAAATGCCGGCCACAGGAAGATGTACGGAGGAAAGAAAACAGGAGTTTTATCAAGCCACCCCCACGGTGCGAGATGACGAACAAAATGATTACACTTTAAGTAAACTAAGATAACAAAAAAAGGAAATTCCAACATGTTTATAGATGCATTTTCTATTGGAAAAAGGTTGATTTTCATTGCCATGTTAGTTTACTGGAGGGTATTTGATGCTTTATCATGCTTCATTTGAGACATGAGATGTTTGAAGAACTGTTGATGGTTAGAAGAGCACATCGGATCATCTTCATCCATTCGGTGAGGATTTTAGGCCATCAATGGGAGGGGTGTGAAGGGTACGTCATTGCAGTATACGGGGTTAAACTGGAGGCACGGACCATAGAAGGAAAACATTCTCGGTATTTTTAGAGTTGCAGGGCATAAGACATCCGAAGAGGCAACTAAGGAGCTGTTCGTTTCAGGCAGGACTTAATAGGCAAGAATATTTGACCCGAATCTGTAGGGCTGCAACTTGTTGATGAATTTTTACATGATTTTCTGTTCCGCCACGAGAGGATGGCAAACCATTTTTGTTGAAAGTGTTAGATTGCACTATAGCCAGTGAGACTATACTGTATCTGTATTTGGTTCATGTATTCACACCACATGAAAAGTTTAACAGTTCGCCCCCGAAAAGTGACCTTCCCAAAAGCATTTTTCAGGGGTGAGCTGTTAAACTTCGGAGGTGTATAGCAGGACTATATCAATCCCTTACCTCAATGATACTTGGGGGATCATCCCAGTTAATAAGTGGTTAATAACCACGGCGATCGTAAGTCCCCTAAGGGTCGGGTTATGGGACCCCTTCCAAATGGCCGAACTTCATGGCTTATAAATGGGGGTGATCTGATGATCCGATCACCACTTACATACATCCACTGGGATGATCTTCTCCAAGTATGCTTCCAGATTTCCCCATCTTTCCCCATCCACTCAGGACTGGTGTTATGGCCTTGTTGGGTTGCACGAGTGCCACTGGAATGGCCTATTTGGCCGGATTGGATCGTGCAATGATTCGAGATGGCTTGGCAGGTTGCTATGCCCAATCGGAACCGCAAACCACACACCTCCCACCCATGACCTTTGACCAGGGATGGTTACATGGGACCCATTTTTTTGGAAACTTGATGCTAAAATGTATGGTAATTTTGAGGGATATCCCCTTGACTACTAATAGTGCATGTTTTTTTTTGGGTCAATAAGTATCATATAATGACCCCTGTTTGATCAACTTCAAGCTGAAGTTTCTTTACGCTACCCATACCCTAAAACTAACAGCAATATCACCTGAAGATTTTGATGGTTGGAAATTGGTCCCTTTCCTCTTCGGACCCGGCTTATCAGGGGTAAACCAAACTTCAACTAAGGGGGGGTTTGTTGACTTCGCTGGGCCGTTAACTGTTAACATGGTGGTTTGGGGCTCGGTGGTTTTGGATTCGCTGCTCGGTTTGTATAGCTTGCTATACCCTTTTCATGAGGGGATCCCAGGAATCCAAACCACCGGGCTCCAATCCACCAATTTTAGCATTAGTTGAAGTTGGTATATCTCCCGAACCTGGACGATTTTTGTTGCAGAACCCATGGAATTCTCGCAGGTTACAATGGTGCCTTGGTGGGTTGTGCTTTGACCATCTTTCAACCTGCAGTACCATTTTTACCACCTGCCCTTAGTGCTTTGCCATTTAGGCACCTAATCCTGAGGATATGGGTGAAAAAGGTGGGGTTTTGTGTGTATCTCTGGGCCAAGTTATATCCGGTTGGTCACCAAATGGAGGTAATTATGTAAGGGAAGAGCACCCAAAATGCCCGAAAAAATCAGGGTTTAGGAATTATAGGATTAATTTGACCTGATATTTGATCATTGATTTCTTTGAGCCGCGGCCTTTTTTGAGAAATCAAAGTCTAAACTTGATCTTTTCGGTGATTGTATAGCCTACAGGGTGAAACACTTCGAGCTTTGTAGATGCCAGTTTGAAACACGCCAACGAGTTTCTGATTCGTTCGGCTTCTTCGAAATTACACTCTCTGAAACTAACATAGCCACTGAAAATAGGCCATCCCAAAAGGAAACAAATGTTCCGACCATTCATTGTCAGGTGCGAGCGGTTAGTTTCAGGGAGGGTAGCCTTTCAAAAGCTTGTTTTAGCAGAGCTATAAGTTTCGGTGCTCTTCGTAGTCCAAAATTGTGTTTTTTTCCGTGTTGTCAGCCCGTGGGATGCAAAACATGTTGTTTTGGGCACCAACAAAACCGGCACACTCTGCTGAACTCACACGGCTTCCTTAAAATTGCCAATGTTTTTAAATAGGAAACACATCATATATACAGCTTCTATTGAAGGTGCCAATCTATTAGAATTTACCAGGCAGTATGAGGGGCTTGGTTTCGACAGACCCCCAGCAGTGCAAACCGGCTGGCAGTTCGAGTGCCTTGGCTGACGCGCTGTTGACCATGGTACTTGGTGGCCTATCTGCGCCCTTAGCAGCGTTCGGGGCCTTAGTTTTTTATTGACAAAACAGCACGGCATGTGGCCAACTTCTTCTTCTTTTTCTTCTTCTTCTTCTTGTTGTTGTTGTTGTTGTTGTCGTGGTGGTGGTTGTGGTGGTTGTTGTTGTTGTTGTTGTTGTTGTTGTTGTTGTTGTTGTTGTTGTTGTTGTTGTTGTTGTTGTTGTGTGTTGTTGTTGTTGTTGTTGTTGTTGTTGTTGTTGTTGTTGTTGTTGTTGTTGTTGTTGTTGTTGTTGTTGTTGTTGTTGTTGTTGTTGTTGTGCTTTTGCTTTTGCTTTTGCTTTTGCTTGGTTGCTTGGTTGGTTGGTTGGTTGGTTGGTTGGTTGGTTGGTTGTTGTTGTTGTTGTTGTTGTTGGTTGCTGGTGGTGGAGGAGGAGACCTGTTTAAAAAAGCACTTCCTTTTAGCTTCCATACTTCATGGCCCTTCTAAATGCCCCCATCAAAATACCCCCAACAGAAACGCCGGGTTTGTTTAAGGCCTTACTAAGGTACGATGGTGGCTAAAAATTTCCCCTTTATAAACCCATTATTTCCGGTGGGGTTATTTTTGATCTGGGTAGTTACTTGGATGATGATTCCAGTTAGTAAGTGGTTAGTAACCATCATTGCTAAGCCATGAAGTTCGGCCATTTGTAAGGGGTCCCACAACCCGATCCTTAGGGGATTTACGATCACCATGATTATTAACCACTTGCAAGTCCGTCTTGGGATGATCCTCCAAGTAGGGCCATGGGGCCACAGTGTAGACCTCCCAAAAAGCGAGCCTCCGAATCTGCAGGAAGTTGGGCCCTCTGATGGCACCAGTTCCTCAATGGACGGTCGTCTTCAATGTCATAGCATTAGCGGTGCCTCTGGGCCGATGGTGCAACGGGAAGAAACCCATGGTTTAAGAAACGACGAACGACCGGGAACTTTCCTCCCTGAAACTAACAGCGAGTTTACAGTTTACACCTAAAAATGGGTGGTTGGAAGACGAAACTTCGTTTTAGGAAGGTCGGGTTTTATGGAACTTTGTTAGTTTTTGGGGAGGGTAATATGTATTTTTCACGTGGGATGGTAAGGTAAGAATTTTAAACTGGGGTGACGTTGAAGATAGGATCAACATTTGAGGTTTTTTTTCGCGCCAATTGCTGGGATTGTCGATATTGAATTCCTTGGTACATCTTCTGACCATAAAAATCATGCTCAAACTCTGCATTTATGATCTTTTTTTCTTTGGACCATGGTAAATCATCATTAAACCCACCATTTTGGGATTCAGCACCTTAAGTACATCTAAGAATGATAAATCCTTCCTGAACGAATGATTTTTTCGGAAAGACCATTGATATAATTAAAGTACAAGTCTTTGGGGACTCTGGGGAAATGATGATCATGTCTTGTCTTGAGATAATTGAACTATTTTGCAGACGTGGTCACTTGGATGGTAGTTTTAGAATGATTTTGCAAGTTTTGCAGATATATATATATATGTATATATGTTCATGTTTACATATACACATACGTCGTATATTTACCGATATGCCTTTGTATTTGTACACCTTCATACACCAGTTGTACATGCGTGCATCTACACCCAGGAAAATTGAACATGCACCCTACAAACTAGAATGCGAAAGGAACCAACAGATTTTGTTTCAGGGGATTCCGACAATTGTGAATTGCCAAAGGTGCTTGAGAACATGGGCATCCATACAACAATCTGCTGCCAAGATGGTTTTTGTTGACCCCGAGGTCCTTGGTAGCTTTGCAGTGGCCAAATGGTACACGCAGCCACCCAAACCAGTGAAACCAGCAGCTGATACCTCCCAGCAAAGGAAAGTGGTTAGAGATCTCTCGTTTCTCTTTGATCATCCAGGTGCCCGTTTTTTTTTCTTAACGGCCAGTGTTGCAAGTGGGATCATTAAATTCAGACCCATGGGGCCCTGGGGGATCAGGCAAGCCTTTAGAGCAACCAATTTGTGCACAATTTTTGCTTCAGGAACTTGAAGATTAATCTCCCTAAATGCCACCCCTCTCTCTAAAATCTCACTACTAAATATAAGACATTTCCTAACATTAATTGACAATGGGTGCCATCAATCAATCAATTCCCCTTTTTGGGGACCCGGCTCTTTTTGCAGGGTAAACCCGAGGTGGACACCTACTACTGTAGTTACACGTATTTATAAGTGGAGTTGAAACCCCTTTAAATTGCCTAATAAATGGGTAATTGTTTTTTTTTCACCCCTAGAAGCGGAGTTATTTCATCCTACGTTTTATAACAACCGGTTTTTGGGCCCATCTTGTAGTTGTAAATGAGATAGATAGTTCACGCCAGTAAACCCTACTTAGATCACCCCAGTTGTTATTCCGGGTGTAACACCCATGTATCCAACAGGTATGCCATTTAGGGGAGGTGAACGATACACCCAAAAAAACAATATTAGTAAGTCCCATATCTAGGGCTTGAGTCTAGTCTTAAATGGCTTATAGCGACCTCAACTCACCGTTTACTAAGTGCTGTGATCCTCCAAGCGTACATAACAACCACTCGTGGTTTAAACTCCCGAAAAACTAACATGGATACCCCAAATGATGGTTTGGAAAAGGTAGTTAACTCCCTTTCAAAATGGCAATTCTTGGTATCTATGTTGGATTTTTTGGCGCGTAACCATTTTTTCGCTCTGACCCTTTTGGGTTTAACCAGGGATGCTGATGGCCGATCTATGCGAAGCGGCTAGCTCCAGCGTGGCACAAATCTTTTTGCTGCCGGAACCTATGTCAGGAGCCCGTTGTGGGTTATGCCTGGCTGGTGCTGCCAATATTATCGCCATCTATCTATCACTCAGATCTCGCGAAGAAAATTGAGTGAGTCGATGATGTTTCATAAAATGTTCATGGTCAGTGAGATATATGCTCCATGTATATGGAATATTTACCTACATTAATTCCTTCAATCTATGGTAAAATGTAGGTATAGATATTCCAATCCCATGAACCATATGGGTCATATGGGTACAAGGGAGCTTGGGAGCTACTACCTCAGAAGTTTAACATATGTAGATAGGCAGAAATGAGGGGAGCTTGGGGAAGATGTATCTCCGGCATCAAAAATATGGCGTCATTTTGGGTATCTACTGTTGATGGAAGAAATCCTGGAAGATTCATCAGTTGATATGGTACATATCCCATTAGTTACAGGGTTTTATACATCCCAGGTGGTGATCGCCGGATTTCTTCCAACAACGATATGTTATATGTTGAGGGTGTAACGATTGAAAATCCGAAGGCATAACAGGGAGCCATTTGTAAAGCTCAGCCCTCGAGGTTTCGATCATCTCTTTGCTATTTTCGGAGCGTTGTTGTTGTTGTTGTTGTTGTTGTTGTTGTTGTTGTTGTTGCTATTCCGAATATGCATGATTCTCAGTCAACCACTTTGGTTCGAGATCTTTTAACACACGATATGTGATACTTAGATTTGTTTCTGACTTCAGGGACCTTCTCTTACAGTAGTACCATGCTAGAAGTGCTTTCCGCAGTGACTGGTGAGTCAATTGCGCTTTTTGAAGAAGTGGACATTCCAGAAGGTTCAGTGAAGGCATTAAAACAGCGCTTGGCACAGAAGATTGGCATCCCACGCTTCCGACTACGGCTCCTCCAAGACAACTGCACACTGGATGACAATCAGACCTTGATCGAAGATCAACAATTTACACTTCAAGTGGTACAGCTTGTGTTGCTGGAGTTTCTGCCGCCTGACAGGGAGCACGATGAGCGCATCATGGTGGCATGTGAGCAAAATGATGACAAGCTTCTTGAGCAGCACCTCAACCAGCCACGAAATCCCAATTTTGAAGATGCAGATGCAATGACGCCCTTGTGTGCGGCATCCTTTAACGGAAGTCTCAAGTGCGTGGTTTTACTGATAGAAGCAGGTGCCAACAAAGACCTAGGCATGAGAGGTAATGGAGCAAGAGCAACGCCTCTATTTTTGGCAGCTCATGAGGGGCATCTTGAAGTTGTTCGATTTCTGGTTGAGTCAGGTGCCAACAAAGACCAAGGCAGGACTGATACTGGAGCAACGCCTCTTTTCGTTAGCAGCTGAGAATGGGCAGCTTGAAGTTGTCCGATTTCTGGTTGAGTCAGGTGCCAACAAAGACCAAGGCATGGCTAATACTGGAGCAACGCCTCTTGTCATGGCAGCTTCGCAAGGGCACCTTGAAGTTGTCCGGTTACTAGTGGAGTCTGGTGCCAACCAAGACCCACGGGTCACAGGTGCTGGAGTGACTCGAATAACGCCTCTTCTCGTTGCTGCTATCGAGGGGCAGGTTGAAGTTGTCCGATTTCTGGTTGAGTCAGGTGCTAACAAAGACCATGGGACAGACGATGGAGCAACGCCTCTTTTCGTAGCAGCTGAGAATGGGCACCTGGAAGTTGTCCGATTTCTGGTTGAGTCAGGTGCCAACAAAGACCAAGGCATGACTAATACTGGAGCAACGCCTCTTGTCATGGCAGCTTCGAAAGGGCACCTTGAAGTTGTCCGATTTCTGGTTGAGTCAGGTGCCAACAAAGACCAAGGCATGACTAATACTGGAGCAACGCCTCTTGTCATGGCAGCTTCGAAAGGGCACCTTGAAGTTGTCCGATTTCTGGTTGAGTCAGGTGCCAACAAAGACCAAGGCATGACTAATACTGGAGCAACGCCTCTTGTCACAGCAACTGAGAATGGGCATCTTGAAGTTGCCCGATTTCTGGCTGAGTCTGGTGCAAATAAAAGACCAAGGCACCATAGATGATGGTAGAACGCCTCTTTGCAAAGCAGCTAGGGGCACCTTGTAGTTCCTGATCCCAAAAAAAAGAATGCTAGAGGTTGGCAGAAAACATGGTGGCATTTTTGTGTTTTGTTGTTGTTGTTGTTGTTGTTGTTGTTGTTGTTGTTGTTGTTGTTGTTGTTGTTGTTGTAACGGAGGAATTGTGCTGCCTGTGGTGTTTCAATCAACATTGCTAGATGTTCCCGGAAGTTAGTAAAAGGTTAGGATCAGTGGGTCACAACCCTCATATACACCATTTATAAGTATGTGAAATAGTAACCATTGATCCTAAATTCCTGGGACATCCTGGGGTGACTAATGGTACTTGGGGATCGTCCCAGGACTTGTAAGTGGTTAATTACCACGGTGATCGTAAGTCCCCTAACTGGGGTTATTCCCCCCTTCCAAATAACCTTTCCATGGCTTACAAAGGGGGGTGATCCTAACCACTGGGATTCCAGCTGCAGCATGTTTCCCAATTGGATCCCTGGAAAAAGTGGTATGTACCGAAAGTTGCACCATAGAAATCAACTATCAATGTAGATACATATATCATTTTTCCATAGATCCTATGGGATTCTTTTTGCTCAATATTCTTCTAGGTGGTGGTTTCAAATATTTTTTATTTTCACCCCTATTTGGGGAAGATTTCCAATTTGACTCGTATTTTTCAGATGGGTTGAAACCACCAACTAGTCTTGAATTCTTGGAAGATGATCAGCGATTGTTTTCCTCAAAGATCCGGATTCAGCTCAAGGACTCTTCATCCTTGCTGGGTATCTCGGCAGTTCGATGGCACCAATGATACATCATGCTAGCTACCGTCGTGTGCGCAAAAAAAAACACCTCCCTGAAAACTAGCTGTACGAACGTACAGTCCTGAAACTTCCAATGGGACTGGAAGATGATCGATTTGCTTTTGGGGGGTGTTATGGGCAATGTTCAGGGGCAACTGTCGTGTTTGTTCCAGGGAGTTGTATACATATACCTTGGAAATCAAAGATCATTAAAAGAATTTAGTTCCCTGAAATTGGCGATGAAATAAACCCTGAAACAAAACCATGCCGTTGTTGCAGAACGACCTGACGCAAAAAATCGTCAACTTGGACTTCCAGGGGCCATAATCACTTCATGACGCTGCAGGCTGCTGCAATGCTGCAGTGATTGCTTGCACCTAAAACACCAATGACATGCATTTCGGAGTGTATAGACTTGCGGTTTTTACAGAAGGGATCAAACATACCGCTTTATGACAGAATTCAGCAATCACTCTGTGCAAATGTTCATCACGACCAGTTCCTGCCGGTGGGGAAGTATCCTAACATGGTGGTGATTGTAAGGTTTTTTTTCCTCCACAATCACTTTAATTCAGGTTTA
This sequence comes from Breviolum minutum Mf 1.05b.01, assembly GCA_000507305.1. Lineage (NCBI taxonomy): Eukaryota > Dinophyceae > Suessiales > Symbiodiniaceae > Breviolum > Breviolum minutum. The sequence goes on along the minus strand of DF239215.1, from coordinate 184,905 downwards.
GGAATTATAGGAACATTTGCCCAGTTAAAGACAGCTTGATCTATTCAACACCCTTTTCTAGATGGTGGTTTCAAATCTGTTTTTACTTTCATCGGATCAACATGGGGAAGACAATTCCGGTTTTGACTTGCCCATATTCTTCAAATCTGGGTTGGTGAACCAACCACCAACTAGTGGATTGTTTGATCAATATTCACCATGGAATGCATGATTTGGAAAACAATTCCTCTCACAAAAATCCCAACAGTTGGTTCAACCACCAATCAAATTGATACTTCAACTTATGTGCGCCAACCACCAAATTCCCAAAAATTTCAGGTGGATCTTCCCCTACATACTGTTGATGGTTCAGAAATCCGTTAAACAACCACCTGGGATGTAACTAAAACCCTGTAAATAATGGGATAGACTGATAAACTACCAACCTCAACTGGTGATCGCCGGATTTCTTGAAGTCAACCATCAACCCGCATCCGGAAATCCATACAGCTTACATACACGGCAAGGCGTAAGGATTCCTCTAACACCCAACACCCTCAACTTGAGGATTGGTTGTTATTCTCCAGCTGCCGCGGGGCTTACCTTTGCTGGTGCTTTCCTTGGAAATACTTCTGCCTTGGCCTTGGGCCATTCCTATGAACAGGTCCGACTGTTGAAGTCGAGTGAGTCTACACCTCCAAAGCTTGGCTGTTTTCCAAAAAAACAGAGAGTAAATGCGAAATGCCAAACCTATATACCACACTGTCACTGTAGATGCTGATTTTGTTGCTGTTCTTTTTTGACGTTTGCATATATGCATCTACATCTACAGGATAGATAGCTTTCCGACAGCAACAAGAAATTGACATGTTCGACTACGAGGGACGTTGATGATGAGATTTTCTGAAGTCATTAGTTGCCGTATTTCCAGCATGCTTGTGATTGTTGTTAAGAAGTTTAGTGTCAGGTTTTATCATCATCGTGTCTTTAAATCAGGCAACCATCATTTTACTCACAATCGGTTGTTTAATTAGAATCATTCTTATAACTTGACGTGGACAAATGTTGTTATAGCTTTTACCATTCTTTATTCTTCATTACCCACAGCATCCATGGCATATTTACCCACAATTTCCATGAATGTAAGCCATTCATGTAGGTAAATATGCCATTCATTTTTCCCATGGATCCGTCCATGGGTTTATTCTTATTGAGGATGCCGAGGGTCGCCGTACAGGTCATTGATGGCTTATGGGGCTACAATGCCGCACTTTCGAGCTTGGCAGTGGGGCAACTTGACGGGTGAAATACAACTGAAACCCCTCAAAGGCCACAAACCTCAAATTTTAGGGGTTATAAAAGGTATACACCCCGGAAGATTAACATGGAACCTGAGAATAGACCCCTGGAACAGGAGATTCCTATTGGAAACCATGATTTTCAGGTTCTATGTTAATCTTCCAGGGTGTAACCCATATTTTTAGGCCTTTTCAAACCTGCATTTTTCATGGGTTTTTGGGTCCAATGGCAGCTGGATGGGGGATAAGTATGGATCCCCAAAAAATGAACCAGGATTTCATGGAATGTCGATGTCCATGGTACTTAGCAAATGGATTAGAACCAAAAGTTCCAAAAGATAGGCCTTTTCCCACCCAAAGGAAACGAATCATCTTCCAAGCATTGGAATTTTCAGGGATGAATTTTCGCTCTTGTATGTGCATGTTGAACTTTGCAGTGCTTATTAACCATCGGTTTCCCTTAAGAAAGCCTTATTAAACCCTGATTTCTGAGGGGGTACGTTAAGGGGGTTGGTTGATTAGCCGTGACCACCCCCCAAAAAAATCCCCCGGTGGCCTTCTTGTGCCCGAGGATTTTCTTCGTCCCGACGGGCTTGCCCTATGCAGGCTTAGTCGTTGCAGGCGTCTCGGGGGGTGTTAAGATGGAGTTTCATGATATTCCACCAAGAAATCACATACAGGAGGGAAATGTACTTGGAGGATCATCCCATGACTTGTAAGTGGTTAAATGGCCTTTCCATGGCTTATAAAACCCTTATAAAGAAAGGAAAATTAAACCAACATTAGCCGGCCTTATAAAGGGAAACCAATGGTTGAGAAGCCCTCAATAAAGCCCTATTTGTGGGGGCCAACATGTACTCCAAAAAACAAAATCGACAAGCTTTGAATAGCAGCAGCAATGATGTTCCATAAAATGTCAAAGGGCCTTTGTTTACAAAGCTTGACTGGGTGGTAGTTTCAAACAAGTGTTCATCTTCTTTCGTTTGTTTGGGTAGATGAACCAAAGAGTTTGACATAAATCACAGCCTACCATTTTTTTAATGATGGGATTCACATTATGACATGGGTGGAATGAATAAAACCTACCAACTTGTTGCTTCAATCTGCTGGTTTGTTTTTTGCATTGGGAAAAATTCACCACGCAACCTTTTCTCCCTTGATTCGTGTCCCCATGTGAGAAAAAACGAATCTTCCCCAATGAGGTGCGACTACATCAATCTTGGCTACCATTGGCGTGAAGACATTTGGCGAGAGCTGGTGCTTTTTCTCCCAAAGGTCAAATGTGGCATAGTAAGGAAATCCCCCCAAAATCTCATTACTTCAGGTATAGGAAGTTTAGGACAATTTGCCCAACATACACCCTTGAAAACAAACATATTCCCTGAAAATCTGATTTGGTTGGTAGATGTGATTTCCATGTGATTTCCTTTTTGAGTACATGTTGATTTTCGGACGTGTATATTTTTGGGTGGGGAGATGCTTTTTATTGGATGTCTTGAACTTGATTCACTGATGCGGATTTTTTTGGATGAACCTCATGGGCAAAATTTCCTCCAAATGTTGAACGAACGCCTGGAGATCATCTTGTTCTCTTAAATAGTTGTGGAAGGAGGCTTATATCTAAGAATCTTCCAATGTACCCCTGGAATATACCCCAGACCCTCAACCAACAGTTTATGTTAAGTGATTTTTTTCATTTGGGGAAGAAAGGGGATGCCTGAGGTACGTTCCTTTCGGGGTATGTTGCTGTTCTCTTAGATTATCAGAACATACACATGTCCCAACTTTTGAACGGCAGATTTCCGAAACCACCAAAGACTTTTTTCTTGGTGCAAATTTTCCAGATGACAGTCAGCGCTGTCTAGTATTGTTAAGTCATGTAATGATATCATGATCACTGGTAGGTGACCAACTAGTCAAAACCTGCGGAAATGACCTTCATCATTTATCACTGTTTAAGGAGCGATTTAAGTTTTTTTCTCATGATTTCTGCACGCCCAAATTATCAGGACGGTCTTGGACAAAGTGGATTTGCCATGTTTGACTGTCCCTTTCTGTGGCGTTGCGTCTCTTGGCGTGAAAGTCCAGGCCTGAGTTTGGTTGCGACATTGAAAGGCATGGATTGTAATATGAGCAATGGTGTGTACATCCATCTCAAATTTTGTTACATCAAATATGTATACATTTCATTTGGTTTGAAATCACCAGTCATAAGTCAGAAACTATGGAATAATCATTGGGTCATTTGATGTTTGCTTATACGTATCCAAGAGCTTTTTTTGTCGCGATATTTCCGCTAAGAGGGTGAAGATCCTTAGGTATACAGTTTCAAGTGCCACCATCCTAGATTTGAAAAAATCCACCTATGCATGGAACCTCCGAAAAAAACACAACTTGGATGCCCCAGAAAATCAGTAAAAGGTTATCAAGTGAGTTACAGCCCCGATATATCCCATTTATATGTAGGTTATAGCCCATTTTCTAACCATTTACTAACTTCCTGGGACATCCTAGATGGAGTTTCCTTTTGGAATGGCCTATTTTTAAGGGCTATGTTAGTTTCAGGGAGTGTAACTATCCTCAAGTTTTTTTTCCAAGTGGAACTCAAAATGCGATACCCTTGGTGTGCAACATGACGAGCGATGTGAGCAATGACCAAGGGCCCCTGCATATTTTGCGGTAAAGATTGCCAGGGAAAATCACCATATTTGATAGGAGATGCATCTTCATTCATGGTTGTTGTTCCATTGTCATGTTGCCTTTGGGAGGTGTACTTTTAAAATTCTAGCACACTTTTGGTGTTGAACCGTTCTTTTTTTGAGATTATACTAAGTCATTGCAACGATCCCCATAAACCAACCAGTTTAGTGTTAGCAAGGTTTTGAACGTTGCTCATGTCATTTCTATCCAAGAGCAGCCAGATCATCAACCGCAAGATATCATCAAACCGGAGGTCGCCATATGGAAACAATCACTTTCTTAATGGATTGGGCTCCCCCTTTTCATGGTCGTTTATGAAGGGCAGTCCATCCGTATTTGCAAGGCACTTGGAGAATTGGTGTGCTTAAACTGGAAGTTTAACAGCTCGCCCCTGAAAATATGCCATCCCAAAAGGAACATGATTTTTTCCAATCATCATTTTTCAGCAAAAAAAACTCGCTGAAAAAAACTTCGGGGGGTGTGGCCTCAATAGAATTCATGGAGAAACCACCGTTGTGCCCAAGAAAGATGGTCGCTCTCCACCGGGTTTTTCTACCTCCCAACCCAAGATCCAATGGTGATGAAGGTTATGAAGGCTTTTAGCTTAAAAGATTCCGTTCTTTTCTAAAAAAGTTGTTGATGTCATCCCGCAAATGGATGTAACATGTGGTTATAAATCGAGTGACAAGGGGTCCCTATATAAATGGCCTTAATAAATGGGTAACTGGAGTAACTGACACCTAGAAGTAGAGTTATAAGTTATGAGACTCTACTTTTATTACATCTTATGACTTATGACTGGGGTGTACGGTGCGCATCTTGTTGGGTTGGGCCATTGGGTACCGGGTGGGGTGAACCCACATCATCACTTTGGCAGGTCCGCTTGCTTCCTCTTGGGCGGCCGTGTGCCGGGATTGGTGAGAGCTCAGGCTCCACATTCGCCTGAGATGAATTTGCAAGCTTATCGGTCCTTCTAAAAAAAACGATTCCAGGATTCAAAGAAATCATCAACAGGACCCAGTGAACGGACCCCCAAAACCTGAGGATCTAACAGCTCTAGTAACTTCCTTAGGGGTCCGTTGGTAAGGTGACATTTAGTTTTTGATAGAAGGATGACATGTCTCAAGTCCAGTTTTTTAGATAATTTTGGGATCATAAAATGGGATCAATTTTTTTTGTGGATCAAACTTGATGCTAAAATGTATGGTTGCTTTGAGGATTTTCCCATTTCTAGTGCATTGTTTGGGTTTTCGTTGTAATCATGTTTTTTTCCAGGATGATATTTTCAGTGTCGGTCTGTGATGAAACCGTGCCATGTTACACAGCTAGGACCACTGTGTCCCCACACGCAATGCGCCGTGAAGCATCATTTTCCAAGCACAACCGTGCGGGGTGGCACCAAGTCGACAAGTCGACTTGACTCAGCAGCCGTGATCGGAAGGGCAAGGTCGAAAAAAGACGGAAGCCATGATTCGCAAGACAAATTTGGACCCAAGAATCTACACCCCCCGAAAGCTAACATGGAAATAAACCATCCACCATTTGAAGATGTATTTCCTATTGAAAATGGGGGATTTTCCAGCCAGTCATGTTAGTTTTCAGTACAGTGTGCACCCCCCCAAAGCCGTTTAACGAATGGAACCCTGAAGCCATGATGGGATCTTCAAGTTGGTGAAAAACATATCAACACTGGGAACTGACCAAGGGCTGCCCATATCCACTGGTCACCATGAAAAAAGTTAGCCATTTAGCCCTTTTTGGGTGGTTAAAAAGGGCTACATAACTCCATTTACTACCCTCCTTGGAAGTAACATATCCCCTACCAGCCGGCACTCTTGAGTCGATGATTCTCCTTTTCCCAAGGAGTCGACCCTATGAATTTGCCCCCAATGTTAACACCCCCACTATTTTGAGACAGGTTTCGTCTCAACACAATACCAGTTTGGTAAATTTAATCATTGCGGATCTCCAAAGCAATTTAGCGGTCGGAATAGCTGATTTCAACCCTGAAAACGTTGAACATTTGTAACCCACTAGTAAGTAATAAAATTTCCAGAGCATTTGGTAGTTGTAAGGGTTAAAAGCTAGGTCCTAGGCGGAGAAAAAAAGAAAGCGACACTCCAAGCTAGCACTTACAGGAGCAAGATTCCCCCAGATTTGTTCCTTTATGAAATAGGGATCCTATCTCTACAAAATAGCCGTTCCAGGGTATATCTTAAAAAAGATCTAGGGGTACATCCGAACCTTCGAAAATCCCAACCCAAAATGCCCTTGATTGAGGTCTAGGAACTCCACTTCCTAAAGATCATTGCTACCTTTGTTGCTACCAGATGGGCCCAAACACCTATTTAATATAAGTGCTATAACTTCATTTGTAGGGGTGAAAACAACACCCAGTTACCTATGTATAAGGCGCCAGTTATTGGGGTCTTAGCTCCATTTCTAACTAGGCTCGGGGCCCATTTCAAGAGCTGCCAACTAAGGTCATGGCCGATGCAAAGGGGTTTGAAGATGTCGGGTTTGCCTCAGTATTCCTGATAAGCTGATCAACATCTTGGATTATTGTTCTTGTTGTTGTTTGTTGGTTGTTGGTTGGTTGGTTGGTTGGTTGGTTGGTTGGTTGGTTGCTTGGTTGCTTGGTTGCTTGGTTGCTTGGTTGCTTGGTTGCTTGGTTGCTTGGTTNGCTTGGTTGGTTGGTTGGTTGGTTGGTTGGTTGGTTGGTTGGTTGGTTGGTTGGTTGGTTGGAGGGTTGGAGGATGTTGTTGTTGTTGTTGTTGTTGTTGTTGTTGTTGTTGTTGTTTTTTTTTGCTCAACTTTCTACCATGGGTAAGTGATTCATCATCACTAAAATAAACCTATCATTTGTGGAATATTGTTTTTCTCTGTTGGGTCACTTTTTCCCAAAAGATCTGAAGACACACATCCATATTTTTTTGGGACCTGACGAAGTGCGTGGCTTTTGCGGGGTATTTTTCTGCAAGGTTTTGCTTGCAAAAAAACCTTAGTTTTCTCTCCAAACATGGGATGGATGTAGTTGAAACCTGCCTTAGGACTTAGGAATAACACATGAGGAAAGATTTCGTTCTGTAACAAGTATTTTCAAAATATACCATCCCTGAAACAAACATAACATAGCCCCCTGAAAGTTGGTGGTTGGAAGATGAATTTCCTTTTGGGAAGGCCTATTCCTATAAACAACATCATAAATTTTAAATAGATTTGTCCCAAGTGGTTAATAACCATACTTAGTTTTCTTCCTTTACTTAAGTAGGGTTAGTCCAGTTATAAATGGCTGAAGTAACTCCCTTAACAAACCATTTCCTAAGTGAGGCAACCCCCTTTCCCTTGAGCCCCGAAACGACAGCCTCTGAGCCACTAAGATGAAAGCTCAAGGGACTGGTGCATCGGTCCGTGTGGAAGGTGAGGTAGTAGAATCACCAGCCAAAGGCCATGGGCATGGGGGTCTCAAGGTGAAAAGGTGTGTGTTTTATGGATGGTCAGTGGTACTATGTATTTATCCTCCATGGGACCTTGGAATATTTACGTACATGAATGGCTTAAATTTATGGTAAATGTAGGTAAATGTTCCATGCATGGAGCATATGGATATAGAAGATGTGAGTTAGATATGATATGTTTGTTTTGTGGGGATTTGGAAGTTCGGATGATTAAGCATTATATGATTATACTATATATCATATAGGTCCGTATAGGTCACATTATGATGGGCATATCTCATGTAGACTTGAGCAAACGTCTGCAATCGATGAATTGTGGGATTGCAACTGCCCGTTATGTTGAATCAAGATTTGATTGTTGCTCCCCAGTTTCATGGGAAGGGTCCATGCAGGAAAAAAGGTATGCACCTTGGATCATGGCCATGGTACATCCATATTAAAGCACCACCATTTGGGAGATCGGGCTTTCTCTTTTCCAAGCTTCTTAGGCAAATCCAAGGCGCGCACACTCCGCACATTTCCATATCCTTTCGTAGACATTCAAGAAGTGCTAAAGGTACTCTTATTTTTCTGGGAACTTTCCACTTCTTTCCTTGAACGTATCAGGGGTTGGAAACCGATAAAGACATTGGCAGGTGGAATTGGGAAAAAAGAATTCACAAACGGCTGGGCCCGAACAATGGACAGGTTGGAAGATGCGCTTCAGAACCTACAAGAAGAAAATTATTCTTGGGTCCCAGCTGTTGCACACGCACACACGGATACGACATGGATAGCGTTTGAAAGATATTTTTTTTTATTGAAAGGGTGTGAAAATTAGCTGTCATGTTATATACTTTGGGGGAGTAGGTATTTTTGGGATTGTACCTTCGCGAAAAAAAATCACATGTCACCTGAAAAAGAGACCATTTCAAAAGGAAAATAGCCTTCCAACCATGATATATCAGGAGACATTTGTTAGTTTTCAAGGGGAGGGACAATCTAATCTTACTCCCCCTAAGGGGCATCGAAAAAAAGTCGTGCCAGAATTCTTGGGAACTGATGAGTTCCGTTTCGGACACCGACAGGTCAAGCAGTAGAGATTTCCTGCGGCTCTGCTCCTTGGTGAAGTTGTAGTATGGGTACTGGGTTAGTGGATTGGATTACTTGGATTGTCCCCGTTGGAAGTTGGTAAATTACCCTCCAGATATCCATACATATCCCACCTGGGGAAGTTTGGAAAATCATCGACTCAAATATGCCTGAATCAGGGGGATATTTATTTTTTTCTGGAGGTACTGTAAATGGTGGGTAAATGGGTTGTAATTCATCTAGTTGTAAATGGGGTAGATTGGGCTTGTAACCCACTTAATTACTAACCTTTTGCTAACTTCCTGAGACATCCTAGTACGCTCCCTCAAAATAATTAAAACACCCTTGAAAATAGGCCCAAACTGCCTGAAAAGGAAATGAATCATCTTCCAGTCCCATTGGAATTTTCAAGGGTGGACTGGGTGTGAAACTTCGGGGGATGGAAGAAATCCGACGATCACCAGTTGAGGTTGGTAGTTCACATCCCATTATTTACAGGAAATTTACATCCCAGGATATCCCAGCTGGTGATAGCCGGATTTCTGAACCATCAACAGTCAGTATGTTCCTGGAGACATGGGGGATTATCACACCTGTTGAATCTGTGGCTTCAAAATTTTTCAAGCGAATCAGCTGAAGGCAATAGTGAAATCTCCCCCGTCACGAATAACATCAATGAAAACAACAATCAACCAGACTATAACCTAGGAATCAATCGTCATATTCTCAGGTGATGAGGGTGTCCAAAAAACCTCCGAAACCGAAAACGCCTAGTATTTAGCTTCCATGAAACCATCCTCAGTTTCGGTGAGCTGTTGGATCCCCAAAAGAGTATAGATTATGTACCAAATGCAACGGTATCAAAATTAGTTGGCCATCCTCTCCTGAGAATCTTACAACTTGCATCCAGCATCCAGGCCGAAGACAGCGTTGCTTGGCTGGCAACTCCAAGGGCCTTCGGTGCGACGTGAAGGCTATAGCTGTCAACGGCGGAATCCAATTTTCTTGGCTTCGTTTGAAGTTTTTGGGGTGATTTTTTAACGGTTTTTACTATGCTAAATCACCATGAACAATGAAACCGCCACCATTTCGGGAATGTGTTTTTGTTTCTCATTCATTTTTTCCAACTACCAAACAAGCAAATCCAAGTTTTTGGGGGATGTCACGATTTGCTACGAATTTTTGTGTGAATTTTCTTGATTAACCAAGGCTTTAAGGCTTTTCTGTTCACCCACATCAATCCCTATCCACTGACAGAGACCGCGCTGCCATCCCAATGTTTGAGCGATTCCTTTTTCATGTGGATGATTGGGCTCATATTGATCCCTGCAAATGCGTGGAAGAATAGACGCACCCTGTACAGTGCATTTCATGTGACAATAGAAGCAATCACACAGAACTAGGTAATCACGTAGCATATACAGTTCACTACAACAGATTTAGACTATTCTTAATATGTGCAGACTATTTCTGAACATGTCAAGACACATACAATCAATACAGAACATGTATATGTATACATATATCCCACAGGATCCATGCATGGTATATTTACCTACACTTGCAATCAAGATCACCTAAATGTAGTTTCAGTCTGAGTGTCCCACCGTGGCGAAGGTCCTTTTGGCCCAAACCCCTCCGAGGTTAAAGTCCTCGGAACGGTGGATGGCAAGGACAAGGGAGGAAAAACGCCGGAAAGCGGCAAGCAAAACACGGGGAACCTGGTCTTCGTCGGGGAAATTCGGGTATTTCTATACAGGTGCAAACAAATGCGGATAAAATTGCCTTGGATGTTTTTTAAACTTGATGTTTCTGTAAGTATCCTGACTCCCTGAAGGCTAGCTATTCTGAGGACCCGAACCCTTCAATACAGGTTCACTGGGTTTAGCCGGCCGTTTGTTTGTTGGCAAATACTTCGCGAATCTACCCCATCACCCAGGATTACAGTCACCACCAAGATCATGAAACATTTTTAGGTGTGGGAATCCCAACCTAAGCCTCTATTTGCCTCACTTCCAGCATCCTGTTTTTTTTTGGGTCGGTAGATCCAACGACTTAAACGTCATACTTCAACGACTTATGGATGGGTGGAGATTGGTTGAGATTTTGGTGCCCAGGATTACCCATTGGCCAAAAAGTTCTGGGGCTCAGTTCTTTCAGACAAAAAACACCGAAAGCGTTGTGTTTGAGACAAACCAAGGAGGTTCAGTCTATTGGCCTAAATGGATTCATTCAAAAAATGTTGGAGTCCTGTGTTTGCCGGAGGTTTTGTTTTGGTGCCTCAATTTTTTTTAAGTTTAAAGATGTTTGTGAATAGAAGCATGGCTTGGATCGGCTCATTGAATCTCCTGGGTTGCCTCGAGCACGAGTGTATGTTTCAACCATGTCATATTTCCAATGATGAGTTTTCTGTCTTCAAGTCAGATAAGTGAATGTTTAGGAGGCGAAAAAGGGTGACTTGGCTAAGCTGCGAGAAAAAAACATGTTTAATGTGTATTTAACATTTATTTTCAGGGATTGGTATTTGCATGAGTTTTTACAAATTGATAGAGAAAACTTCTTCAGGAAAGGCGTGCACGCTTAGAAGATGTACCTATTGAAAGGCTTTACGCATTTGCTCAAAAAATTCTGCCTTCATTTGTGTGCCACAAAACGTTTCATTTTTGCGCATCAGATAAATGCGAACGCACGTATTCAATCTTTTTTTTTGGATGTAGGGTGTATGAATGTGTAGGGCATGGTTACTTGATATGATTTTTATCTATATTTGCAAATTTAACTTTTTCTGAGTTCCAAGAAATCTTTGCCATGCTTACCTTTATTTCACCAAGCACCCACCCTGAGTTTGTCTGACTCAGGAAACATAGTATCGAGTACCTGCGCGAGATTGCGCACTTGCGGCCAAGGTTGGCGAACAATTTCTGGTAGATGTTGTTTTCAAGGTCATGGGTTTTTGTGGACCAAAAAACCAAAAAACACAAAAGAAACCCGAGGTTTGGAACTGATAAAGAGAATCCCTTTGCCATTTGGTTCAAGATACTGTTTATTCCTTTTGAAACACCTAACCCCGCCATTCATGCAGTCTACTTTGGTGACATTGTGGCCGCTTTGCATGCCATTCTGTTTGGGTTCCAGAAGCGGCGAGAACGTTTGTGGTCTTGACGATTGCACAGTCTTGCTTCAATTGAATCACGCGGGTGTCAAACACCGACAGGCTGCCAATGAAGCTGTCATTGACCGGGACATCTTCTTCATGAGGGAACAAGACATGACACTCGCTGATTCTATACAAGAGCTTACCAAGAGATTGCCTCGAGGAGATACAAAGGACTTGTTTCAGAGTTTCTCGATTTGTGGCAACTGTGAGACTTGGCACCGTTTTTGAAAATCATGATGGTGGCTATCTCAGTTGCATGGACAATATGAAGAATGGAACTTTGCTCGCGGCAGATGAACACGTCAAACGTAAGATTGAATTTTGTTGCGCGAGTTTTTCAATTGGAAGCCTTGCGGAAGAAACATCTCAACCATGACATGGTTGAGATGTTTCTTCCGCAAGGCTTCCAATACCAACATCTCAACCATGGGCAACTGTTGTGACTCACAACAGTTTCCCATGGTTGAGATGTTTCTTCCGCAAGGCTTCCAATACCAACATCTCAACCATGGGAAACTGTTGTGAGTCATGGTTGAGATGTTTCTTCCGCAAGGCTTCCAATACCAAAACTCGCGCAACAAAATGTGTGTCTGCCGCCTAAAGCCGTCAGAGGAGGCCTGCTGCACGGTGCCGACCATATTGTCCGATGTTGTTCTCTTCTTGTTGGCTAAATTAAGTGGATGCTCGTGCCATCTTGCCCTGCACTAGGCAAATCAGGACAAACAGGAAGTGTAGGAAAAAATCCGAAGTGAAAGATTGAACCATAAAGTTGGAGTCTTTGTTCTGGAGCAAACCACCTTCTTCAAGATCACAACTGATTTCTTACGTTTTCTTTCATGTTTCGTTTGTATCATGCAGGAAGCCGAGGACCGATGGTCCTCGGATATTTATGAGTCTTTTCACATCCCGGTGCATCAATATGATTGCACAGTGTCAAAACCTGCACAAATTTGTGGGGGCTGCCATTTTTTTCCCGCCTGTTTGACTTCTGGGAAGTCGTCCAATGGCGGCATGTTTCCCGGCAGGACAAGTTGGACCCTGGAAGAGGCAATTGAACACTCCAAGATGTTGAAAGTGCCAGATCGAAGTTTGTTGATGAAGATGGACATTGAAGCGAGTGAATGGCCAGTGCTGGCCAACACAAGTATCGAAACCTTGAAGAAATTTCGACAATTGATCATCGAATTTCATGGACTCGATTCTGAAGACCGACATGCAGAGTATGTGTCTGTAATGCATCGTTTGCTGCGGGATGGTGGTTTTCAAGTGGTTCACCTACATGGTAACAACTGTTGTCCCGCATATGAAAAGGAAGGTTTTAAGATTCCAGTGGTCATCGAATTGACTTTGGATGCATTGGCCAATCAGTTGACCTCGTGCCAGGACCCCAAAGATTTAGAGTTGGACAAGCCAAACAATCCCAACGGGGTGGACGATGGTCCTTGGCACACAGAAAAATGAAAGAAACCACCGTTTTGAAGCCTCAGACGGAAGGAACAAATAAAAGGGAAAAAGCGTTTAAAATGATGGAAGGAAAACCCTTGACGGTTCTTTTGCGGTGGTGTGTGGGGGGGGGTGTTCATCAAACCCTGAAAACCTCAGGCCCAGATGTTTCAGGCATTTTGACGCCATCAACTATCAACTCTGTTTTGTTTAAGTCATAAGCTGAGCAGAACAAATGGTGATCAACACAACCTGGTGAAGTTGATGCAAACTTGGAACTCCTCATTTTCATGGAAAAAACGTCATGACCACGAATCACGAATCCTCATCCTTTGCTCCAACTCAAGTTGCCAGAAACACCTTAAAAATTAAGAGTTTGAACACCAGCATCAGATCATTTAGATGATCACTTAGCTTGCATTTTGAAATGCATTTGCATTGAAAAAAAACATCCCAATTCTTGAGCCCTAAAGATGTTTGAATCTGAAACTTCAGGGCCAATTTCAGGGGATATACAACAAGAACCAAAGGATTAAGGGAACAAAAACCCATAAGGCACCAAGTGGCCAGCTACAAATCTGCAAAAGAATTACTTTGGAAACCATTGGAATATGAAAATTTGCGACCATCTTTCAAGATCCAGAACATGACTTTGTTTTAGGATTCACAGTTGGATATTGTGCTACCCCAAGGATGATTGGACCTTGCAATGAAGGGTTTGAAGCCAACATAAAATATCCAGCATATTTTGTTGGTCCCCCAAAACTCATCACTTTTGAAGGGGGTCAGGATTCTTAGGAATTCTTAGGATAGGACATCTCCAGGATGCTTGCTATTCCACAAGTTCCACAACCCAAGTCCAAGAACTTTTGGGGAACCCTCGGCCTCCCATGGCACGGGCTTGCCTTCGCCGCCTCGCTGCTTGCCGTGGCGCGGGACCTGTTGCAATGTGCATGGTCTTGGGAGTGCCTTTGATAAAATCGGTTCAAAAAAAAGATTGGATACCCTCTTGGGAACTAACATATACATACATATCCCCCAAAAATGGCATTTTGAAGATGATTTTCCTTTTCGATATGTTAATTCCCTGGAGGGTAGGATTTCTTGGAAAAGTAAGATGGCACTGGAAAATCACCATGTTGAATAGGAGGTACATCTTGAAATGGTTGTTTTTCCAGCCAGTCATGTTAGTTCATGGAAGTGGTCTTTTTGTGGTTTTACTTTCTCACATGGTAAATCACCATTAAGCCAACATTTGGGACAATGTTTTTTCTTTCTCCAAGCATTTTAATGCAAATCCAAGATTCTCGAATCCTCCAAAAAAAAGGATGTTTATACTACTGAACATTATATAATTATAAGGATCCCTATAAACCAGCCAGTATAATGGAATGTCAGCCAAGGGTTTTGTTGCCGTTGCTCCCATGATGTCCTACAAGGGGTGCGGCTTGTGATTCCCCAGGTTGGCGACTTCCAAACGCCAGGCAGATGTGAGGAGAAGCGCTTTGAATTAGTGGACAAGGACGGCAGGTCCGGGTCATAGGTGCTTGGAGGATCATCCCATGACGGACGTAAGTGGTTAACAAGAACCACGGTTAATTTTCGTCTCCTAAGTAGGCCTAGTCTAGCTATAAATGGTGGAAGTAACTCCCTTAGCTAACCATTTACGAAGTGGGGGCCCATCCTCCAAGTAAGTGGTCATGACGGCACCTTGGGGTGCAATGGCGATTTGCGTGTTCATGACGGAACTCAAAAGGGGTCGTGAATTTTTGGAATCAAACATAAACGACAAATTCAGGGTAGCGCGTATATTTGGGCATGTTATCATCATGACAGACCCTGCCCGGCAGTTCCCACCCCCCACTGGATTCCGAGATACTTGCAATCTATGTACAAAGGATTCCAATTTCAAGATTTAAGTTTCCAAGGGATCCACACATTTTTTCCAGGAGCCTTCAGAAAATGATAAAAAAACAAGGATGAGAATGGTTACACCCAGGAAATTGAACATAGATACCGAAAATGATGGCCTTTGGAAAATGTATCTCCGGCTTCAAATTGGGTGTCACTTTGCGATATCTTGGGTGGGTGTGGTTATGATGCAGAATTTTTAGCCCCTAGGAAAAACGCTTACAAAGCTGGATGCCCTGCATCGTTTCACACACTGAAGAGTCCCATTTTTGTGGGGGCACATTTCATGCCCCCAAATGGTGGTGATTTATATAGCAGAATCCTTTGCCAGACTGTCCAAAAATCAGGTTTCATAGGAAAAATGATCAAATTTGCTTTAACGAATTAGTTTGTCCCGCTGGAGAGGCCGAAACATCCCCAGGCAAACACCGAAGCTCCCAGTTTTGGCTGTCCCGATATGGTACCCAAAGAGGCTAAAATGGACCATGATCAGTTCGAGTGATTTGCATGCAATCTTTGGGTTGTTTTTTTTTGAATCTTGGCAAATCTTTGGGGTCCTCCCTTACCCTCCCCAAGTTGAACATGGAGCCTATAAATGATTTCTTTCCAAGTATGGAATCTCCTTCAGTATTCCAGGGTGCCATTTTCAGGTTCTATGTTAAACTTTGGGAGGGTATACCGATACCCAAACACACCCTTTAAAAATTTTGTTCTTCGTTTCAAATCTAACTCAGTGCTCAACCTTTAGTCAACCTTTAGACCGAGCATTTGTGCCTCCAGAGTTGGTCCGATGTTCAGTTGGTCCTGAGGAGAAGTATTTTCAATCGAAACGTGCCGCGTCCAATGTCTATTTCCAGGTGGGCCTGGGTACAGCCCTGAGTCCCCAAAACCTTGGAAGATCATGAAGAGTTGGGAATACATCTTCCAACCAATGAGTGGGACTGGAGGAATGTTGGGGGTAGATTCAAACCATTATAACGTTATGAGTTGATAATATCCTTCACTTGGAAGATCATCCCATGACTTGTAAGTGGTGAATAACCATGGGTAGTTTGCGTCCACTTTTAAAGTGGGGTTGCGGGACCCACTTACAAATGGCCGAACTTCACGGCTTGTACATGGGAGTGATCCTAACCACTTACATCCACTGGGATGATCCTTCAATTACCACCAAAGATCAACTTGTAAATACCTGGAACCTCTTTGTCCTCTATTTGCTGGAACTCCGTGTCTCCAAAACAAGGCACAAACTCCAATAAAAACACGGGTCATCTAGGTTCCAATGGTTCCAGGTAAACTTTTTGCCAGCAGAACCATGCAATGTTGACAATGTTACCAGTTTTCTCACACATTTGTGTACTTTCGGATCCGGGGTTTGCCCAAAAAATATGAGGTATTCCATTATTCTGCAAACTGAAAAAAAGATAAGATATTGTGTACACCTGGCCCCTCGAACCTGAAGTTTATCTATTTCTAAATGGTTGTTCGTTCAAGTAAGGATGGAAAATCTCCATCTTTACAATAAGGAAATTGGATACACACCTTCCAGGTGCCCATCTTGGAAAAGTCCCCAGCTGGTGTGCCCCAGGCAGCTGGCGGCATGAGATGTTGCGATTTAAAGTTAGGTACTGGAGAGGTCACAGCACAGCAACTTGGCGTTTGGGGGCGAATATCCCGAAAAAATGGTGGGGGAGAGGGTAGCCGGTAGTATGGGAAGTCTTCCTCAAAATGTGAAGAAAAGCAACCTCAGGTGTGGGAATTATATTCTGAATTTGTCCAATGACATTGATTTGAATTTGTTTGTGGGGCCACACTCAAGGTATATATTTTTGGAGTAAACTTCGAAACTTTGATAGTGACCATTTAATTAATGCTAAGTTCTGTGGCAGGATATGTCTAACGTAAATGTGTGTGTGTGTGTGCAAGCATAATATGCACAAAATATCAGAGACACAGTCCTTCTGCAAATATTGTCAAATGTGTTTTTTTGTGGAATAACAACTCACACATGGTACCCTCCCTGAAACTAACATAGCACCTGAACATATGCAATTCTGAAAGGAAATTCATCTTCCAACCATTGATTTTCAGGGGCTATGTTAGTTTCAGAGATGGTAGTATGTGAAATGCCTTTAAATGCCTCAGGCTTTTACAGAACGGGCAAGAAATCAATATAACACAAAAATTGAATGACATGGTTGCACCCAGTTGGGCACATCATATCGACCAAATGTCCTTCCCCATTGAACCAACAAATGGCCGGACAAAAATTGTGGGTATTGGTTTCCCTTTTTGGGTGCCATTTGCTTTCAAATAAGGGTGTCTTCCATTGACAAAAAAATCATTCCAAAAAGCTGCCACTCTGGGGCCATTAAATGGGACTCATTTTGGGAGATTCAAACTTGATGCAAATATTTGTGGTGATTTCGAGGGATTTCCCCTTATACGAATCGATTGGTTGGGTTGGCAATATTTCATGACTCCTACTTGGAGGATCATCCCATTTACAAAAGGGTTAGTTTTCGTCCCCTAAGCAAGGTGCTGGTCTAGTTATACACGGAAGCAACTCCTTCAACTAACCATTTACCAAGTGGCGATGCCATTTTCCAGTCGTAGGCCCATCCGGTGTGACACTTTCCAAGCTTGGCCCAGGAAAGGTGTGCTGGTGTGTCTCCATTTTGAAGGCGGGTTCAAAGTCGAAAACCCTCCAAGAAAGATGTGCAGTTTTTGGATTCTTGCTGACTTGCTAAACTTATGCAAGGTTTTTCAAATGGTCTGGATGAAGATTTTTTTAAGAGCCTTGAATGGCTTAGTGACTTTCTAGTATGTTTTTGATGTTAATATTTTTTGTCTTTTTATTGGAAGTTGAAAATCTTGTCATACTGTTGGTTTCAAGTTTTTTTGGGTTCTTTGCAGCCCTACTCGTTTCAAAAAGCTATCAATACCCCGCTTCTTCAGTAGACCGGCCTTTTGTTGCTTGTATTCAACTGGAATCCAAAGGATGCCACTTTACAAAACACCATGCTCTGAAATGATGACACCTGTTGCACCTTAAGACTAATAGGAGGTGCATAAAAAACATGATCCTAGGAATCAAGCAAGTCATATTCGCAGATGATGATTGGGTGTCCACATCACCGAAACGAAAACGCATAGTATTTAGATTCCATGAAACCATTCTCAGTTTCGGTGAGCTGTTGGATCCCTAGGGTTTATGGAGTTGATTTTTTTTCTTCAAGGATGTGGGAAGTCAGGTAGGGAACCGAAATCGGTTTTAAACCCAAGGATCTTATATCGCTGTGTTTGGGGGAAGTTGAGGTAAACGTCTCAATGGAAAGATCATGGCCACTTGGTTTTGGACCTGGCATATTCTGGGAGTTGCGTTGTTTCTCCGTGGGAGAGCTGCGTGTTTTGAAGGACCTCCTCCCATCCAAAGGTGTGGCACTTGTCAGTTGATGATTTTCCGGCTTTCCGTTTCGGTGGGATATGTTAAGTCTGTGGAGGGTAATGATCAGCTTGATATGGCTCACATGTCAGGTGGTTGCAGGATTTCTGGGCAAATTATAGCGACTAAACTGCCGGTTGGTCACCCCAAATGGTGGTTTGGTACAGGAATCCCCCTACTTCAAGTTCAGGAATTAAGACAATTTCCCCAGATGAAGCATCCTCAGATTTGGGGGATGTTTGATTGTAATGCTTGATGTTTTTAAATTATAGTAATTTGCCCTGAATATATAATGGCTTCACCATTTTTTTCCCCTGAATTTGTTGAGGAATCTACTTGGACAACGGCCACCACTCCACCCTGTATCGAGGCCAGGTATGCTTGCTGACCTTCCACGGACTTACGGCCGGTGGGTGGTTACGTAGGGTCCCATAACTCCACTTATAGGGGGTTATATAATGTTATTATATATATATATATTATACAACCCCAGTTACTCATTTATAATGTCATCTATTTAGGGCTTTTAAAGTAAGTCCATTTATATAACTAGTAGGGGCCCATCTTGTAGGGAATGATGTTTTCATAGCTTCCCTTTGGCAAACTTGGACTTGCAGAGTGTAGTCATGCAAGGCAGGTACCAGACTGGAAGAAGAGCACATTTCTTTGACAACTTCCTGGTGTTGATAGAAGAAATCGCAACAGCTGGAATGTATAGAACCTTGTATATCATGGGAAAATTACCAACCTCAAATGGTGATCGCAGGATTTCTGAACCATGAACAGCAGGACTGTATCAGTTTGATTTTATAACGTATTCCTCCTGATGGGAGCAGCTTGCCGTCAGGCCGGCCATACCCCAGACTTCCCTGCGCTGGGGGAGGGGGTCATTGGAATGCATCTTGGCATCCTCAGACTTGGAATTCTTGTATTTTTTGAAGAAGGCACTGGCTGGCCGATTGGAATCCAGTGATTGATTTCATGTGATGATACCATATGATACCCAGGTTCTTATTGAAATACCCATTGAAAAAGCGATCTACCTAAGGTATTAAGCTATATTGAGCTTGTTTCAACACACCTTTGGAGCTCACAGTTGCACCCTAAACCTGTACCAGTTTCGGCCATCAAGGGATTACTTTCATAGTTGGCAAACGGTGGATTGCCGATCAGGTGTGCTCTACAGGTGTGTTAGTTACATCTTTCTAGGCCGAGCGAATTGGAGCTAGACCCTAGGTTTCCATCAGCACATCTCAGTCAGCATCATTGTTTTGAGTTTAGTGGTGGTATTTTCGTTTTGATACCACCAAAAGTTGAACCCTCAAAGGGCATCTTTTAGCAGGGTAGTTACCAGGGATCGCCAAAAGGGGAATGTTTCACTTTCGTAAACACCGAGGCAACTTCGCAAGGAAGCAATTTGACATCAAAACACGAGATGTTGCCTTGAATCTAATGATAATGTGTATAGCTTCAGTTGTTTGAAGTTGTAGAAGAGAAATCTTAAAATGTCCTTGCGAAGCTCCATATATGGAATATTTGTTTATATCATTTGCCTTAACTTTGTAATCAACATCTATCTCAGAATATCTCATACATAGACTGGGTATGACTCTGACTCGTCCTAGCCCCGCAGATTTGACTCTTTTACAGCAATCCCCTCCCTAAGGCTAAAGGCTACACTGCTACACCACCTTCCACCATTTTCTAATTCGGCCTTGACTAAGGCGTGCGGGTGGACGAAGAGAACTCATCATCCCTCCTAGCACCTTGGATCTCCCAGCTATAGAGCTGGGCAAATTTCATCACCACCTGTTCCCGCCGGTTGGTCACCCCAAATGGTGCTGAAAAGTAAAGGGAATCCCCTCCCCAAATCCCCTTAATTCAGGTTTAGGAATTACAGTAATTTGCCCAGATAGAGATGTATGAATCTTTAAGCCTCGCCCAAAAAATCCTGGGGGCCACAGTGGGAAAAATAATCATCAGTGTTTTAGTAGACAATTATATTTTGTCAACAAAGATATGTTGCCCGCAAGGTCCAATTTGATATAGTTCCTACAGTTTCAAACTTGATAACTTCTTATTTTGGCTCAAAGATCACAAGTCACCACTTTTTGCTGTTTCTTTTGTTCTTTCTCGTCCAAATGTAAGGTTAATTATTCGGTACTTTCTAGGATCAGCTTAACAGACTTCCAAAAACAGGTTACATTGATCAAACTCTTCAGAACCAGGTGAGCAATGAAACAAAAGGGCCCCTTTGGTTGTTCAGGCTTTATGTCGGGATGAAATCCTACCCGGTTACCTATTAAACAACCAGTATTTCATGGAAAATATCCGGCCGTTTTTTTTTTTTGTGGCTCAGGTCCCTTTCAGGTTGAAGGATAAGGGAGCGGATGTTCGGAGCGATTTGGGGATATCTAAAATCCCAAACCATAGGAAGCTCGACAGAAATTTGAAGCTATAGTTACATATGCAACCCTCAAGAAAGATCCATGTTTCATTCGAACTCAAGTATCAATTTTCCATGGCCAATCCCAAAATTACATGCAAATTAGAACCAAACAAGTTTTGGCACCTTTTTTTTTTGGATGGATCTTGGGCGAAACCGGTGAAACAAAACCAACCTTGGAAACGTTTGGGTCCCACGTTTTTGTTAGACGAAGGTATGAACCGTAAGGGAGTGGAAGAGATCATGACCTATACCATCGAGTTGATCACCGTGGCGTATCTCGGTTTAAAATCGGATTCGATTTTTGGTTTTGCGATTCGAAAAATCGCGGGAAGTCCTGGGGCGAATAAAGATTTTGGGGGGATCTTTTCACAGATTTTACTATGATGGTATATTATTAATAAAGAAACCCATGCGCCATTTGGGCGAATATTTTGGTACTTTTTCCAAGCAGTCAAGTAGATTCGAATCCCTACAGTTGAAGTTAGTCATTTCACCCGCCGAGCTGGAGGTTGCTTTCTTAATCATTCCAAAAAGGTCACAAAGAAGTGCCAAGTATACAATGGCTAGGTGGTGGTTTCGAATATTTTTTATTTTCACCCCTACCTGGGGAAGATTCCCATTTTGACTAATATTTTTCAACTGGGTTGAAACCACCAACTAGATGGAGTTTCAGGGGGGATGATGATATTTTGGATCTCGCCCCCACCCAGGATGATCAGGATGCCAGTGGAAAGTGAAGGTTTAGGTTTGCTTCACTGAGGCCCCAAAATATGAAAGAATCCTGGTGGTGACGGGCATCGTGGGGTGAACCCAAATCAAATACTGAAACAGGGAAAAAAGATTCAAGGGACTTAGTTCTCACCACTGAAACTTCTGAAATCAATAATCAAAGTTCACTGTTTACTAATCCCAACCCCCATCTTCCCAACAGGAAACCCTCATAGTCCCATGATATCCTGTGGTTTTTTAAAAGGAAAATCATCTTCCAAATTCCAAACCTTTATCTTTTTGGGTTAAACCGCCACGTGAAGGAGCCAGCGGTTTTCAAAATGGCCTTAGATTTGTTTCGTTGGTGATTTTTTACGGATTCTATGACCATGGGATTTATGATCTTTTGAACACCACCATTTGGGAGAGATAATTGTTTGGAAGTTTTTTCCACGCATCTTAAGAGTCGCAAATCCAAGTTTACAAAGCATCATGCATCCGGTATCCATGTTAGATTTCTACAAGGTATCCACATTGGATATATCCCTTATGCAAATCCAAGTTTTAACCCCAGAAAAACCAAACGGCCGCACCTATTCTTCTCGATACTTAGGAGCGCTCCGGATGGGCCACCGGGTTTCGGTTCCGGTAATGTGAGCAACGACTCGGAATCCGCCATGCTGCGGGCGACTCGGTGTAGAAAGTTCAAGGGGATGGTTGAAAGTGGGAAGGTGCACCAAACAGAACGCAATTTCACTCCCCAAAAGTGCACACAGGTTGGTGGTGAAGGTGCGACAAGTTGTGTGTTTGGGACATTTTTCTTTGATGGGGTTTTAAAACCCACCATACTTGTGTACTGTTATTCAGTGATTTATTTAAATTTGGGCATGGAGTTTTCAAACGGATTTGTTACTTGAAGCAATTGATGATTTTTCTAGTTTAGGTTTGGCAAAAAGGCAAGTTTTGAGAAGCAAAATCCACAACTGATGGAAGGTACTTGCTTACATCTTACTTACAATGGTCAAGTCTGTTCAGCTCTGAAGCTTTGTGACTGTTTAACTCGTGATTTTTGGCCGAATCAATGTTTAGAGTCGAGGAAAATCCGGAACCCCGAAAGAGGCGTCGTAGGAGCCCATTTTGTTAATCTTCAGTGCCAAAAAGTGCCGAAAGAGCACTTGACTTTTTTTATCTTGGAGATGTCGGAGATGTGGGCCGGTTGGTTTTTGTTGTGGAGCTTGAGCGTTTCGCCAGTTTTTGGGAAGTTATTGCAATTGTGAGTGCTAGATTAAAATTAAAATCCATGACTTAGTGACGTCCCAAACTAGCAGATAGGACTCTCCCTACGGCAAATGCCTGGTGCATTTTCGCGATTCCCGTGAAGAGGGCCCGAAATGGGATCTTGTGACACGCAAGGTAACATGTGAAGTCAGCAATGTAGATAAAAATCTTCGTATTTTCAAGCTATACTTGGAAGGGTAGGTCCCAAATTGCAGTTCCTAGGTGCCACGGCACATTTCCTAGGGGTACATAGCGTTCTCACCTCGCCGTAGGTGTTCAGTAAACCCTCAGACATCAAGCTTTATGTAAGGAAAGGTGCTCAAGCAGGTTCTTAAACACCAATTTCTTGGGTGGTATCCCATCCCGGCAAGCTCGTCAGTTGAAGGTAAAAGATATCGCAAGAAACAAAAGATTTGTGAAATGTGTGATACTTCACTACCCCATAGTACTATTGAATACCCTTTCCAGCATTTTTCTACCCATCATTTCTGGTCATCCAATACTACAAAATATTCGTGAAGTATCCACAATACATACTGCTACATTTGGTCATCATGCCCTCGGTCATGGCCCTTTGTTTCTCCAAGTTCTGGCAACGGCTACTGGGCGTGAAATGATGTCCGACGACCACCTGCGAAGACATTGGGAAAAAAAACTCGGCAGATTTGGGAACAACACCGTTTGGGAGCGTGATTGAATCAAACGGATGTTTTTATTTACAAATCTGTGTTAAAGAAGCCCAAAATCTAGTGGAAACTTGATATATGTGAAATAGGTATCTTATCTTGTATTCTTATCAACACAATATAATATCCAAAATGTGAATTTGTTTTATTAAGGAACTAGAAAGCAATAGGGAGTTGCAGATTCCAGATGAAACTTCGCGTGTGTGTGTGTGTGTGTGTGTGAGGGCAGAGCACTTTGGAAGAGGATGCAAATCGTGGAAAACCATAGGAGAAAAGAAGGTTCAACTGCCCGAAGTTGACTTACTTAGACCAACATTTTTAAAAGTATAATTCACAAAACTTACAAAACAAATTACCAGCTAGCTTCGGAATCTCTTTGACTTTTTGATCACCGGAAAATGGAGGTCACAATTTTCGGGCTTCCCCAACTTTGGGTTCCCCTAACTTGGGGAGGAAATCGGGACCAGATCTCACCCTGAGCGACCCTTCGGAGCCCTGGGACCATTGATTTTTAGATTTTTTTTTGGACCCGGTTTGGTTGAACTCCGAACCCAGTTTTTTCTAGGGATTTTTTGTAAAATCATAAGCTATTTCATCAGGATCATCCAGAACCTTGGGAGCTGGTTAGCACCAATCCAGGATTTAAAAAAAATGGTTGTTCAACCCAGCCAGGTCGAATTTGATTGGTGCTGTAAGCCGTGTTCGCAACACTTTAGCCATGAGTGCGCGGATCGTGTGAGGGCGGCTGGATGTTTTGTATAGGATATTCCATTGCTTGATGTTACTTTACCAACGGGGGTTGCCCTGGAACCCACAAATTGGTGGTTTGTCTATCGATGTTTCTCCTTTTCCGTTTGCTTAGAAATTTTTAGGTTCCAGCTGCTAGTTTTCGGGGCAGTTCTTGGATCGGAACAAAAAAATCTCGGCTTACAGAGTTCAAAAACTAGGATAGAGAATCGAGAAAGAGGGACTTGGAAGATGTGTTGTCTTTGTAAGATGCCATTTTTTGGTAAAACCTTGCCAGGTGAAACTTGGAAATTCCTTTTTTGAAAAGCTTGAGTTGAGAGACCTCCAACATCAAGGAATCATGTATCTTAATTTGGTTTTAGGTGATGATGAATACCCTCCAGAAACTAACATTAAGATATCACACCCAAACGGGAAAGCCAGAAAACTATCGACTCAAAAGTGCCGGCTTTTTTGGGTAGGGGATATGTGATCGTTCCCTGGAGGGTAAATACCAGCTACACTGTTTGCACTAGTATGGCCCGGCCGAGTTTTTACACCCCAGCAGCGTGGCGTGAGGTACGCATCAGTTTTTTCAGGACCGTGGATTCTTATATGTGCTGGGAGCCCTGTATTGGCGAAGTGTTTTTTTAAGTACAAAGTCATGCAGTTTGAGCAGTTTGAGCAGCGGCAGGCACCTGGTTCTTGCGTTTCTGTTTCTGCGAAAAGGCCCTTAACTCCATTTACAACTAGGCTCGGGGCCCACCTTGTAGCGTTTGCTGTTTTTTTTTATATCTCCCTTGTTTTTCTCGGAGTTTTAAACAATCACCCACCCAGAGGCTTTCACACGGTGATGCAAGATGTTTCGTTTAAAATGAATCAGGGAGATTAAAAAAAACAAACCCTGAGTAAAGGAGTCGGAACATCACCAAATTTGCATATCATTTCTACTTTGACTCCCTTCGGAGTACCTTTAAATCATTGAAGCTTCGCAATTGTTTGCCTTGAACGTGTCAAAACCATGGCGGGCGAATGAGTGACATTTTGCATCAGTTGATATATGATGAAAGATTGGTTTGTAAGGTGATGCCTGGCTAGCAGAGCAAAATAAATCACCATAAATCACCATGAATGGGGCCATGCAGAAGATATGATGTTTACTTTTTTTCCAAGCATCTTAAGTAACGTTCACATATTTTACAACCATACATACAGTTATATTCAATCCACATATTTCCAACCATTTTTTTGCGCACAACCATATGTTTTTTTGACAATAGCGAGTTTTGCCATTCATCACTTTCAGTGACCGAATCAAAGCCTTCAACCAGGCTGGTTGAACTGGTAGAAGCTGGTCGTTTTAGTTGAAAAGAAATGAACTGCCTGGTGTTGGGTATGGAACAAAAAAGTGGTGAAATTCCTTGATATTTTTAGAGAACTGACTTTCCCATACGAATCCATGTATGGTGCCTATATTTGCCTACATTTGCTTGATTTTTGGTACACTAAGCATAGGTAAGTATGCAGCACCATACATTGATACATAGATCCTGTGGCTTACACTCCCTAAAACTAACATCCAACATAGACCGTAAAATTCATGGTTTCCCAATAGGGAATCTCCTTTTCCAGGGGTCTATTTTTTATTTTCAAGGGCTTAGCCTCAGTTTCAGGGAGGGTATCTTTCCAAGAACTTTGACCCCCAAAGAATTCGAACCGGACCTTTTGAGCTAAGGCATACCCCTATCATCACCACGGCAGATTGTGAAGGTGCAGGTGAAATGTTTCGTATTGCCCAGGTGCGGGGTGGATTTTTTGTTTCACCCCCGGAAAAATGGTGGAAAAAAATCTGTTTTTTTTTGGTTTTGGAAAATTAGGATGGAAATTTCGACTCTTTCTTCCAAATCCCATAGGATCCATGTATGGTACATTATGGTACATTTACATATACATGAATACCATGGAAATCAACCGTTCATGTAGGTAAATATATATATATACCAGTCGCATGGATGGTGTGGGAATGAGATATTTTCACCTCCCCCAAACAATCGCCAGGTTGAGCATCTCCAGGTTGAGGCATCTTCCAACCATCCATTTTTCAGTGGTAAATTTGTAGATCCCGTAATACACCCTGGAAGATGAGCGGCTGGTTCACCTACAAATTCACCTCTTCTGATGAAAGGAAAATCATCTGAACAATACCTCCATGATTCTGTTCCATCTTAATCTTCAGGTGGGTACTGTAAATCCAAGTGAACCCTATACTCTAAATTACCCCGGAATGTTGTTCTATGGGTATCAAAAACCGGGAATCGATCCATGTATCCATGGCCAACTATCGGCGGAACCAACCTCCAAACAAACGACTGGTTTGAAAGATCGGCAGGATTCCCCACAAAATCCGGGCAACCAAAAGTCTTTAATTTCATTGGGTAATTGGAGTCATTTGATTCAATTTCAAAATTAAGTGTTGTGAGATTTGAAGATTTTGTTGCGGCTTGAACCTGTAAGATTGGACAGGTTTTGTCAGACCACTGACTGCGAAAAAGTTCATCGATATTTCGGGAGGGTTGTCGCTGGATGGTCCATGTTAAATTCCACATCAACTATCGCCAGGGTGGTGAAGCGGGCAAGGAGCACAGCGAGGAATTTTTTGGTCGTCCTGCATTCCTGACGGTGTGAAGCCTAAGTCACCGTTATTTTGTTTTAAAACTAGCACCAGCTGCTTGTTGAGTATAAGGGAATCCTTCACAACATTCATGGGAATCTGAGGGTGCATCCCTCAATTAGGCCTTACTAGGGCCTTATTTCAAGGAGGCAGGGATTGGGGAGGGTATCCTTAGATTCCCATCAAACAAACGGCAGCTCTTCAGGGATTTGGAGGTGAAATGTAAATCAAAAGTTCCATAATTTGCACGGCTAGCCTAGCAGATCCGAAATTGGGCAAAAAATGCCTAACTAGGTGGTGGTTTCAAATATGTTTTATTTTCACCCCTATTTGGGGAAGATTCCCATTTTGACTAATATTTTTCAGATGGGTTGAAACCACCAACCAGCTAACTCCAGGGCAGTAAAACAAGCCAAAAAATTTAAATTAAGGAAGATCTAGTCTCACAGAACCCTTGTGAGTGGTCAGATCTTTGTCACCGGTGGGATCGGGTTTGTTGGCCCCAGATTCCTCGGTTGATTGTGTTCTTACACATGGAAACTGGAAGGTGAATCATTTATAATGGCTGAAATTTTGCTAATCAGAAACCAGTTGAGGGCTATTTTGTTTCTCCGTGCTTAACCACTTGAACAAAAAACACCGTGGTGAAGAACGTCTCCATCCGGTTTGCCCCATATGCACACCTGTTGATGGGTTGACCCATGTGTCTTCCATCCAAGACGAAGACCGAGTTAAGTTATAAGTAGATTAAGTAGGGTCCCGCCAAGAAGGGACATACTTCGGCCTGTTCCACTACTGGCGGTAAACAGTCTGTAAAGCTCCCGAAAAAAATGTGATGATGATTTTCTGACTGTGAAGCAGGGTCGAAGGGCAGGCCTGCAAAATATCTATTACTAACACTATTTAGCAGTATATCCGCTATCAAATCGGGGTCACCCCGAGCCACTAATTGACGATTTGTTCTTTTTTAATGGCCGAAAGTACATGGGGTTTCACTGCGGTGAAACTTCACCCCGAAATCAGTGGAGGTATACTAACCCTACTTACAACTGGCTGTTGGGCCCACCTTCAAAGGGCAGTTTTTGACTTTTTGGTCGGATCGAGATCTAAGAATGACCATGAAAATTCGTGAAGGCTCGGCATGGTTTTAATAGCCCTATGGAAGTCTAGTTTCAGCATTTTTTGGTTCGGTTGGCAACTACGAGTTTCACCCATTATTCATGTAAGGGTTTATCATCATCCAAAAAGAACTACCACTGTTGAATTGCAGGGATAGTGAACTTGATGTGGATTGATATCTCTTCTCCCAAAAACTCTCTAAAGGATCCACCCCAAAGCTTTAGGAATCAAGGCAAGCAAGCTTCGGTAGAGCCTGGGTGAAGTTGAGGTACAATCCTTCTTCTGCAGACAATCAGGATGGATTGAATTGAAAGGAGTTCCATTGAATGAAATACAAAGAACCGTCTCTTCCACCTTGCCAAAGGATCACCAATTTTTTATTATTAGGATGTTGAAGATAAATGTTTCCCTCCAACGAGAACAACAGCCAAAAATATGGGTCGGCTTTTCAAGCCCCCAAAAAGACGCATAGAATTGTGTGTTTTTTGTGCCATTTTTTTTTCTTGCACTTTTCGCAGTGCACGGCCGTTAACCTTTTCATTTGGGCTCAAGACCCATGACATGATCATTCCCTAGTTCTCCGATCGGAGGATCAAGGGATTTGAGGTGGAAAAAAACAGGTTGAAATCTTGCAGCTTTTGCGCGCCTTCAAGATGATGCCTGTGATGCCGGTGGCTGCACCTCCCTTCGAAGCAATACCCTCCTTGGATGTTAGAGGCATCGCAGCAGAAGATGTCTTGGAGGTCGGGAGTTTTGAAAAAAAAAACGGGAGAAGGCTGAATGGGAAGCCAGCAGTGCGAAGTTGTCGGGACCAGAAAAACCCAAGGATTTTTTTGCAGATGAAGATGTTTAGATAAAGTTTCAGTATATTTTAGATGATTGAACTTATGCCGTATCATGTGGTAGGGAAAGGCATGATCTTTTAAATGACTGGTGCAAAAAAGGAACGCACCCAAATCATCTAAGTAGGCCCAGAAATTGTTTTTTTGTAACTTATCTCTGGGGAACTAACTAAGCTGAAGCTGTTAAGATTCACCAAAAGTTTCAGGTACCAAAAAATTGCAGGTACTGAGCCTTACAAGGCTATTTTGGGGGTGGGTTTCCCTTACATAAGCCTTACATACAGCTGAAAAAAGGTGATATATGTATATATATATAATATACATAATATACATGTTCCTGAAATGTTTGGTGATATATAAGCATTTTTCAGGGCAACAGAACTGCCTTTTTCAAAAAGTTTCCGGCTCCTCGCCAAGGTGGGTTTTTTTTCACTTCGCAGAGCAT
Source organism: Breviolum minutum Mf 1.05b.01 (assembly GCA_000507305.1). Classification (NCBI taxonomy): domain Eukaryota; class Dinophyceae; order Suessiales; family Symbiodiniaceae; genus Breviolum; species Breviolum minutum. The sequence goes on along the minus strand of DF239215.1, from coordinate 155,519 downwards.
ATGGCTTTTTGACGGGGGGGAGTACCAAAAACCAACCACTTAACCCCCCTGGAAGTTTAACATGCTCGCCCCTGAAAAATGATGGTTGGAAGAATACGAATTCCTAATTTTCAGGGGCTATGTTAAACTTCCAGGGGGTAGACGTAGTGGAAAAACAGGCCTCCACTTCTTTTTTCGGTGCGATGTCCGAAAAATCGCCAGATCGCCTTTCGGCCATGGATTTTCGTTTCGTTACGCCCCGGAATTTTCGGCCTCCATGGATGTAACGCCCCGATCGCGGCCTTTGGGGTCGAGGCCTTGGCGCAATTTCATCAATCTCTGTCAGCACAACTCAGAGGGATGGATCAGAAGAATGTCAGACTACAGGAGCAGATGCAGCAGATGCATCAGTGGCTGGGTGCACATGTTTGCGAATGATTTTTTGTTGTTCAAGGATGGAATTCCTACAGTTTTCCAGGGAAAATCAAGGGCAGCTTTTCGAAAGTCTAATTTATATATGCCAATAAATGGCAGATGCAATGGTGATGCAGAATACCCTACCCTGAAACTAACAGTTCACCCCTGAAAATAGGCCTGCCCTCAAAATGAAAGGATCACCCAACCATCCAATTGTCAGGTGCTTTGGCTCCTAGTTTCAGGGAGTGTATTTCTTAGAGAAATCGTGGGGGCCAACTGATTAGGATCTTCAACCACGGAAGGAAACAATGGGAAGCTGGACCCCCGAAAGAAACCTGCATTACCCTGCGAAGAGTACTCAATACTTTGCCCAGGAATCAATCCCAATGAACTTGGGGTATGTTTTTATCTGAGTTTTTTCTGACGTCACGGACGAAGGGGGCCCCCTACCACTTAGAAGTTAGAAGTAGTAGCGGCCCATAACTTCTCCACTGATTTCGGGGTGAAAAACGGCTATAGTTACTAGTTATACCTCATCTATTTTCGGCCATTTATAGGGGGCCCCCGTTAACTGTAACTCATTGTAACTCCATTTTAGTTAACCATTCGGCTCTGGTTGAAGCCCCACCTTGGTGGTTGTAACACCGAGGAAGGTGTTATATGACCGAAGGCCTTCACGTTCCTCGGTACATTCGGATCAAAGACCTGATTCAGCGGCGGCTTCATGGAAGCTTCAGGTGCTCTACCGTTTGGAGTTTTGGGGGATTTTTCTGGAGAAAAATCTGAGGTTTTTTTGCATGGTCGAAACATCCGAAACACCTGGTGTGTTTTTTCTATGTTGTTGTTAGATAAACCTTGTCTTGAGAAAAAAGGTGTTGTTTCTTTCGAATTTACAAGAAGGAGGTTGCGAACTATGAAGCGACAAATCACAAGTCACAAGTCAAGGTTTGGTAAGATGTTTTTTTTAAGCAAAGCAATTCAGGACCAAAAACTGCCCATTCCCTCGTGTACCCTTTTATAAATGATATTAAATGTGGTGGTAGTAAAGGAGACCTGCCTCACAAAATGGAACTATTATCATAGGAATTTAAGGTCCCCCCAACCACCAAATAAGGCCTTATTAACAGGTTATTAACCACCATTTTCCTTCAGTAAGACCTTAATAAGGTCTTTTTTCTCGGGGGGGTTACCTTAAATTCCCATGATATTACAGTTTACACTATACACAGTTGTGATTTCATCCCCCTTGACATGCGAGAATATGACGGGAATGATAATGTATATATATATATATACACACACTGTATGTCAACATCATCCCTTTAAAGGGTTTTGAAAACTCAAAATCTGATGAAACGTTTCTTTATGTTGACCGGGGAACCGCCCCCTCCACCCCAGAAAAATATGAAGAATTTTGGTGGTTTGGGTTTTGGAGGATCCGACCAAACTCAATGAAGGGTGGATTTGGCGTAGGTGAACCAGCCGTTCACAGTTCAGGGGTGTACAACAAATCATGTCGACTGTGCTTGAAGTTGGTTTGTTCTAAGAAAATCCAATTCCAGACCCCTGGAACATACCCGTTTGAGACCCCAAAATTAACAAAGATGAAAGGAATTCCAAACCATAAACAGCTAAAATTGAAGGTGTTTGGCGTATGTTCCTTTTAGGGTATGTTCGAGTTTGCTTGAAGATTTGTGTGGCAAAAAACTACCTGGTCGAAAAAAAACAAAACATTGGTCCGCGAGCCTGGAGGCAGTCACTGAAAATGTGGCTTTGGAAGCTCTACGGATGGACATTTCCAGTATGCTTCCCGTGCGGGCCACCAAACGTAAGGGAACTAACCCTAAAGTTTCTCCGAAAAGTCCAGCGCTTCAAATTCCAAAGAAAAAGGACCCGACATGAATCACTTCCAGTTCGCTTGGGGTTCCTGGTTTTTCAAGGTTTTCAGGAAGTCCTGTAGTAATTCATGGCGAAAAAGCCAATTGGGCATGCCCAAGATGGTTGGTTTTAGATTGGTTTCTTGTATAGTTTGACCTTAGGCTAAGGAATTCTAAATCGAAATTGCATGAAGTTCGGTCGCCGAAGAGGGCCCATGAGTTTTTAGACTCGTTTCACCCAAAAAATAAGGAATCATTGGAATCTCATTGTCTTATTCTAAGTCTCACTCCGGTTTTTTGATCGGAAATCCTGGCGTTGAATGTGTTTCATATTACTTTCTTTAGTGGCCGAGGTTGCAAAACCCAGCACAACAAAACGTCCTGTAAGTTGGTTTCTATAGTTAGTAAGTTGGTTTATTTCACCTATTTATGGGACGTATCCAACTTGCTTATATAGGGTACTCACAATCCATTTATTAAATGCCATGGACATCCCAGTAGTTTCAAAAGAACTCGGGGAGTCTTTCTGAACAGGAGAAAGATGGAAGAGGATCCGGTCAGAAAAGCAAAGAAGGGAAGGAAGAGAAGAAGGTGAGCGTTGTGGCCCTTTTTAGGGCCCCTGAATATTTGCTATAAAAAATATCAGGCATGAAATGGGGATGAAATATTTACATACTACCCACTCAAACTGGGATTATTTCACAAGCCAACCATTGTCAGGATCCCCCCCCCCAAAAAAAAAGCCCAGGATCTTGGGATCAAGCCATCATGTTCGTGAAAACCCGTGAAGTTTCCCGGGTCAAAAACCTGGAACTCCAACGTTTTTTCCTGGTCGCAACTACTGAAGGTCCGGAATGGCAAGGGTCCGGGACCCGGACCAAAGGTGCTGGAAGATGCAGATCCTGGATCCGTCGACTTTGAAAACTCGGAACCCGATGCCTTGGATGATGTAAGTCCCGAGCTTCCAGGATCAGTTGCTTGGCGCCGATTGGCAAAGAAGGCAAATTCAATCAAAATCCATGGTCGACTGGTATGATTATTTACCTCTATAGATTTATCATAAACATCAAAAATTTCATGTAATATAGGTAAATATGCACATGGATTCTTGGATGGTATGGGAGATGATGATTGGGTGTCAGACCCACCTCCGAAACGCATAGCATTTAGGTTTGAATGGAACCATTCTCAGTTTCGGTCAGACACGATCCCCAGAGTGAGGTGTTTGATTGTGTTCTTTTGTCAGGTGATTTTTTCTTCATTGGAGTCGATCCCATGGGAGATGGTAAATCACCATGAAAACGAAACAACCAGGTGATTCAATTCGTGACCTTTTTCATCCCCTAGTTGGAGGTCACTTAACCCTTGAAAGGGTCACTGAACTATCCCAAAAAGGTCACAAAGAATTTCCAGGAAAACACCATTTGGGGATTTTCTTTGTTTTTTTTCCAACCACCTTAGTATGTCATGGCTGGTCAACCATCCCCCCTAACGTACCCCCCCGAAATAAGGCCGTAATAAGGGCGTACTACGGATTGGTTTCCGTTAACAAGACCTTATTCAACCCTTATTTCTGGGGGGTACGTTTGGGGGGGGGGTTAGGTTGACTAGCCATGAGTGTGCAAATCTAAGGTTGCCAATACTCTTCCGAAGGTTCTCCCAGCGGAACCTCCAAGTGATGCACCTGAATTACCTTTGGGACCAGTGGAGGAATCGATCCAGCAGAAACCTGCTTCTAGAATCTTGGATTTTTTTGATGATTTTTTTTTCGGATCCTACCATGGCCAACCACCATTTTCCACCACCGTTTGGGAGAAGATGCTTGTTTATGCTTCTTGTCCACCCACCTTTTTCCACACACACACAATTTCTAAGGAATCGAAGGTGCAGAGTTTGAGCTGCCATCTTCTAGCAGCCGTCACAAGAGTGATTCGATATCTATACCCCCAAAGTAGCACCTCCCCGCGGCCATCTTCACCAGCTCCCGCTTCACCATCTTCCCCAGGTCCTGGTCCCACCGCTTCCCCGAGCCGAAGGATCTCCAAAATGCACTCCGCACGATCCCTTCGTAGCGGAGAGATGGAGAGCAGGCCCAAAACCAAAACCAAAACCCTCTCCATGTCCTCCCGTGGCGCTTCCGATGCAGTCAATTCGGGCTCCGGCCGGGAGAATTCCAAGAGTCTCTCGCGACGGAATAGCATTGAAATGAACCGTGTAGTGTCCAAAGCCAATCTCACAGAAGCTTGGATTTTGTGGAGAAAACCTGGGAAGTTGTAAGTCAGGAAAATACCTTTGTAACTATCATTGCATGGGGATGTTTTGGGTGTTTTTTCCACAAGGAATGGTGATCCATCCGGATTTTTTCCTCAAAATTTTGCGGCACGACTGTCATGAGGTGTTTTTTGTTTCAAGGGGGGTTTTGAACGTTGCGAAGTTTTCTTCCGTTGCCTCAGGAAGTCTTCAAGTTGAGAGAGATGGAAATTACAGCTGAGCTGGTGGGAGGCGCCAGTCCCAAAACACGCACAAAGAGCAAGAGTAAGAAGAGCTCAGATGGGGCAAATGTGGCTGGCAGCCTTGTGGGGAGTGAGAAAAGTGAGAAGAAACCCATCGATTTGCCGCCAGAGAAAGTCCACATCCGCTCAATTGAAAGTAGTGAGGCTTCATCAGATTCAGAAGTTGATTGTCCGTTAAGACCAGAAGTTTCAGAAGCTTCAGCTTCAGAATCGGAGCTGGAAGAGAGAGAGTCGATGTGGCTGAAATTAAGTCCATTGAATACCTTCATTACATCCTTTGCTTCCAAAGCCTTGGGCCTTATACCTTTATTTGATCCTTTATGCACCGACATGGAGGTAGCATCAAAAGGATCAAAAGGATGGCTGGTTCCATGCTTGAAGCAACTAATATCCAGGATGTACCATTGGAGTCTTGGAAGGCAAAGTAGGACGAAATGAAGATTGATTCTTGCAGCGTTTTTATGCTGTTTATTTCTGGTACTGTTGAACATTTCGGATGTTTTTTTCTTTGTGAAAAGGTGCCATCCAACTGAAACAACCATTTTAAAGAAGATGTTTCGGGTAGGTAATGCCGACGTTTGCCCCCGGCTGCAACGCCACTAGTTTCGGAATGGTGCAAATGTACTGTAGTGTAAATATCGGTATTTCAGTGACCTTACCGGTATATGTACCGCAGTAACGGCCGACCCATTTTTTGGGATTTTTGGGCTCGTTTCGTGCGTTTTCCAATACAAAACTGTCGCCGCAAATCTCAAAATCTTGTGTTCTCATGGTGATTGGGTGCAAATCCGGTGTAAATAATGCTATTTTAGGGACCTTACAACAAACCAAAACCCTAAAACTAAACCCTAAAACCAAAATCCCAAAACTAAACCCTAAAACACAAACCCTAAAAACCTAAACCCTAAAACCAAACCCTAAAACCTAAACCCTAAAACCAAACGTTAAAACCAAACCCTAAAACCTAAACCCGAAAACCTAAACCCCAAAACCAAAACCCTAAAAACCGAAACCCTAAAACCAAAACCCTAAAACCAAAACCCTAAGAACCTACACCCTAAAACCTAAACCCTGAAACTAAACCATAAACCCTAAACCATAAACCCCAAAACCAAAACCCTAAAACCAAAACCCTAACACCAAAAACCCTAAAACTATACCCTGTTGGTTGGTAAGGTGCCCAATGTTGGCATAGGGTCGAGCCCTGTCCCCTGGCGGTATATATACATTAAATTCAATATGTGAATCCATTTGTTTTTTTTGGTGCACGCACTAGTTGTTGCCTGGTTTTTGTTTGAGTGTTCCCGATTGCCTTTCATCGAAGCAAATCTCTGAAAAAAGAAATCGAATCGGATATCTTCATTGATGACAATGAGCTGACCAAGCTTCAACAAAAATTGCAGGTACCAAAAACTGGAGGAATCATCACCTTTTTCAGCCGTATGGATACCCGAAACGGCTTCATAAAGCACAGGAAACCCACCATTTTAGGTACCAAACAAACTGTTGGTGAAAGATCACGGTGGGCCCAATGCCACGGCCCCCAATGGAAATAGCCGGCCTTATTGAGGGATCATTAAAATGCACCTGCTTGGTCCTTAATTCGGCCGGCTATTTCAAGGGGGGTGGCATTGAGGGGGTGGGCCCCTTAGATTCCCATGATAAGATTCGGATGGTCAGATAATGGCAAAAGCTCCCCAGAGTCATGCGAGGCTAATAGGCAATTCGTAGAACAACAAACCTGACTTTTTTTGGAAGAGAATTCTGATCACCATGAATTTTGAGGTGATTTCTTCACACAAAGTATCATGGGATTCATCACCATGATACCACCATTTGGGAAAATATTTTTTTGGAACTTTTTCCAAGCATCGAACAGGCAAATCCAAGTGGTGGATCAGTGCCCACGAGTTTTTGTTTTTTTTTTCTCCTTCATCCAAGAACTCTCAGGATTTTCATCGGGATGGCTGTCGCAGACTGGGTTTACCACGTCTCCCTGTTAGGTTTTTGCCAAGTGAACAGTCACTGGGCCAAAAGGATCCAAAAGGACAAAAAAATGGGCCAATCAGGACAAGTTGGACAGGTGTGTCACCCCCCAAAACCAACAGCTTGCCCCTGCAAAACTGATGCTTGGAAGACGATCCTTTCCCTTTCGGGCGGGCTAAATTTTCAGGTGCGAGCTGTTCAACTTCGCAGGGGCATCGGTTTGTTAAGCTACTATGATCAGCAAAGAGTTTATTGATGGTTTGGATTTCTGGACTCCCCTTATGAAAGGGATTATATGTATATTATATATATATATACATGGATTATTGCTTAGGTGTAACCGCCTAGAATCCCAAACCACCGGGGCCAAACCATCTATTTACCATTTGTTGATATGAACAAATGCAGGCTGACATTTTCTGGCTGGAGATTGTCACGCAATGATTTGGGAAACAAAAAGGTCCTTCAAAAAGGGTTCCCGTTTTGGAACATTGGCCGCCAGGCAATTCTTTGTGACCTTTTTGGTATGGTTAAGTGACCCTTTCAAGGGTTAAGTGACCTCCAACTAGGGGATGAAAAAAATCACTTTGAATCACCTGGCATGGATTTTTTCACACATTTCACATGGTGGTTTTTGGCTGGGTGGTTCGCTGCAAATGATTTGCAGTTAGGACCCTACTGCAACATGGGCCCCTACCAATTTCTACCGTAGTAGGGTTGTGACTCCACTCTCGGGGTGAACAACCCAGTTACCCAATGTAAGACTCCATTTATACCGACCAGCTCGGGGCCCAAAATCGAACGATCTCGAATGAAATTTTCGGGAGTTGTGTCAGGTGATGATGAGGCTTGCCAAGGGATATCGCCGTGTTTGGCGGTTGACTTGGCATTGTTGACCGGTGCCATTTTGGTTCTGGTAAGCTGGGGTGGCATACTGCGATACGCAGCAACTTGGCGTTTGTCAAAAACGACGATCATCGTGGATACAATGTTTCAATCTAGCTTGGCATTCCATTGATGTAGTTTCGAAAATAATGTATCAACAATTGAAATCTGATTGGAAAATTCAAGACAATTGTTTGACTCATGATTGCGAAGTTAGTTTCTTATTTTCTGCCCCCGAAAAGACGACATCTATGAACATGAGCGAAACCACTGGAAAAGAATCTATGAAACGAGGTTTTAGAGAGAGGGAGAGAGAAAAAAAAGGTGGTGTACATGACTTATATGATGCATCTATAAACGTTATAGATGTAGATTGTAGATGACGTTTTATGATTTACGTCATGATCTATCAAATCAACAGAAGGACTGCGAGTAGTTTCTCCAGAGTCACCATGCGAAGTATGTTTTTCCCACTGTGTCCTACAGGACCTAGCTCCCTCATGAATTTCCAGCGTCAGGACACTACCAAGCTGGTAGCAAGGAGTGCTCAAGACTTGGCATCTTATTGCAAAAATGCTGAGTTGGATGAATCGCAACTAGGCTTTGAAACATGAAACCCATCCCCACCTACGAGGTGGGCCCCCAAAATCAGTTTTTTTAAGTAGGGGCAAATGACTCCACAAAAAAGGGGTTAAATAACCCCAGTTACTCATTTATAAGGCCACCTAGAAGAGTTTTAACTCCATTCATAACTAGGCTCCCGGCCCACCTTGTATGAAAACAATTCTGCCAGGTTTCGAATAGAAGCACATCCTCCAGAAAGTCACCAAAAATGTCATTTTGCAATCCCATTGATTTTCAAGATGACGGTATATTGTTCATAGGTTCGTTTTCGGGAGAGTACCTTTCAGGAAATGTTCTTAAGGACTTTTGGGGGTCCTGATGCAAGCCACGATTGAATAAATCGGTGTGAGTTTTTTGTGGGGGGAAAGAGGTTGGGTGGGCAGGGGGGTAACCTAAGCTGATGTACTAGGAAACGGAGAGGATCTATCTTGAAATGTATCAGATTGAATATGGAGAGTGTCTATATTCTATAAGTACTATAGCATTTTCATTTTAAGATTTTTAAGTGTATTGTTTTTTTTACTTTTCATTTATATATCTGATATATGTGCATTCGCATTAACAATAGAGTTTGGTTCCTGCCTCAAGCCTGGTTCACAGTAGGTAAAGAATCGATACCTTTCCTGATGCCAAGAGTTAAAACAAAACCCCTGAAGAGTAACCGAAAAAAAACACAACACCAACTTGTTTCTGGGCAAATATGATACCAAACATTTATTTCCTCCCATCCGAAAAAATGGGGATTCCCCCATTTTTTGTCCCCAGAAAACCCCGGAAGTGGAAATTCACATCGGAAACACAACCTTCCACTTCCACTGCGTTTTTTCCCATCATTCAAGGTGGAAAATTTGGAGTTGCAAAGATGCTCTTTTGACCATTGTGCTATGGATTTTGCTGCAACTGGCACGTTTCTTGCATTGAACAGAAAACACTCCCTTTTTGAGCAAAAAAAACCTGAAAAAAAAGGTTATCCCTAAAAGGAAACTAGAGTCTTCCAATCATTCATTTTCGGGGGGCAAACTGTTAGTCTGATCTTTATTTTTTGTGACTTCAGTTTTTTTTTATGACCCGTTGGACTTAAAGATTTCTGTCAAAATATGGGGAAGATAAAACCCGTTAGTTGATCCATTTTGATCCAGTTTTCGGACGAAGATGTTTGCACCAAAGACATCGTTTGAAGTTTGAACCTGTTTTTTTAAATCTGGTAATTTTGCACCCTTCAAAGAGCATCGTTGCATTATTTAACACACTTTGGATTCTACAAGGGTGGGCTCCTACCAGTTATACATGGAGGGATTTCACCCCGATAAGTAGGGTGAAATCACCCCAGTCACCCATGTATACGGGGTTACAACTCCATGTAAAAAACTCGTGTAGGAGCATCACTCTGAAAACAGTCATTTCTGTAATGTTGCATAGAATCCTGGATGGTACTTGGAAGGGGGCCTTTCGGAGCGATTGGGGTCCCCCAAAATTCCTTCATAGGGAGCGAACAATGATCGCAGCTATGGCATCTTTCCAGCCCATCGAACTGTCGCTCCTCCTTTCGCATAGTATTGCAGAAATCAATTGACTGAGCGAGGGGGATCGAATCTGGTCGCTTCATCTGGTCCGAAAATTTTCCCCTTTCGGGACCTTTCAAGCTCCGTTTACTGAGGTTTTGGTCCAATGTTTTACAAAATCTACACTTCAGAAGATGAAGACCTAGCTGTGGGCTCTTGGGAAGGCATTTTGCCTCATCGGAGTATGATGGTAACTCATGCCCTTGTGACAGGAGTCTTGCTGCTCGCCAGCTTCTGGCAAGTGAGAACGTCTCGTGCTACTTGGCCGCAAACAAACTCAACAACGAAGTTGTGAAATACTTGCATACTACAAGAGAAATTCCGGCCTAGTTCTACTTGGAGATAAGGGTCGCAAATATAAATGGTCGAACATAAACAGGTAACTGGGGGTATTTCACCTCCATAAATGGAGTTATGGGCCCCTACTTATAACTGGTAGGGGCCCATCTAATATATTTACCAGGGATTTCGTAAAGCCTTTGGAACTATATTTTCCAACCCGCAAATTTAAATGGAATACTTTGCAAGTTTAATCTTGTAGGCTTTCCATTGTTTTTTGGTGGGTGATGCACCTAAAAGCAGAGCCAGCGGCACCTGAAATTGTGTCCCCCTGGATTTTTGAGGATTCCGAACTTGGAAACAAACCATCATTTTTGCAAGGCGGGCCCCTACTATTTGTTAAAGGAATCATAGCCCCTATAACCCCTATAAATGGCCTGATAAATGGGTAACTGGCCTTTATAGCTGGTAGGGTCCCACCTTGTGGGATCTATTTTGGTTTTCAAGGCTGTATCCCTTAGCACTTTCGACCTTGACCCAGAACCGGTTATATAACAAAAACAGTAGGAGTCCAAAATCTGGGTTCCCGACTCGTGATTCCGGCGCCGTTGTTTGGGCCAGTGATGTTGATAACGGTGTTGGAGCAGATTGCCCATTTTTTTGGGGGCTTAGAACTGAACAATTCATTATGGAATCTTTATTAACCGGCCAGGATTTTGTTGAATATCCCAGCAAAAAAAATCATGGGACCTTTTCTCAAAACCTTGCTGTAGTGTTGATAATCTGGACAGGGATCAATCCGAATGGTGCTTTAGAAACTTTTTATGGCAATGGTTTACAACTTGGAAAAAGGATGCAAGTTGACTATATGCAGGTATATATTTCTCAAATGGGTCGGTTCAAACGCCAACTATTGTGTTTCAAAACAACCCCAACCCCACGGGAAAATGAACGGCTGGGTTCCATGACCCAGCGAATCTCAAGGCAATGCTCTTAATGACATGCATGGAAGCCAAAAAAGCATGGCCGCTAGGAGTAGCTTTCAAGGGATGGATGGGAATCGCGACGTCAGTTGGATGACGTTTCAGCACATCATTTCATTGGAAAACCGGGTGTTTCACCATTTCCATCCATTAAAAACTGGTTGTTTAGGGTTCCAGGTGGCTATCACGGGAACCACCTGTTTTTCTTGGGTAGAATCATTTTTGGGGGGGAAGGTGACGAAAGAAAAACAACACAAACGAATGATTGAGGTGGCTCAATCATTTCAAGGATGTGACCAAACTTGCTTGGATTTGTTTGAGGTGATTTTTCACGGATTTCTTACCATAGTATGCCATCATTAGACGACCTTTTATTTTGTTTAAGGGCATCATATATATATATATATATACATCCAGTGCCAGTTTCTGAGAAGGTATTAGACTGAAGCCCTGAAACACATACCCCTAAAACACCGAACCTCAGGAGGTATGCCTGGATGTTTAGGGCATTTGTCTATCCAAAGAAGCCCCGCCTTCCAAAGGCTGGAAGGTTTTTGTCGCCAACCCCCAAGACATGAAGTTTTCCATTGGACACTTCAACATGGGATTTCTTTCAACAGGTGAGCACCATTTTTTTTAGTAGGAAGCTTCAGTTTATACAAACTATATATGTCTTGTGCAGTGATCGCGGAGGCGTGTAGACAGTGTAGACTAAAGCGGCGGGCCGACTGAGTTGCGGGTAGTCTTAAACGTCCCAGAAAAACGTTGGAAACTTTGCCGAGGAGAGGGATCAGTGGCCTGTTCCGAAAGACATCCCGGATTCTCGGCCCAAAAAATTTGAAGATCTCAGCTGCCAGAGGTCGCAATTGAGATGTTGATAACTTCGTCATGCACATGTGCTCCGTGGGATTGGAATATCTAATATATTTACCCATACATGAATGGTATAAAGTTAAGGTAAATGTAGGTAAATATTCCATACATGGAGCATATGGGTTGATTTAATCTTGGTTAGCAAAAACACATTTTTTTTTCTATGGTCTGGTTTGCACCACATTTTGGAGTGGGACCATCTTGTGTTTTTTTTGTCGGGAGCGAGGCCCATAAGAAAAACACGTTAAATGTTGTTGTTGTTGTTGTTGTTGTTGTTGTTGTTGTTGTTGTTGTTGTTGTTGTTGTTGTTGTTGTTGTTGTTGTTTTAAAGATGGGGCGGCCAACACCTAGGTTGTTTGCAGTATGTCGGCGATTAAATCACTAGCTAGTCATATATACGGATCGTTATAAGCATGTAATAAGCCAGTCAAAGGGCCCCGGGTTAAGCAACCAGTTTACATAATGGAATGCCATAAACTTTTCGGAACCTTCCTCAAATCCCTAAGAATCCAATCACCTCCTGAGAATGATAATGGACCTTAAAATGCTTTGCGTTTCGTTTCGGTGATTGGACACGCCGTTCATCATCCTCTGACAATGTGATTGGATCCCTAGGGAATGGTCATGTTTTTTCTTGTCTTTTTGGGTCGGTTTTTTGGCTTCTTCCAATCAGTTCAATCCGTTTGCCCCCAATCTAGCTCCAGCTCAGGGTCACGTTACGGGCTCAAAATCTGAGCTAGTAAGCAATTCTGAGCTAGTACGTTCCTGAGCCGGATTGTGTTCGGAAAAATTACCCCCAAAAAATATGAAACATTGAAAGATTTAGATAGAAAATCCAATTTCTTTGCCCCCAATCTAGCTCCAGCTCAGGGTCACGTTACGGGCTCAAATCTGAGCTAGTAAGCAAGTTCTG